>CM022297.1:551513212-552097485 GCA_011799875.1 Thinopyrum elongatum
ACTCACGCAATTGATGAAAAATACAAGCTTTATGACTCATCAGCAAAATCTTTCTAGATCTAAAACTTGTCGGCAAAACTCTAAATGCTTGTGATAACTTGCACTCATTAAATGGTTAGGACAACGTGCACTTGTTACTTTGCACGAAATATATCACATGAGCTATCATCCATCCATGTAATTGGTGAACATGGTACCTTGGACATCCGATCGAGGGGATATCCTGTTTGAATTGAAATCATTGCTTACTTGGCATGAAAACCATACTTGTTCACACAAATTCAAGTGCATCGAGACCCTCGAAATCCATGGAAATTGTGCGATCAATAACCCAGAGGGTAACCCCTCCTATATCTATACCAATATAAAAAGACCCAAAGAGGCAGATCCAATTAATCTCGGCCATCAAATCATGTCAATCCAACGACCTAGACTGCTTCAATGTAGAGCGCTCAACACGTTTAGCGTGCAGTTAATTTCATGCCAAATATAGTGCTAATCACATAATAACACGCAAATAATATCCTACTTAATATTCGCATGCACTTAATATACTTCCAAATTAACGTGCATTGCACATACACATTGACTAGTTATAGAAAAAGAAGAGGAAATCAAAGACGAACGTAGTAGGGGAGAAATAACTCAGTCGACACAGACATTTTTTAGAGCACTGAATTCTGCGGGTTAAGGCCCAAAGAAACAATTAATGGAGCATGGAAAAGTGAAGAGTTGAAAAATTGTGAAATAGTAGATGTAGGCGATGAAATTCTCTTATACCTTTGGAGTAGTAAATATTTTGTTTGCGAGAAAACATACGCTTGGTGGTATAATATGTGTGTTGTACACACAATGTATTTGGATATTACGAAAGCATCGTTTATTTTGGCCGTTTTTGGCGTTGGCGGCATTATATGAGACACGCATGGAAGGCTGATGTGAAAGGTTGTCTAGCTTGCATATCTGCACCGTTCTCGTACGTGCATGCATACGTGCATGTCTTGGATCAAGACTTGGCATGGTAAGGTCTTTTTTTTTGCGGGGTGGCATGGTAAGTTGGTGGTCGTTGCAAAAAAAAAAAAAAAAATTGGTGGACGTCGTACAGCTGCCGATGAATCCTGGCCATACATATATAGCTTGCGTGTCGACGATCGATGGAGAAGAAATGAATTAAGAAAGACTTGGGCTACGTATGTACGTGGCAGGCCGACGCATGTTAGGGGAGGACGATCCATCAGTGTCGCTGCGATACCGTACCAAACTGGCCTACTGGTTTCATTGCTCGTAAATGACCTCGACATGATATGTAGATGTAGATAGATATATCGTAAAGATAATTCAGGCGATCGATGGAGGACGGACGTTGCGAGCAGGAGAGGCAAGCCAGAAATGGTAACCGATACGGACTGTGAACCACCCGGCGAGAGCGAAGCCACCACGTGGCCACATGCCATGCATGCATGCATGTGATGTGAACCTGTCAAGTGTCGTAGTGATGTCCACGATGGTAGAGTGGTACGTGTTCCTAAAACGGGCAGTGCTTACCCTTTGAGCTGAATGGAATATTTGGCACCTTTGGTGCCTTGGTTTGTTCAAAAAAAAAAAAAGGCAGTGGTACGTGTTGAGCGGGAGACTGTTCGGTTGTTGGCTGCCGTCGTGTGGCCCTGTACTGTAGTGTCACGTCGTGCAATAGTCCAGCCGGGATGCCCCACTACGTACGTGTATGCATGTTACCCCCAACACGTGTACGTAGTATATATACTTGTTTTGCTAATGAAAAACACTAGCACTTGCCAATTTGCCATGCCCCCATGCATATATGTAGTGAGCCATTCATGCGTCAAGTGCGGCTGATGCCAAGTGACCGGGTCTACTTATTAGGCAGTGATATACCATGCGTGACTGGCTCCGATCCCAACACGTCATTACAGATTGGTGCCGCCCGTCCGGCCTCATTTGCTGTTTCGATGGCAACTTCCATTCCATTTCCATGTATAGGTCTAGCAGCTCAATGCATGATGGTGATGCGGGAGAGTGGCCTACTTAGCCGGGGCAGGCAGGAAAGGTCGCCTAGTTAAGCTGGAAAGCGGACAAATTAAGTCAGGAGGAGTGATAAGTATCTGCCTGCCCACTGGCGATCAGTGGACCGATCAATCAACTCATTAACTGTCCTTCATTATCGGCCGTCTCTATCTCCTCTTTGTTTGTTGCCACATTGTTCTTGGATGCTCTCCTCCCACTGCTAGCTAGCTTTATGCGAGAGACAAATCATTACTCCTCCGTTCCGATGAATAAGGTGTACTTTGTTTCCTTCAGACAAGACTTTGACCAATAATTACTCTTTTAATATTTGATTTATGTTATATAACATCACTATCATAACAAAGTACTTTTAAATACGAATCTAATAACACATATTTCATGTTATATAACCTTGTATTTACGGATACTAAGACGGCATTCAAGATTTACCTTTGTTGACCACTAATTTTTACTATAGTGGGAGCACAAGTACAACACAAGCTATTTAGACTTTTTTGGGACAAATCTGAACGTATGCTTTAAATTTTTGACTTAAGCCGTACATGTCTAAATTAAGGGACATGTATTTGTATTTGTGACACGGAGTACGTAATAAGGGCAGGAGGGAGAATAAGAAAGATGGACGATACTAATTCAGGACCAGCGAAACAGATCCAATGCAACTAGCTGCTGCTGCTACTACTCCCTCCGTTCCAAATTACTCGTCGGTGGGAGTACTAGAGTATTTGGTATGCATGAAATTTGAATTAAAACCACGACGAGTAATTTGAAACGGAGGGAGTACTAGAGTATTTGGTATGCATGAATGATTGACCTGTCCGGGTGTGCCCGCGGGAATAACCCCACGCACACAAGTACGGACTACGTACACAGATTGGGACTGATTTGATTAGTCCTCATGCTAGCTGGCTGGCTAGAAAACAAAGAAGATCGAGCGACCTACCAATAATCCATGCGAGGTCAATCAATGACCGGTGCCCTGCCGGCAGGGCTAGCCTTTTCCACGCATGACCGTATGGTAAGAGCATCTCCGGCCGTTCGCCCTCGAATGCTAGAAAAAAGCGTCGTTTGGGGCGAACCGGCGATATTTTTGGCGTGAGAGCGATCGGGTTTCCAACCGCCGTCCTCAGACGCCTTTTTGTAAATATTTTTAAAGACATAATCGGCCAAAATTTGATAAACACAACATAGATTCGGCGATATTTAGGCATTCCACAGTTTTTTTTGCATATTAAAAACATAAATCTACTAAAAGGAAGAAAAAAACTGCTGCTGCAGCGCCTACAGGCCGAAGAGGTTGCTGAAGGCGTCGAAGTCGTCATCCTCCTTCTCCTTCTTCACACCGCGGCCGTCCCTGCTGGACCCCTGCCCGGGGTCGCCCTGGCGGACTGGTTTGGCCGGCGGCGGCGCATCGTCGTTGCTGTCCTCGAGGACGATGACGCCTCCCTCGTCGCGGCCACGGCGGCGAGCGGCGATCTCCTCCAGGGCGCGGCGCTGGCGCTCCATCTCCAGCCGGGCCCAATCCTCCTGCGCCCACTTCATGGTGGCCTCGTCGTCGAGCGCGTCATCGTGCTCGCTCTTCACGGTGGCGAGCCCCGGCTCCGTCTTCGGCTTGACGAGGCGGGAAGGAGCCGATGAGGAGGCACGGCCACCCTCGTTGATGACGATGCCGGTGCCGCGGGTGCGCCGGCCGAGTGGCGTTTCCACGGGCTCGGCCTTGATGCTGATGAGCGTCGGCGACCCGGAGGAGTGGGAGGAGGAACGGGAAGAGGAGGAGGAGGAGGAGGACGAGCCGCCCAGCATGCGCCTCGGCAGCCACGGGCTGCCACTCCAGCGTGGGGCCGGGGCCGGGGCCGCCGGGTACTGGAGCGGCGGATCGTTGCCGCCCTCGAGGTACTCGAGGACGGCGTGGAGCGTGCGGCCGGGGCGCCCCACCACAGGCGGCGACCGTTGCTGTTGTTGCGCCCCCTTACCACCGGCGCGTCGTTGGTGGAGGCGAGCCGCTCCTCCTGCCGGCGTTGGAAGTACGCCACCCGGTGCGCGTGGTCGTCGGTGGCGTACTCCGGGAGGTCCCGCTCCTCCTCCGCCAGCGAGGCCCGAACCCGGTCGATCTCGGCGTGGAAGTAGCCGGGGTGGTCGACGTTGGGCTGCGGGGGGACTGGGACGCCCCCGGCGCTGAGCCTCCACCGCCCCGGCACGCGCATGTCGGGCGACGGGGGGTAGTTCGCCTCGTAGAGGAGGTTGGCTTCCCACTCGTGCAGGTGGCGGCGGCCGAAGCCGTTGGCCACCGCTCCATCGTCGGGGAACCGCTCTCCTATCGTCGGGGCTTCCGCGCGCGGTGGCTAGACGGGGAGAGAGAGGGGAAGAGAGAGCGTCGGCGGCGAGAGAGAGGGGCTGCGGGGCGAGTGCGTCCACCGGCGAGGGAGGGGGCGGCTTTTATAGCGTCGGGGGGGGGGGGGGGGGGGGGGCGGCGGCAAACGTGTGTACGCGTGGCGGGAGAGGGCGCGTCACCGCACTGCGCCGCCCGTGAGGAATCAATGGAAGACTGACCGGCGGCAACCTTGGCATTGATTCCCCGCGGAAAACCGAGGCGATGAGGACGACGATGCGCGGGGGTCGCTGACTCTGCGGGCCCGCCGTTCTTTCGTGCCAAAAACGATTCCCCGGCGCCCTCGGGCGCCCTCCAGCGCGCCGGGTTTGGCCTGGGTCCGCCGGCGCCAGTTTCGGCCCTAACCGACGAAAATTGAGCTCCTGGGGCGCGACATAGGCGTATAAGAACAAAAAAAACACCAACCCAACGTCCAACAAACTACAGTATGTACGTGCAGACGTATCACGTATAGCGCCTAGCTACATGGGTTTTCCGAGGCAGCTCCAAATATTTTCGTCGATTAATCCTGACCATCGTCGGATCCAACAACAATCAGATCCTACGTTCAACCAGCTAGAGTTCCTTGGCGCAATTCAATTTCACATTAGCTTGATGCAGCTAGTTTAGCTCATCTTCTGTTTTTTGACGCTTAGTTTGGCTTCTTGTATGTATGTATCCGTGGCAGGCATTCCTTGTTCGTAGACTAGCTATATATTGCCTTTGGTGCATCGATCGGAAGAACAAGGTTGACATATTTCCACTATAATAAAGATACCCGGCCCGGCCACCAAAAGCTATCGGCATCGGTAGCACAACAAACATGTACAGATCTGAGGACCGCGCGTAGCGTGAGTGGTGGGGAGCACGTGGTAGTTCCCTGCCCGCCCGAGTTCGATCCCCAGTGATGACGAATTTGCGGGTGTCTCACTGTGCTACACGGTTGTAGGTCTGGTTTAGGTGCATAGTTGGGGCGTGAGTTGTGGTGTGCGTGCGTGTGGTGTGTGTGACTGTGCGTCCGAACAGATGCTACAGCTTGTATTCTCAGTGGAGGCTAAAAAAAAAACTTGTACAAATCATGTAGACTATACATGCATGTACACCTGCATGCTTTGTCTGTTCGGAATTATTAGTCTCTCCTGTTGCCTAGGGCACGGGAGAGGAGGAAGAAGCAATAAGTGATATTAACCGTTTTTTTTTACATTGTACAGACGCAAGCCCTCATATATACGCGCATACACTCAACCCTATAAACACACACAAGCACATCCTATTCCGATGAGCACATCCGAGAGACTGAGCCGACATACCAACTAGATATTTTACCTATGAACGCACACAAGCACACCCTATCCCGATGAGCACATCCGAGAGACTGAGCCGACATATCAACTAGATATTTTATGAAGTCATCATAGGCATCTCGTAGTCGACGGAAACGTCTCCTCCTATGGAATGCACATCGCCGAAAATCCTAAAATAAGTCCATGATAAATGCGAGCATCAGGATTTAAACCCTGGTGGACTGGGAATGCCACTGTCCACCTAACCATCCAAACATAGGTTGATTCGCATCAACCTTTTTTTTATTATGTTCCAAATTAACAATATATGAGCTATATGTAACGAAAAACAAAGAAAAGAAGTTTGAGTGGAAGGAAAGTTTCCTCCAAAATATAGTACAAATGAATCCTATGACAAAATTCTCAAGAATTCCAATCCTACAAATCAAACGACTATCACAGGAAAAAAAATCCTAAGGATCCAAATCCTGTAAAAACCTATGATATTCCTTTTTATCAAAGGAGCCCGTAAATTTCAAAACATATGCAAGCATATGGTTTTCACATCTGCTCTCTAAGTTCTAAATTTTCCCAGAAAACATTTGTTTTCTGCTATTTCTCAGGTGACCGAGAGAAACAATGGTCTATGAGAGATGAAGGCTCTGTGCAGTGCGAGACAAAACTAGGACGTAAGCGTGAGAGTGAGTGACATATGAATTATTTGGCATCCATCCAATACTAATTAATAGGGTCCAGCAAGACGCAGGCAGAAGAAGAATAGACATGGCACGACACAAGGGCCCATCGTATGCACATCACATATATGCATGATTGGCCCGGCCAAGTTCAAAACCACATATATACTAGCAATCCAACAAGCGAGGAATCAATTGATTGATTGATGCCCTGCCTCTGCCGGCAAACTATATGCATGCACTTAACCCTGCTGCTCATGTGCTCAGTGTAACACGTCTTATATTCTGCTGCGTCACCTTAATTGTGCTGCATGTTTGTGGTCAACAATTTGGGCTGCGTTGGGTATTGCGGCGGTGGATTATGATAATCCATCTTATCCAACTCGTTTTTTTAGGATTATCCAACTCGTTTTTGTTTATTTCAGCATTTGTTTTACCAACTTATCTGTTTTCATGGCTATATATTTCAGCAGCTGCATTTTAGCAAAGAGAGACTGACGTGTAGATTACCTCCCTCGACTCGACCTACTTCGTAAGGTTCGAGTTTTGACCTGTCTAGACGTTGACATGTCAAAGACATGCATCTCTCCGGACCACTGTCAATCCAAAGTCAAAGTGTACCCTGTTCATATTACCCATCCTCACCCCAGTTTTCACCCACGTTGCTAGCTACTGCACTGTTAATTTACTACTCCCCTTTGTTTCTTTTTTACTTTGGGTATTAATTTTTATTATAAATTAATTTTTACAAAGTTTTGATCTTGTTTACAGAAAAATATCATAACTACAATACCAACTAAATATTATATGAAAATATATTACATGATGAATCTAATCATACTGGTTTGGTATTGTGATTGTTGACATTTTTTCTATATGCTTGGTCAAATTTTAAAAAGTTTGACTTAAATCAAACCTAATATATGTAGTAAAAAAGAAACAGAAGGATCTTTGTCCCTTGTCGCACCCCCTGCGGCGACAACGGAGCCAAACCATGGCCTCCGGAAGACGCACCCCTCTTGTCGCGGATAAAATCCTCAGTGGTGTGAATGAAGCATAGAACTACCGAGGTGCAAATGAGAGTAGACACAAGGACGATGCAGGTTCGGGCCATCAACAGTGAAGGTAATACCCTACTTTCTATTGGTGTTGTTCTCTCTTGTCCATACTATGGTTAAAGAATGTTGCGAACCCTTGGGCACGTGCCCCAGGCGTGGCTTATAAGACGAGACGGTGGCGGCTCTCTGAAGATGGAATGAGGTTCTCCCCTCCTAGCCTCCGTCCCAGTGGTGTCTATAGCATTGTCGATAGGCATGTGGAGGTGTGTCTCTGGCGGATCTGTCATTGGTGGATTTGCTCAGATCTGGTCGTAGTTTGTCGACGTTCGTATGTCTTAAGGTTGGATCCTTTCGATCTACGGTACTCTTCATCGGCGGCGGTTGTTGTTTTGCTGCGCTGGTCCTATGTGGCCTTAGCACTTCAACTGGGTTGCCACCCTTTGTTGCTGATGTTATTCGGCCCTTAACAGTCATGGGCCTAGGCCTGCCTAGGCCTCTAGCTTGGCCTTATGTCATCGTGCACCTACGCAATGGGGGATCCCCTCGTCATTAGCCCCCGAGTCTGTCAGGGTCTCAATACGGAAACCAATTGAACCCTCAATGGAAACATATTCCAACTGGCCTTTAGACTCGAGATACTGCGAATTTCTCTCGTGAAGACACCCAGAAGGACTCTAAAGAGCAAGACCCGTGAAATGTTTAGTTTAAACAATATACGGAAAAAGTTCGGTAATAGTACATGATCATCTCTCGGAAGAGGCTGACTAGCGGCCCAACTAAGGGTGTTTCATAAAATCCTAAGGCCTTGTACAATGCAAGGTGCTTAGGAGAGGTGCTTCGAAAACTAAACCAGGCTTTCCTTAAGCACCGGTGCTTATTTGTACAGGGCAGACGCTTAATTAAGCGTCTTTTCTATAGAAATAAGCACTGATGCTTCAGAAAAACTCGGTTTATTTTTCTAAGGACCATCCTAAGCACCTAGCATTGTACAAGGCCTAATGATGATGTTGACGCCTGGTCTAACTCTTGCGGAGACATGCCAATCACTATCCCCGGGAAGCATCATCTTTTCATTGAAATCTGATCAGAACCTGCAGACTTCAGTACTTGGCTCTTTATTTTGACTCTAACCCATGCCATAGTTAGACCAGGTGCGAATACTTTTGTAAACGTGTGAATAATTTTTAATAGTCATGAACATTTCTAAATGGTACAAATATTTTTCTTTGAATGTCATGAATACTTTTTTATAATGATGAACATTTCTATGAATATTTGGTAGAACACTTTTTAATGGTACAGACATTTTCTTTACGAACAATTTTTCATACGGTGAACATTTATTTGAATATTTGGTAAAAACTTTCTTAAATATATTTGTTATAACACTTATAGCTGAAAAACAAAAAAGAGTGCGGAAAAAAGTCAAAGAACATAGTATGCATGCATTTTCTTTTAACTGTGCGGAGATGCGTTATATTCGCTAGCTGCTGTCGCCTGTTGGGCCTAGCCCAATACAGTGCAGTTGTAGGCGAGGCGAGTATCTGCCTCGCTAGAAGCTAAACATAACGCCACCCGCCTGAACATCCGCAACGGATTTAATCCCAAGGTATAACAATTTAATAAAATTTGCATATTGTTTAGTACAATTATTCTAGAGCTTTTAAATGTGGTATTTACAATAGAAAGAATGTGCAACTTCTCATTACGAATTATTTCTAATCTAGAAAATACATATTCTAATTATAATCTACATCAACACAAAAATACTTAGCCCACATGCATCTTTCTAAATGTGCTAGTATCCGTTCCTTCGCATGAACTTCAGACCACTAGCACAAGACATGAACCCAAAAAATTTACTCCAAGCTATACAAATTCTTTTTATGAAATCACAACCGCACTAGGTTAGAAAAAGGTGCAGTTCCGGTGGCCCACTCTCATGCAAAGTAAAGGATGGAACTTACGATAATGAAAAAAAAATAAAAAACATAGAGGAATAACTCTCCAAAGTAAAGGATGGAACTTATGATAAATGAAAAAAAGATCAAAAACATTGTTGAGTAACTTTCCAAAGTCTAGAATTATTCGTGCACACCAAGTTTCGACGACCAACACGGAAAGAGTCGTGATAATCACGAAAAATCTGTTTGGATCGAAGAAAGTTGCAACTATATCAAGGAAAGAGCACACACGCAATTAATTGATGAAAAAACAAACTTTATAACTCATCGGCAAAATCTTTGTAGACCTACAACATGTCGACAAAACTTAAATGTCTGGGATGGCGTGCACTCGTTACTTTGCACAAAATATATGACGTGAACTATATCATCCATCCACGTAATCGGTGAAAATGGTAAATTAGACATATGAGGAGATAGCCTGTTTGTCTTTGAAACCACTGCTTACTTTGGTATGAAAACGATACTTATTCATACCAATTCAAGTGTTTTAACAGCTTTGGAATCCATGGATCGATGACCGATAGGGCCGGTGACCCTGCCTTGCTATATTAGACAAAAAAGGAGTGGGAGAACTAACTTAGTTGAGTAGTTGACCCAGAGACTTTTGAAAACACCAAATTTTGCGGGCTAAACACCGAAAGAAACAATTAACGAATCCTCTTGGCACTTAGGACTGATGATTGGTTTTGCAAGAAAACATACTATGGTTTATGACATAGTATATGCGTACTGTACACACAATATCTTTGGATATTACGAAACAATCATTCTTTTAGCGGTACGATTTGGTTCTCACGCATGTTGCAACTTGCATATCATACATATCTTGCATTAAACCTTGGCACGGTACCTACTACGTCTACGTACATATGTGCACCGGCAAGTGGACGCACTTGGTGGAATCACGGCCATACATGTGTAGCTTGCGTGTGGGCAATCGATGGAGATAGATGCATGCATGCATAGGAAGAAGAAGAAGAAGAAATATAGAAAGACTTGTGTACGTGCTAGGTACGTACGTGGCAGGTCGACGCTGGCTGCAGGTGCGGGGAGACTGCATGCATGTCAGGGGAGGACCATCGATGGATCAGTGGGCCGCCGTGTCGTTGCGATAAATCCCGTACTGCCCAAGTTACTTGCTCCCAAATGTCCTCGACAGGATATGAAGATGATGTAAAGATAGATAGTACATTATATTGCAGGACGGTCGTTGCGAGGGAGCGAGAGGCAAGCCAGAAATGGTAACCGATACGGACTGCAAACCGCCCAGCGAGGGCGAGGCCACCAGGTGGCCACATGCCATGCAGGCATGCATGTGAACCTCTGAAGTGCCATCGTGGTGAGTAGTACGTAGCGACTGGCAAACACGGCTGGCAGTGCTACGTGTTGAGCAGGAGACGGTTCGGTTGTTGGTTGCCGTCCTGTGCCCCTGTGCCGTCACGTCCAACACTTCCAGCCCCACTACGCATACGTAGGAGGACTCGAGAGATTCCTTCATTCCTTGCTTGGTCCATATGTACGCACTACTCTCCATCAGTACATGTGTGCACATGCTAGCAGCAACACGTGTCCGCAGAACTTGTTTTGCTAATGACAACCACTAAGACTTGCCATGGATCAGTCAGTCGGCGATGCATTCAGGCTCCATCCCAACACATCATTACAGTTTACAGACGAGGGCTGCCCTTCCGGCCTTGAACGAGCCAATTTACATTAAAAGAACAAATGTTTTATTATCTCATCGTGCTGACAAAAGCCTCTTAAGAAGGTTATATTCAGCTGAATGCATATGCATGATGGTGATGGCTAGTTGCGGTGGGGCAGACAGGAAAGATCGCCTAGTTTAAAAAGCGGAGGAGTCATAAGTATCTTCCTGCCGACTGACGATCAATGGACCGATCAATCAATCAATTAATTGTCGATCATTATCGGCCATCTCCATCTTCTATTATTTGTTTCTTGTCACATTGTTGTTGGACGCAGTCCTCCCACTACAATCAAGCTTACGCGGGAGACAAATTAATTCAACAAGCACGAATGCATGAAGACGACGTACGGGGCGCATATGAATAACAGCTCGGCATCGAAACTCCAGCTACGGGGCCAATTCAAACGAATGTGTTATGGTTATGGATACTAAGACGGAACTCAAGATTTACCCTTGGGCGATCGACCACTCATTTTTTGCATTATAGTGGGAGTATAACACAAGATATCTAAAGTATTACGACTTTTTGAGACAAATCCGAAAATGTGCTTTCGAATTTCGACTTAAGACTGTACTAAGTTGTCTAAATGGACATGCATTCGTATTTGTGATGCTATTGAGTACTCCCTCCGCAAAGAAATATAAGAGCGTAATGCTCTTATATTTCTTTACAAGGGAGTAATAAGAAGGGCGGAAGGGAGACCCAGACGGAAAAAGAAAGATGGACGATACTAATTCAGGGACCAGAGTAGTACCAGAGCAGTACGTGGTATGCATGATTGACCCCCCACACACAATGCAAGTACGGAGCACGTACACCGAGATTATTGATTTGATTAGTCGTCAACCTAGCTAGTAGCTAGCTAACTACAGAAAACAAATAGTAAGATCCAGCAACCTACCAATAATCCAAGCGAGATCAATCAATGATCGAGCCTGCTTCGGACAAAATACTCACGACCTGTTACGTGTGGCAATAAGATGCTCTACTCGGAACACTTTTTTTTTCTCTACTCGAAATACAACGTCCTATATTTATTTCAAAACAGGCTTTCGTTCTGCTTTCAAAACAACCCGAGATGACAGCGAGACTGCCGGTGGCGGGCGCGCGCTCTCATTAGGAGGGCTTGCCATTGCCAACCTTGATTGCTTCGTAATAGCGCAAAGGTTGTGCTGGCTATGGCTGCAATGGAATGATCGTGATCGCCTGTGGGGTGGCTCCCAACTCCCGTGCGACGTCTCTGATATGGCACTCTTCAGGGCCTCCACGGTCACCACCATTAGCGACCAACAAAAAGTTGCATTCTGGCATGACAACTATAGAACAGTGATGGAGCCCTTTGCCACCGCTGCCCGAGCCTTTTCGCCGTCACAACCCGGAAAAACAGATTGGTGCACGACGAGCTTCTAAATGATAATTGGATTACGACTGTGGCTAGGTTCAACAGGCTTGAACAGCTGCGCGAGTTCACTAACCTGGTTTCCATCGTTGGCTCCATGAGTCTGAATCTGCTCACGCAGGACTCCATTTCCAGCATTTGGAACCCAAGTGGGGAATACTCGTCCAGCTCGGCCTATCGGGCGCAATTCATTGGTTCCTATCCAAAGTTCTCATCTGACAAAGTCTAGAAGGTGCACACGGAGCCAGAATGCAGGCTCTTCTCCTGTCTTTCGTCCTCCACAACAGAATCCTCACTGCTGATCGCCTTACCACGAGGGGTTGGCCGCATGATCCAGTCTGCCAGCTTTGCCTCGGCGCCCTTGAGACCGCGGCACACGAGACCTCCCTTTAACGGCAACTATTCGTGGTCTGGTGTTCAACTGTGTGGACGATCAGGTCGCCTTTGGATCCTCCCACCATTGACTCATTGTGGGAGAGGGGGCTCAAAGATATCGATAACCCACTAAGGCGGCGATGCAGCGGTGTTCTCATCTACATCATGTGGAACGCCTAGAATGAAAGGAACCGACGCATCTTCAATGGCACGAGACTGATTTACGTCGAGGTGGCACATCTCACCTCTGAGGAGATTACTTAGTGAGATTTGTCCTTTTGCCCCAGAGTTATTCATAAACACGAGTAGTTCACATGTGCTTCTAGTTTTGTTGGGGTTCCGGCATGTAACCCTTTAAACATGCCATCTTGTACATATTTCCTCTTCTTAATGAAAAGGCACCGCTTCTGCTGGTTCCTCATACAACACGTCATCGTTGACGAGTCTGGAGGAATGAATAGTGGATTTCACTTGGAGCCCTGGCATCTGGGGTGGGAGAGGTAGAACCACAACAACTGCCCCAACATGGACATGACACACACATGCATCACCATCGACGCTAACGAGAAGAGCATTAGCTTAGAACCCGACTGCACCACAAGGAGGCAAACTAGGCTAACAAGCCCACCCTTAGATGAAACACAATGCAACCACCTCAAGGCTTCCATATCAAAATCCGGGTTCCGCCACTGCCGACGGTAGCGACCTTGTCATAACTACACTTCGCAACCCCTGCTGCCAAAAAAGTTGCCACGCTGCTCGCGGGAGAGCCAAGCGTGCAGCCGCCATCCGGACTGGCAGCCCGGTATCCAAGACCGACCTCCTCACCATCGCAAGAATATGTGGCCATCACCCATCGGAGGGGAAGCATAGGGTTATCCAACCTTCCACAAGAACCTGCCTTAACATGGGCAGAGGTGGCCCAATGTCGTGCTCTACAGCCACCCTCGAACGACCGGAGTCAGACAATGATGACAGCCGGTCACCGACCAGCGCTGTTGGAGGAGCAGCCGTCTCAACCCACTCAATCTGGCCACTCTAGATCCAAGCGGGGGCTACCAACTGCAGCCAACGACCAGCTATGACGCAACCACAACTGCACGCCAAGGCCTCCTCCGGCCGAATGCATCATGCCGCCAACTACCCCCGCCACCGCCCGTAGAGATCCAGCCATTCTTGTTGGACCCTCGGCCCCCCTTCAAGCTTTCGCGGAGAATGAAACAACCGCCAAAGGAGGCCTTGCCGCCATCGTCAATCGCACGAACTTCATCGGTGGCGCCCTCAAGCGGTAGTGGCGAGGGAGGATGGAAGTGGGTCGGTCTAGGGTTCATGTGCCATCATCCATGTCTACAAAGGAGGCAGCACAGAGCTGAACCCATTTGTTTGGGTGCATATACGATTTTATTTGGGGGCGATTGTTTAACATACACCCATATTCATGCTTCGTCGTCCTCCTCCGGCGCCATGACTCGCCCCTTCAACACTGGCCTAACCACCTACCGCCGCCACCTGAGGTCGGCTCACGGCCTGCCTTGTCTGAGTGCCTCCTCCATCGGTCCATCGTCACTCCCGACCTTCCCTCTAAGAGCATGGTTAATAATATAGCCAGCTGCTAGTTATAACACGTTGCCATGTCATTTATATATGGCCCACATTTCATTGTCAAAAAGTACTACTTTGTCAACATATATATATATATATGGCCCACATTCCATTGTCACAAAGCTTCTTGAAACTCGTGCTACAGCCGGCTGTAAGTCCCGCTTCTCTTCTTTCTCTTCCAACTCAGCAATAATATAATATTTAAATCCTTACAGCCCGCTTACATAATTTTGTTATACTTGCTCTAAGCTAAGCCCATTTATCCAGAACCTCCGCACCCTACACTCGAACCCGTCAGCCTCTTTCCTCTTCCCTGCCGGCAACGGCGCGATGTCCCGAACTCATCATCGCCGCAGCATCCCCGTCTCACCCTCGGGGCTACGCGTGGAGAATGCGAGTGTTGTCTCACCCTCGGGTCCAACTTTGCTTTCACCCAGCACGCGTCGGAAAACCGATGGCAGCACGTACGCACGCGGCTGCACGTCTGTACGCTTGGAGTAGTAGCTGCACCACATATTCTTGCAGCAGGTCAACGTACGTGTAATAAGAACAAAATATACCAACCCCAACGTCCAACAAACTAGTGCTAGCCAGTATGCACAATGCGTGCGTGCATACGTATCACGTACGTATTATAGCGCGTAGCTAATTGCGTGCGTTTTCAAAGGCAGCTCCAAATCTTTTCGCCAATTAAACGTGACCATCGGATCTCCATCCAACAACAAGCACGACCCTACGTAGACTGGCTATAGCCCATGGTGCTTCGATCCGAAGAACAAGTGAAATATCATAATAAACATACCCAGTCCGGCTACCTAAAGGTACCGGTATCGGTAGCACAACAAACATGTACAGACACGTACACTATACATGTACATCTATATATTTGTCCGTCTAGATTTATTAATGTATCATATTTTGTGTCAAAATTGGACTAGTAAAATGTTAATTTTTTCGCCAAAAAGGCACATTAAGTAGCACAGAGAACACTCTTACAAAACACCCTTATAATCGTTTTTTTAAAAGTACATCAAATCCTTGTGGGTGTTGAAGTCTTCTTAATCCTGCATCCAGCGACTCCATGTCGTGAGCAAAGAGCTGAATCAGGGCCTCTGTCTCATGGAGCAAACTTGTTGACACCCAGTAGCTTGTAGAGGCAGTAGTCGAGAAGTTGCCGATGTATACCAGAAGACATCAACGGTCGCAATATGCATAGTAAATCGCCAACCCGCAAAAGAAAACACTGGGGAGGGCATGTAGAATGCACCAGATCTGGGTAGACGGTGCCAGGGAGCACAAATCTCACACGATAACCAACGAGGCCGAGACTGGCCAACCTTCATCGGCCGACAATGGAGTCGGACGACCAAGACATATAACCATGTTATTCGCTCCGCGGGACAACGCCATCGAGACAAACTCGCAGAAGAAAATCCCGGGCCTAGAGAACCATATCTAGTATTGCACCATCCTCCAAGCGCCTTCGACGCAAAGAGGCACCACCGAAACAAGGGTGAGGCAGGAAGATATTATTCCATGCCAACCACGACGTCATCATCTCACCACCGACGATCGGAGAGCAAACCTAATTTAATTCCTAACTCTACCATCACCGGACCAAAACTCTAGGGCCCGTTTCTTCCAGTACCCCATTGGTAGTCCCTCGTGAGTGCGGCACACACATTTTTCTTTGTTTTGGAGCGGGACACGTACTATTAACACTTTGTACCACACCAACGGGCAGATGGCCTTCATGTCGAGTCTTCCTCCGCCGCCAACTGAACGTCGTCGTAACCAAACCTAACAAAGCCTCCATGCTCACCGGTACTTTGATGTCATTATAGGTAGGTCTCCATGGGTCTTGGGCAAGACGAGTTCGTACACACCCTTCTGGTCGCCGAAGCGACAGACGGATGGAGAGGGGCAACGTCTCGCCGGTGAGGCGGGTAGATTGACCACTGCCACTCCTATTGCCTGGCACGGGAGAGGAGGAAGAAACATAAGCAATGTTGGCCGTTTGTTTGATTCCGGTAGTAACTTGTAACGACTTCGGACGAATCGACTGACGTAGATTGCACACAGTGTGGTGCAACCAACTCAGACGGCTTTCATGTTTGGCAAAAACATACCTGAGGGTGTGGTGGTCCTACATGAAACACTGCATGAGATCCACTCGAAGAAACTGGATGGGGTGGTCTTCAAAGTGGATTTCGAGAAAGTGTATGATAAAGTTAAATAGCCTTTCCTACAACAGGCATTACGTATGAAGGGATTCGACGTTTCCTGGAAGAAGCAGGTCGAGTCATTTGTACAGAAAGGCAGTGTCAGGATTAAACTGAATGATGACATAGGTCACTACTTCCAGACGCACAAGGGTCTAAGACAGAAGGGCCCGATGTCTCATATCTTGTTCAACATAGCAGCGGATATGTTGGCAATTCTGGTAGGAAGAGCTAAAGAGGAAGGCCAAGTAGGGGGACTAGTACCACATTTATTAGATGGTGGGGTGTCCATACTACAATACACTGATGATACCATCATTTTCATGAAACATGATCTGGAAAAGGCCAAAAATATGAAGCTTGCAATATGCCTATTCGAACAGTTGTCGGGATTGAAGATTAATTTTAACAAAAGTGAATTGTTTTATTTTGGGAGAGCCAAAGATGAACAAGGTGCTTATAAACAACTGTTCGGATGTGAACTGGGTACCCTACCGTTTAGTTATCTCGGCATTCCAATTCACCATCGCAAGCTATCTAACAATGAGTGGAAGTGTATCGAAGATCGATTTGAAAAAAAACTAAGCTACTGGAAGGGCAAGCTTATGTCATATGGAGGTCGGCTAATTTTAATAAACTCGGTGCTCACGAGTATTCCGATGTTCCTCTTGTCCTTCTTTGAGGTACCTGTAGGGGTACGGAAAAGACTGGACTTCTATCGATCACGATTCTTCTGGCAAAGTGATGAAATAAAGAGGAAGTATAGGCTTGCTAAATGGGACATCATTTGTAGGCCGAAGGACCAAGGTGGTCTTGGGATTGAGACTTTAGAGTTAAAGAATAGATGTCTGCTCTGTAAATGGTTGTACAGGCTCTATATGGAGACCGATGGCATGTGGGTACAGATTTTACGTAATAAGTACTTACAATCTAAGACCTTGGCCCAGGTTACCGTTAGACCCACTGATTTACCTTTTTGGAAGGGCTTGATGAGAACGAAAGCAGTTTTCTTTCATAGAACTAAATTCAATTGGAAATGGTAATTCGACGAGATTCTGGGAGGATACGTGGTTAGGGGAGATGCCTTTAGCCACACAGTATCCATCTCTCTATAACATTGTACAGCGTATTGCTACAGTGTTATAGTCTAACCCTCTAAATATTCAATTCATGTGATCTTTGGTAGGAGACCGTTGGGAAGCATGGCTACATCTGGTCAGAAGGTTGATGGATGTGAACCTCTCTGATGAGCCTGATAGTATTCACTGGAAATTAACTACGAATGGCGTTTTCTCAGTGAAATCTATGTATTTGGACCTAATCGATTCTGGTTCGGTTCCAAAATCAATTCATATTTGGAAGATCAAAGTCCTGTTAAGAAACAAAATCTTTAAGTGGTTTGTTCACCAGGAGGTGATTCTAACTAAGGATAACTTGGCAAAACGTAATTGGAAGGGTAGTTAAAGATGTAGCTTTTGTAACCACGATGAAACCATCAAACACCTCTTTCTCGATTGTCCGCTGGCCAAGCTATTATGGTGCTCAGTTCATATAGCCTTTAATATCACCCCTCCAAATAGTATTCACACCTTATTTGGGACGTGCCTAAATGGACTAGAGACAAATATTGTGAGACATATTCGGATAGGAGTGTGTGCATTACTTTGGTTATTTTGCTTAATAAAGGGGCTGCATGCATCACTCTGATGCAAAGGCCGGGGTAATCCTCTCTTAATTTTTTTTGAAACTTCAAAACATCTTTTTCTCATGGTTTTCATCGATTTTCACCGAATGTTGGTTTCCGTATGATATTCTCCCAGTACTCAATTTGTTTCGTCTTCCTCTGTCCGGTCTGGCTTAGCTTGCTCCATTTAGCTGAGGCAATCAGCAAAGGTCGTCAAATTAAGGTCGACAGCGGACAAAGTGAGGACCCACTAGGTCACTGGTATCTGCCGTGGGCGCGATGGACCGGGCCAATAATGAAGACAATGATCAATCGTTATTGGCCATCTCCATCTCCATTTGTTTGTTGTCACATTGTCGTTGGATGCTCTTCTCTCCTCTCCTCCATCGCCAGCTTCACTCACTGCAGCTCCACCGACCACTTCATTCTCTACATCTTGCTCATTACTTTTATTTAATATCATTAAAAATTTAGGAAGACTAATTGTTGGAGCAGCCCAGATATGTAATTTTTACCCATACTGCCATACATATATGATTTTCGCACGTCCAATCAAATATTTCTAAAATGTCTTAAACATCATATTTTTCTGGACCAGAAAGAGCAAACATACGACGCGTTTGGTTCGCGACTTCTTCGCTGCCTCCCGATTACACCGGCTCACGATTGCGTTACAGGCGTTTGTTTGGATTCGGTCGGTTTCAGGGCATGTACAATGGTTGATAAGATAGTCATATCTTAAATCTTGCATGTGATTTAGAAATAACAAAAAAAGATGTCTACAATGGATCATTTCTTAGCCTTATCTTCAATAACTAGTTATTCCTAAAAACTTGGTGAGACATATTGTGCTAAGAGATCATCTCTTGTCTTCTCTTAAATAAGAGAAGACAAGCCTTTTCTTATGAGTTCTCTTTCCTCCACCTCATCATTTATTCTACGTGGCAGTTCTAAGATAGCACCATTGTACATGCCCTCAGATGCCGTGTAATCGCAAACCATTCTTCACTCAACTGAAAACAAACGGTAGAGCCCGGTATGGAATTACACCACCACTCTTCTGGATGGTTTTCTTCACCACGAGGACCAGGCAGCAGCGCCGCAGGAGAAGCAGCGCAGATGATCTCCCTCACCATGAGCAGCACCGTCGGCGACCCTCCTCCGGCATGAGCATCACCGCCACCCTATCAATTCACTGCCTCCGTGAGCAGCAGCGCTGCCAACGTCCCTTCGCCTCCACCGCCATGAGCAGCGCCGTCGATCTACCTTTGTCGCCTCCGTTGTGAGCAGCGCCGCCGATCTCCCTTCACCGCTGTGATCAGTAGCGCCGCTGTGAGCAGCTGGTGATCTCGTTTCTCATCGCAAGACATCCCCGCAGCCATCCCTCGGGCATCTTCTACAAGGCCGGCGGCGGTGCCACTGCTTCCTCTTCCCTTGCGTGAACCGAACACATCACGTATTCGCTTATCCGTGATCTAATACAGTGTATTCTCATTACAATACTGAATACGTTACCTCTGCTCGAACCAAACGCGTCGATAGTTTTAAGTACGCCCACACTAAGAGATGTTTGGAATTAATTAAACCCGTATTTGTGTATTTCCTTCGTCCCAAAATTCTTGTCCTAACACTAAAACGTAACTAGATACATCTGTATTAGACAAATCTAAGACAAGAATTTTGGGACGGAGGGAGTATATTAGAGTTGTGTCGAATATTGTGTACAAATTAGGTTAAAAATTTGGACATGAAATTGTGATGTGTGCAGACAAGTATGGAATCATGTCCTTGTAAGACACATGTATCCTAGACCTCATGCATAATATGGGAGTAGACACACGATATAATCTATGCCAACATAATAGCACAAGCAAGCAGAGGGAGCCGACGGCATGTGTCGGCGTCCGGGTGGCCAATGTGTGATATTGTCATGGTATCAATGGGGAGGAAAATTTGAAGTCATGTCCCAAGGATTATCCGATGTTCGGTGCACACCGTTAATAAATCTCGATGTTCTGTCTTGTCTGATTGTTTGGTTCTCGATAGATAGATGTGCGTCTTAGATTAATTCTAACATGTATAATTAGTGCGGAGAAAGATATCAACAAATCGGTCATTAAAAACATATGCTCTCTAAGTTTTAGATGTTTGAAACAATTATTTGTGAGGATGAAGGTTCTTAGCGAGACAAAACTAGGACGTAAGCGTGAGAGTGACTGACATATGAATGATTTCGCATCCATCCAATACGACAGCAAGAACAAAGATGGCACTGCACAAGGGACCATAATATGCATGATTGACCATACCGCGGGCATAACCACATATTCCTACTAGCAATCCAACAAGTGATGAAGCATCGCACAATTCATGCCCTGCCGCTGCCGGCAAACTATACACTCTCAACAAAAGAAAAAACATGCCCATGTGGTCAGCGTAACACGTCTTATATTCTGCTGCGGGAGATGGAGTAGGTAGATAGAACACCTCAATTGTGCTCAATGTTTGCGGTCAACATTTGGGGCTCCGTTGGGTGGATTACGATAATCCAGCTTATCCAGTTGGTTTTTGTCTACTTTAGCATTTGTTTTATCAACTTATCTAGTTTCATGGCGCGAACCAACATGTGATTGGATGGTTAGGTGCACAGTGGTATCCCAGACCACCAGGGTTCAAGTACTGGTGTTCACATTTATCCTGGATTTATTTCAGGATTTTTGGCGATACACGTTTCGTGGCAAAAAAAAGGCCCCCCGTCGCTTGCGCGGGCGGCCATCCATCCCCGCTGCCACAGGCGCCTCCTGACGACTCTCCCCTCCTCATCATCGCCGGTTTGCACCGTTAGGCAACGCCCCGGCTGGCCAATGGTGGCGGCGGGCCATCTTCCCCCTTGTTCTGCGCTCTCCAAAGTTCCTCGCAGCAGATCCTTCCAGCATGCATCTGCTCGCGTCGTCACGAACGGAGACCTATCCTTCGTCGCAGCTGGAGGCGCCCATGCGGCCGGCTTGCCTCACGCACAGTTCCGGCGGTGGTCGTCCGTCGTCCTCAGCAACAGGGACGGCAACGTCTCACCCTGCGTTGACTGCTTCGGCAGGGGTGGCTATGGGCACATCTGTGTTACAAGCAAGGGTTTCATCCACGGCATGTGACGTCTATGACATCGGCAGCAAGGCCATAAGCCGTGCGTCATGGCGTGGTACGTCATCGCACCCGCTGGTCCCGGCATCGGTAGTGTTGTCTAGCCCGCGACAGATCTGACGGGGCGGCGACTACTCCTCTTGGTAGCACAGTTGGCAGATGGCGACCCCTAGGCAGGGTTTTCGCCATTAACGAGTTGGCAGTCTACTAACCATCGAAGATCTTTGCGAGAGTTTTTCTCTTCAGATCCGATGACTACTGCCGGTGGCTTTTACTGGCTATGTTGTGGGTGTTATGAATATGCAACATGACATTATCTGGAGGCAAAAGCCAAATTATATACAAGTACATAAGGGAGGTCAAAGGCCAAAGGGCAAAGATAAATATAACTCTAACCCCCCCTCCCCCCCCCCCCCCCCAAAACTCATGGTGGATCAACAACACTGAGTTTGGAGAGGTAAAATCCATGTTGTGTTCTAGTCTGAGCCTTCGTGAAAAAGTCCGCCAGCTCTTACTCGGAAGGCACATACTGAAGAGCAATAACATGGTTCTGCACACCAGCGCGCACAAACAAAGTATCAACACCAATATGCTTGGTAAGCTCATGCTTCACGGGGTCTTGCGCAATACTGATAGCACTGTACTGTCTGACAAGAGTGTAGTAGGTGTAGTGACAGAAACACCAAAATCCTCGAGTACCTGCGTAACCAAGTCACCTCTACCGTGAGAAGAGCCATAGCTCGTAACTCATCCTCTGCACTCGAATGGGAAACTTCAGTCTGTTTCTTCGTCTTCCAATCAATGAGAGAACCACCAAGAAAGACACAGTAAGCAGAAAGTGAACGACGATCTGAAGGATCACTAGCCCAGGTAGCATCCGAATAGGCCTGGAGTTGTAATGAGGTGGAATGAGGAAAGAAGAAACGGTGAGAGATCGTGCCACGAAGATATCGTAAAACACGAAGAAGGTGACTATAGTGAACCGAAGTGGGAGAAGAAACAAACTGACTCAGGATATGGACATGATAGGAGATATCCGGACGAGTGACAGCAAGATAGACAAGACTCCCAACAAGATGAAGATAACGAGTCAGATTAGACAAGGGCTCACCATCAGAAGCACGAAGGTGAACATTAAGCTCCATAGGAGTCTCAACAGTGCACTGATCACTAAGAGCCGCATGAGCAAGAAGATCCTGTATATACTTTTCTTGGGAAATTAAAAGCGATCAGGGATGGAGGAAACCTCAATCCCAAGAAAGTAACAAAGAGGGCCAATATCAAACATAAGAAACTGCTCACTGTGACGGGCCTTGACAAAGGCAATATACTCAAGATCATCGCCAGTGATGATCATGTCATCAACATTTAGAGAAGAAGAGTAGTGCGACCACGAGCAAAGAGGTGGACAAACAACGCTTGATCATGAGCACTGGGAGAAAAAACAGCTGCGGTCACCACAGAGGCAAAATGCTCAAACCAAGCGCGAGGGGCTTGCTTAAGACCATAGAGAGAGCGACGAAGACAACAAACCATGCCATCAGGAACAGAATACCTAGGCGGTGGCTGCATATAAACCTCCTCACGTAACTCACCATTAAGAAAGGCATTCTTGACATCAAGCTAAGACACGGACCAATGGCGAACAGAGGCCACCGCGAGAAGTGTCCGGATAGTGGTCATATGGGCCACAGGAGCAAAAGTCTCATCGTAATCACGACCATGCTCCTTTTGAAAGCCACGAGCCACAAGACGAGCTTTATAACGCTGAAGAGAACCATCCGAGCGAGTCTTAACCTTATAGACCCACTTACAAGTGATGGGACGAACACGGGGTGGAAGAGAAACAAGATCCCATGTGCCAGTGTGCTCAAGTGCAGCAATCTCCTCTGCCATCACAAGCTGCCATTCAGGATGAACAACAGCATCATGATAAGAGGTAGGCTCAAGTACTGCCGAAAGACCATAATTGGAAGGAGAATAGCAGTGAGGAGGAGGACACGGTCAAGCCCAAAGATCATAAGTTGGCTGAGAAGAGAAAGATGGCACACCAGAAGTAGATGGAGCATCAGTGGACGCATCCACAACACGTGGTCAATGAGTGTAACGGAAAGGAAAAGATGGACGAGTAGGAATCACCGGAGATGGACATGGGGAAGACATCGGTGCTGATGGGGAAGGCACCGTTGATGAAGGTGGAGACGGGTAAGATATCGGGGATGAAGGTGAAGATGGGGAAGGTGGGGAGTCATGTGACAAGGGAGGAGAAGAAACTGTGGGAGAGGACGGCACCATATCGGCATCAACGAAGGGAGAAGGGGTAGGAATATGGGGCATAGAGGGAGGTGTATCGAGAAAAGTGAGAAAAGAGATGTCCTCCACAGAAAAGGTCAAGGAGGATGGACGCGGGTAGAAAGGACGAGACTCATCAAAGGTCACATCCCGGGAAATACGCATCCGTCGACCGATAGGATCCCAACACCTATAACCCTTATGCTCATCACTATATCCTAGAAAGACACACTCAACAGACTAAGCAGTCAATTTGGTGCATTCACGTGGAAGAAGAAGAACATAGCAAACACAACCGAACAAATGAAGCAGCGAATAATCAGGAGAACGATCGAAAAGACGCTCGAAACTAATACCACTCTGCAGAGCAACATATGGCTGGATATTGATGAGATAGGTGGAAGTGGATATAGCCTCAGCGCCAAAGTGAGGCGGAAGAGAGGCAGCGATCATCATCGCACGCGCCGTCTCAAGAAGGTGACGGTGCTTGCGTTCAGCCACACCATTTTGAGCATGAGCACCTGGACAAGAGAACTGGGGAAGAGTACCCTGTTCAGCAAGAAATCCTCGCAATGCACAAGAGATATACTCACCAGCAGAATCTGAGCAAAAAAATACAAATAGGAGTGGAGAACTAGGTATGAACCATGGCAGCAAATTTTTTGTATATAGATAAGACCTCGCTACGAGAGGACATGAAATAGATCCAAGTGTAGCGAGTAAAATCGTCTATAAAGAGAATATAGTAGCGATGACCCCCTTATGAAGCGAAGGGGGCCGGACCCCAAACATCTGAGTGAACGAGTTCAAAAGGACGCTCGGACACTGACTCGCTGTGAGGATAGGGTAGCTGAATCTTCTTACCAAGCCTACAACCCAGACAATCCAACAAAGCATTACCGGAGACATGCCCTAGAACACCACGATGAACTAAAGACGAGAGATGAGAACCACATAAATGGCCAAGAAGATGATGCCATTGTTTAAAGGAGCTAGCAGATGCAGCAACAAGGACCGCGAGATTGGCAGTGGTGGCATCAGAGGGAAGACGAAGCCAGTCAAGCTCCCAATGACCATCATGGTGTCGAGGGCCAGCACCAAGCAAGGCGCCTGTGCGACGATCCTGAACAGAACATGAATCAAAGTTGAGATTGATCCTACACCTCGAATCAACAATCTGACTACCTGAAAAGAGTTGCATGCTAAGTGGAGGTACATGAGCAACAGAGGGAACATGAAAGGAAGATGTGCTAAGAGTGCCTCGACTAGCGATAGGGAGAGGAGTACCATTGATATGTCTCCATCGTATCTACTTTTCCAAACTCTTTTGCCCTTGTTTTGGACTCTAATTTGCATGATTTGAATGGAACTAACCCGGACTGACGCTGTTTTCAACAGAATTGCCATGGTGTTATTTTTGTGCAGAAATAAAAGTTCTCGGAATGACCTGAAACTTCACGGAGATCAGTTTTGGAATAAATAAAAAATATTGGTGAAAGAATCAACCGAAGGGGGCCCACACCCTGTCCACAAGGGTGGGGGGCGCGCCCACCCCCTGGGGCGCGCCCTCTATCCTTGTGGGCCCACTGGACCTCCACCGACCTCAACTCCAACTCCATATATTCATGTTCGGGGAGAAAAAAAATCAGAGAGAAGGATTCATCGCGTTTTACGATACGAAGTCGCCACCACATCCTGTTCTTCCTCGGGAGACCAGATCTGGAGTCCGTTCGGGGCTCCAGAGAGGGGAAATCGTCGCCGTCGTCATCATCAACCATCCTCCATCACCAATTTCATGATGCTCACCGCCATGCGTGAGTAATCCCATCGTAGACTTGCTGGACGGTGATGGGTTGGATGAGATTTACCATGTAATCGAGTTAGTTTTGTTAGGGTTTGATCCCTAGTATCCACTATGTTCTAAGATTGGTGTTGCTATGACTTTGCTATGCCTAATGCTTGTCATTAGGGCCCGAGTGCCATGATTTCAGATCTGAATCTATTATGTTTCATGAATATATATGTGTTCTTGATCCTATCTTGCAAGTTATAGTCACCTACTACGTGTTATGATCCGGCAACCCCGGAGTGACAATAGTCGGGACACTTCCCGGTGATGACCATAGTTTGAGGAGTTCATGTATTCACTAAGTGCTAATGCTTTGGTCCGGTTCTCTATTAAAAGGAGGCCTTAATATCCCTTAGTTTCCATTAGGCCCCCGCTGCCACGGGAGGGTAGGACAAAAGATGTCATGCAAGTTCTTTTCCATAAGCACGCATGACTATATACGGAATACATGCCTACATTATATTGATGAATTGGAGCTAGTTCTGCGTCACCCTATGTTATAACTATTGCATGATGAATGCCATCCGACATAATTATCCATCATTGATCCATTGCCTACGAGCTTTTCACATATTGATCTTTGCTAAGTTACTTTTCCGTTGCCACTATTACAATTGCTACAAAACTGCTACTGTTACTTTTGCCACCGTTACCGTTACTTCCATACTACTTTGCTACTAAATACTTTGCTGCAGATATTAAGTCTTTCAGGTGTGGTTGAATTGACAACTCAGCTGCTAATACTTGAGAATATTCTTTGGCTCCCCTTGTGTCGAATCAATAAATTTGGGTTGAATACTCTACCCTCAAAAACTGTTGCGATCCCCTATACTTGTGGGTTATCAAGACCTTTTTCTGGCGCCGTTGCCGGGGAGCATAGCTCTATTCTCTGAGTCACTTGGGATTTATATCTGTTGATCACTATGAGGAATTTGAAAGATACTAGAACCAAGATTTTTCCCTCTACTACGAGGGGAGGTAAGGAACTGCCATCTAGCTCTGCACTTGATTCACGTTCTGTTTTGAGTAAACTTGCGACACCTACACCTGCTATTGATTCCGATATGTCGCATGTTATTGATGATGCCACTTCTGCTATGCATGATGCTTATGATGAAACTACTTCTATGCTTGATAATACTGTGCCACTAGGCGAATTTCTTGATGAACAACTTGCTAGGGTTAGAGAGAATGAAATTACTGAAACTGATGATATTATTGAAACTGAAGATTATGATTCTCCCCCTAGATATGAATTGCCTATTGTACCTGAGGGTTATGTTATGGACGAAGAAACTGCTAGAGACTTCTTTGCTTGCAATGATAGAGATGATCTTAAGAAACTGTTAGCTAAGCTGAAAGAAAAATCCTTGAATGCTAGAATGAAATATGGTCCCAATTTTGCTACTTCACCTATCTTTGTCTGATAAGGATTATGAATTCTCTGTCGATTCTGAGTTAATTACTTTGGTTGAATCTGATCCTTTCTATGGTTATGAATCTGAAACAGTTGTGGCACATCTTACTTAACTGAATGATATAGCCACCCTATTTGTTCATGAGGAAAAAAATTCGCTATTACTATATTCTTAAGTTGTTTCCTTTCTCATTAATGGGTGATGCTAAGTTATGGTTTAATTCTCTTGCTCCTGGTTGTATGCGTAGTCCCCAGGATATGATATATTACTTCTCTCAAAAATATTTCCCTGCTCATAAGAAACAAGCTTCTCTAAAAGAAATATTTAACTTTGTGCAAATTGAAGAAGAGAGTCTCCCACAAGCTTGGGGGAGGCTTCTCCAGTTACTTAATGCTTTGCCTGATCACCCTCTCAAGAAAAATGAAATACTTGATATCTTTTATAATGGACTAACCGATGCTTCTAGGGACCACCTTGATAGTTGTGCTGGTTGTGTTTTCAGGGAACGAACTGTTGAGCAAGCTAAATTGCTATTGAATAATATATTGAGTAATGATAATGATTGTACACTTCCTGAACCAACTCCTAATCCAACTCCGAAGAAAAGGGGTATTCTATTTCTCAGTCCCGAAGATATGCAAGAGGCAAAGAAATCTATGAAAGAAAAAGGTATTAAAGCTGAAGATGTTAAGAATTTACCGCTTATTGAAGAAATACATGGTCTTGATAACCCGACACAGGTAGTAGAGGTAAACTCTCTCCGTAGCTTTGATGAAGGTGATATTCCTCATAATAAGTCTGCTAGTCAATGCTTGGATGAGTTTGATAATTTTATTGTTAAACAAGAAAATTTCAATGCTTATGTTAGTAGACAATTGAAACGTAATGCTTACATGCTTGACCACTTGGGTGATTATATGAGTAGAACTATTAATAATCTTAAGCTTATTAGTAAAAATGCTTCCATGGTTACAACTCAAGTAGAACAAGTACTTAAGGCACAAGATGATTTGCTTAATGAGTTGGATAGTAAGAACAATGATAATGCTGTTAGGGTTATGACTAGAGGTGGTAAAATGACCCAGAAACCTTTGTATCCTGAGGGCCATCTTAAGAGAGTTGAGCAAGATTCTCAGAGAATTAATACTGATGCACCTAGTCCTAATAAAAAGAAAAAGAAAACTGATAGGACTTTGCATGCTTCTAGTGAACCTACTACAGACACTCCTGAGAATCCCAATGATATTTCTATTTCTGGCATTGAGAACACACCAGGGGGACCCACCACCTGTCCACAAGGACGGAGGGCGCGCCCTACCCCCCTGGGCGCGCCCCCCAGTATTGTGGGTCCCACGTGGCCCCCCTCCACATATTCCAGCACCCATCCACTTCGTCTTCCTCCAGAAAAAATCATCCATAGCTCAAACTCGTGTTCGTGCTCATTTTGCTGCCATTTTCGATCTCCTTGCTCCAAGCTCCATTCACAAAACTGCTTTGGGGGATTTTTCTTCGGTATGTGACTCCTCCAATGGTCCAATTAGTTTTTGTTCTAGTGCTTTATTTATTGCAAATTTTTGCTGCTATGGTGACCTTGTTCTTGAGCTTGCATGTCAAATTTATATGGTCCAAAGTAGTTTTGATGCATGATATAACCTCTAGGCACTTGTAGGAGTAGTTGCTATCAGTTTTGTTGAGTTTGGTTCACTTTTATTTTGAGTCACTAAAAATTTCAGAAATTTTTCAGAGGAAGAAAAATGTCTAGGAGAATGTACCAAGGTGGTTCCTCGAGGAAGCAAGCACCGAGGCTCGCGATACGTGAGCCGGACCTTGAACCACCAAGGAAAGCTCAAGTGCGGCCTTGTGAATGGCCGTCGGATGAATTCATGGTTGATGCAGGTTTCAAGGATGAGTTTTATGCGTACGTACGGAATGCTGATCTTGAGGACTTCGTGTTAGACAAGTGTCGACAATACTATTACCTCACCGATTCCTTTATGCGGAGGTTTGAATTTTCATCTAAGCGCAATACTCATACTGTCTTGTTTGACCTCTATGATAAATCATATACCATGGACCTTGAAGATTTTAATACTGCTTGCAAAATCCCACAATGGGGCCTTCTTAGTGAGCCTCACAAAGCTGAATACAATGATTTCCTTGCTAGCATCACTGTAGGAGAAACTAGAAATATCACACAAGCTACCATAGGGAGCATTCACTTTCCTGCCATACATTATTTTGCTCTCTTTATAGGTAGATGCATTAATGGTAAGCATGAGCATTGCCACCTTTGCGTTTCAGATCTTAGTGTCCTCAAGTGTGCGGTGTTAGGTGATAAGCGTTATAACTTGGGGGCTATTATTGCGAGGAGGTTACATCATAATGCTAAAGAGAGAGACTTATTTGGTGGGATTTATGCAACTCGTTTAGCTAATTATCTTGGAGTACCCATAAGGGAGAATTACATGGAGTTGCCACCTGCTTTTCTTGATTATGATGCTCTGGTGCGTTATCAGTTTCTTGAGAGGAACAAACAGTCCCTCCAGTACCGGCTAATCTTTGACAGACGGCGTGCCGTCCATATTACCCTTCCTGCTCCTGCCTTCTTTAACTTTCAGGTAAATGGGAGATATTTTATAACTAGAGAGGAGGCAAACGAGTATGAGAGAACAGCGGAGGCTGCTCGCCTCCAGGAGGCAGCTCGCCAAGCAGTAGCTGCCGCAGCACAATACGACACCAACTATGATTTCGGATATCATCCGAGCCAGTGGTGGCCCTAGACCAACTTAGGCCAAAAGCCTAAGCTTGGGGGAGTACGTATTTCTCACCGACATTACATTCATGTTCACACACTCATTCTAGTTATCGGTGTTCATACTTTTTTATTGTATTATCCATGTTAGTCTATTTCTTTTTCCCGCTTTCTTCTTGTGTGTTTGAAAACCTTTGAGAAAAACAAAAAAAATTAGTTGTAGCTTAGTTTACTTTCCATGCTTAGTTGTAGTATTAAAGAAAACCCAAAAAGATTTCTCGTTCTTCTTTTACTTGTTGGGAGCTTTCCCGTGTAGATAGTTTTTCTCGTTCTTGTTTTACTTTCTTCAGAAAAACAAAAACTTCAAAAACATTTCAGTGTGTTTCTTTGAAATTCTTTTCTTTTCTTTGGGGGTCGAGGAGAGAAGACCACGATGAAAATGTTGAGTGGCTATCATATGCATTATTGTTGATCTAACAAAGAGCCCATATTACCTTGTCTTCTCCTTTGAATAAATGTTTGCAGATTCCAGCTTAGTCCAATGCACGTGCACTATTATTATTATTCACATCGTTCGGTCGTGCAAGTGAAAGGAAATAATGACGATATATGATGAAATGATTGAGATGAGGAAAAGCTGGTATGAACTCGACCTATCTTGTTTTTGTAAATATGATTAGTTCATCGTTCTTGATTCAGCCTATTATGAATGAAACATGTTTGCAATGACAATTAGAGATTATAGTTACTCATGCCGTGCTTAATTAGCTAGGAGCTTATAATGGTTTACCTTGCGTGCCAACATGCTTTTAAAATGGTTGTGATGTAGTATGATAGGATGGTATCCTCCTTTGAATGATTCGAGTGGCTTGACTTGGCACATGTTCACGCATGTAGTTGAAACAAGATCAACATAGCCTCCAGGATATTTATGTTCATGGTGATTTATATCCTACTCATGCTTGCATTCAATGTTGGTTACTCTCAATGCATGTTTATGACTATTGTCGCTCTCTAGTTGGTCGCTCCCCAGTCTTTTGCTAGCCTTCACTTGTACTAAGCGGGAATACTGCTTGTGCATCCACTTCCATAAACCCAAAGTTATTCCTTATGAGTCCACCATACCTTCCTATATGCGGTATTTACCTGCCATTCCAAGTAAATTTGCATGTGCCAAACTCTAAACCTTCAAATGATAATCTGTTTTTTATGCCCGAATCGCTCATGTAGCGACTGGGGGTTGTTAGTATGTTCCATGCTAGGTGGGTTATTCTCACGATGAGTGGACTCCGCTCATCAATCACGAGAAAACGGCTGGTAATCGGGATGCCCAGTCCCATGCTCAAATCAAATCAAAATAAATTAAAACAAAACTCCCCCAGGATTGTTGCTTGTATGGACGGTACCCGTTGTTTCGGACCAGCCGTGGAGTGTGCTTGTTGGTTGAGGGGGAGTAAAAAACTTTACCATTCTGTTTGGGAACCACCTATAATGTATGTAGCATGGAAGATATCGAGATCTCTTGGTCGTTATGTTGACAATGAAAGCATACCGCTCAAAATTATATTCATCTCTGTTTCAAAAAGCTCGAGCTCTGGCACCTCTGGAAATCCCTGCTTCCCTCTGCGAATGACCTATCTATTTACTTTTATTGTTGAGTCATCATTCTCTTATAAAAAGCACCAGTTAGAGAGCACCACTGTCATTTGTATGCTTTGCTATTAATTGATATTGAGTATGACTGTGACTGGATCACTTTTACGATGAATTATAATGTCTAGTCAGTTCTTGATCTTCAGGGGTGCTCTGCATTTATGTTTTGCGGTCTCAGAAAGGGCTAGCGAGATACCATCTTGTTATATCATATCACGATTGTTTTGGAAAAGTGTTGTCATCCGAGATTTATTATTATTACTCGCTAGCTGATTGTGCCATTGATATGAGTAAACGTGAGACCTAAAGGTTATTGTGAATGTGGTTAGTTCATAATCTTTGCTGAAAACCTGAATGCTGGCTATACATATTTACAACAACAAGATCAAACAGAGTTTGTAAAAGTTTTTCTTTATCACGTTCAGTTTGTCAACTGAATTGCTTGAGGACAAGCAATGGGTTAAGCTTGGGGGAGTTGATACGTCTCCATAGTATCTACTTTTCCAAACTCTTTTGCCCTTGTTTTGGACTCTAATTTGCATGATTTGAATGGAACTAACCCGGACTGACGCTGTTTTCAGCAGAATTGCCATGGTGTTATTTTTGTGCAGAAATAAAAGTTCTCGGAATGACCTGAAACTTCACGGAGATCAGTTTTGGAATAAATAAAAAATATTGGCGAAAGAATCAACCAAAGGGGGCCCACACCCTGTCCACAAGGGTGGGGGGGCGCCCTCTGTCCTTGTGGGCCCCCTGGACCTCCACCGACCTCAACTCCAACTCCATATATTCACGTTCGGGGAGAAAAAAATCAGAGAGAAGAATTCATCGCGTTTTACAATACGGAGTCGCCGCCACCTCCTGTTCTTCTTCGGGAGACCGTTCAGGGCTCCGGAGAGGGGAAATCGTCGCCGTCGTCATCATCAACCATCCTCCATAACCAATTTCATGATGCTCACCGCCGTGCGTGAGTAATCCCATCGTAGGCTTGCTGGACGGTGATGGGTTGGATGAGATTTACCATGTAATCGAGTTAGTTTTGTTAGGGTTTGATCCCTAGTATCCACTATGTTCTAAGATTGATGTTGATATGACTTTGCTATGCCTAATTCTTGTCACTAGGGCCCGAGTGCCATGATTTCAGATCTGAACCTATTATGTTTCATGAATATATATGTGTTCTTGATCCTATCTTGCAAGTTATAGTCACCTACTACGTGTTATGATCCGGCAACCCCGAAGTGACAATAGTCGGGACACTTCCCGGTGATGGCCGTAGTTTGAGGAGTTCATGTATTCACTAAGTGCTAATGCTTTGGTCCGGTTCTCTATTAAAAGGAGGCCTTAATATCCCTTAGTTTCCATTAGGACCCCGCTGCCACGAGAGGGTAGGACAAAAGATGTCATGCAAATTCTTTTCCATAAGCACGTATGACTATATACGGAATACATGCCTACATTATATTGATGAATTGGAGCTAGTTTTGTGTCACCCTATGTTATAACTGTTGCATGATGAATGCCATCCGACATAATTATCCATCATTGATTCATTGCCTACGAGCTTTTCACATATTGATCTTTGCTAAGTTACTTTTCCGTTGCCACTGTTACAATTGCTACAAAATTGCTACTGTTACTTTTGCCACCGTTACCGTTACTTCCATACTACTTTGCTACTAAATACTTTGCTGCAGATATTAAGTCTTTCAGGTGTGGTTGAATTGACAACTCAGCTGCTAATACTTGAGAATATTCTTTGGCTCCCCTTGTGTCGAATCAATAAATTTGGGTTGAATACTCTACCGTCGAAAACTGTTGCAAGATAAATATAACTCTAACAGTGGGATGTAGCCAGAAGGCTCTATAATGGGTTTTGGCGACTCCCACTTCGGCTAGTTTGTCTTCAGCGATGAGATGCAATCTATAGATGGTGGCAGGACTCACAAGGTATGGTTGTGCAACGAAAGATTTTTTGTCGACCGCATGTAGCTGTCGTGATCGCGAAAAAGTGGCGGCGACAACACTTGATTGACTTTGATTTGGTTGTGCATTCGAGTACCAGGTCTCGAGTTCCCAGGTGAAAACCTTTTGTCTGACCCGAGTTGGTTATACCCAGCAATGATGATGTTTTTGCGTCGTTGCCTTGTTGAAGGCATTGCTCGGATGTGCTTGGACTTGTTCTTTGGGATGAAAACATAGAATCTATCCTTGGATGGTTAGATCCGGTAAAAAACCTTGATCGTCGTTCCCTTCCTGAGGGTGTTCCTGTTGAAGAACCTTGTTTTTCCTGTGGCGTCATGAGATGGTTGGTGCGGATTTGGTCCTTCTTGTAGTTTGTCGATTGTTGATGCTGCTTGGATCACTTCGGGGTCTTTTTTTATCGCTTAGGCATAGCTTTTGTCTTGTATGAATTTTATATTTGTGGACGTGTTTTTTCTTTTGTTGACCGTGTACATCTTAGTTATGCAGAGGCTGGGTGTGTGCTCATTGTGTTTGTATCCACTAGATGCTTCATTTAAGTTAATAAAGTCCGCCATTTGTTGAAAAAGTTTCGTGGAAATTTTTTAACATTCGATTATAAAAAAGCACAACGCAACGCAGTTCAGCAACTATGTGTTAGGGCATGTTCAACGTTGTCCGCATTCGTTCAGACCCATTTTGCCATCCAACACGGTACCCCACGGGTTCGCGGACTGGTCCGGACCTTCGTTTTCCCACAAACCGTATGCAAACGCCGGGGGCAGACCGTTGCCACGTAGAACTCCAACATCCCTGGCCCACTCAAATCCCCCTCCCAGCCCACTTTTCTTTCACTCCGCCCCTTGCTTTGCATCCACACCCTTCTCATCCGTCGCCAGTGTTGTACGTTTCCAGTCGCCGCTCAGGCATTGTAGGACGCCCGCAGCCCCCACCAACGTGCATGCTCTCCTTTGACTATGCGGCTATCCACCCAGGATCCCTTCGCAGCCAGGCACCCTCCGCCCCCTGCCGACAACTACAAGAAAACAAACTAAAGACAGAAAGGAAAACTTGCGGGCCCTTCCTGATGATGTTTCGCTTCTGCGCAGGCCTCGGTACCTCCATGAGGATCATAAGATCCGGAGCCGCTCCCGAGCCCTTGATAGGCTCCCGAATCTTTGGTGTCTCCAACCGCGGCTCCTTGGCCACGACCTCATGATACGTCTTCATTGTATCTACTTTTCCAAACACTTTTGCTCTTGTTTTGAACTCTAATTTGCCTGATTTGAATGAAACTAATTGGATTGACACTGTTTTCAGCAGAACTACCATGGTATTGTTTTTTGTGCAGAAAAAAGTTCTCGGAATTGGATGAAACTTTGCGGAGATTTTTTATTGAATAAATAAAAAATACTAGAATGAGGATCCAATCAAGGGGGGGCACCAATTGCTCACAAGGCAACAGGGCACACATACCCCCAAAGTGCACCCTGATGCCTTGTGGGTCCCACAAGCGGCCGTCTGACCTAGTTCCAAGCCTATAAATTCCGTTTCCCGGAGAAAAAAAATAAGAGAAGAAGTGCCATGGCGTTTTACGATACGGAGCCGCCGCCACCTCCTGTTCTTCATCAGGAGGGCTGTTCTGGAGTCCGTTTGAGGCTTCGGAGAGGGGGATTCATCGCCTTTGCCCTCGTCAACCCTTCTTCATCAACAATATCATGGTGCTCACCGCCGGGAGTGAGTAATTCCTTCGTAGGCTTGTTGGGCGGTGATGGAGTTGGATGAGATTTTTCATGTAATCGTGTCAATTTGTTAGGGCTTGATCCCTAGTATTCACTATGTTCTGAGATTGATGTTGCAATGACTTTGCTATGCTGAATGCTTGTCACTAGGGCACGAGTGCCACGATTTTAGATCTGAACCCTCTATGTTTTCATGAATTTATTCGAGTTGTTGATCCTATCTCCTAGTTATATGCACTTGTTATTGTTCTGAACCGTAGACCCCGAGGTGACAACAATTGGGATACCCTCCGGGGATGAATGTAATTCGAGGAGTTCATGTATTCACCATGTGTTAATGCTTTGTTCTGGTTCTCTATTAAAAGGAGGCCTTAATATCCCTTAGGTTTCCTTATTGACCCCGCTACCACGGTAGGGTAGGACAAAAGATGTCATGCAAGTTCTTACTATGAGCACGTATGACTATATACGGATTACATGCCTATATTGAATTGATGAATTGGAGCTATTGTGTATCACTCTAGATTGTGACTGTTATATGATGAATGTCATCCAACACAAATATCCATCATTGATCCAATTCCTACGTTTTTCTCATGTTGATCTTTGCTAAGTTACTATTATTGCTGTTGCTATTGCAATCGCTACAAAACTGCTACTGTCACGGTCACCATTACTATTGGTATTGTTACCGCTACTATCAAATTATCATACTACTGTGATACTAAATACTTTGCTGCGGATATTTAGCTTTCCAGGTGGGGTTGAATTGACATTTCAACTGCTAAGGCTCATAAACATTCTTTGGCTCCCCTTGTGTCAAATCAATAAATTTGGGTGAAATACTACCCTCGAAGACTGTCGCGATCCCCTATAATTGTGGGTTATCACCTCACTAGAGGAGGCCTCCTCACCACGGCTCCTCTTCAGCCGCCGTAGGTGAAGGCGCGGTGCCAAATCCTCTTCTGCTTTGAACTCCTCCTCAGAGGCCTCCTTTTCATCGTCATCGTCATCCCCCTCCTATGCGTAGGTTGCAGCGGCTTCTCCTTCCTCCTCTCAAGGAGATGCGTGATACGTCTCCAACGTATCTATATTTTTTTATTGTTCCATGCTATTATATTATCTGTTTTGGATGTTTAATATGCATTTATATGCTATTTTATATTATTTTTGGGACTAACCTATTAACCTAGAGCCCAGTGTCAGTTTCTGTTTTTTCCTAGTTTTTGAGTTTTGCAGAAAAGGAATATCAAACGGAGTCCAAACGAGCTGAAAATTTACGGTGATTTTTTATGGACCAGAAGAAGCCCCCGAAGCACAAGAGTTGGGCCAGAAGAGTCCCGAGTCAACGACAAGGGTGGAGGGCGCGCCCACCCCCTAGGGCGCGCCCCCCTGCCTTGTCGCTGACTCATGGACCCCCCGTGACATGAAATCGATGCCAAAAATTCCTATAAATCCAGAAACCCCCAGAAAGAAACCTAGATCGGAAGTTCCGCCGCCACAAGCCTCTGTAGCCACCGAAAACCAATCGGGAGCCCGTTCCGGCACCCTGCCGGAGGGGGAAATCATCACCGGTGGCCATCTTCACCATCCCGGCGGTCTCCATGACGAGGAGGGAGTAGTTCACCCTCGGGGCTGAGGGTATGTACCAGTAGCTATGTGTTTGATCTCTCTCTCTTGTGTTCTTGATTTGGCAAGATCTTGATGTACCGTGAGCTTTGTTATTATAGTTGGATCATATGGTGTTTCTTCCCTCTCTATCTCTTATTGTGATGAATTGAGTCTTGCTCTTTGAGGTTTCTTTATGTTGGATTGAGTATTGGATTTGAGAACACTTGATGTATGTCTTGCGATGGGATATCTGTGGTGACAATGGGATGTTCTATTGATTCACTTGATGTATGTTTTGGCACTCAACTCGCGGATTCCCGAGGTGACATTGGGGTAATCTATGCATAGGGGTTGATGCACGTTTTCGTCCTACGTTCTCTGATAGAAACTTTGGAGTGATTCTTTGTTGCACGTTGAGGGATTGTTATATGATCCAATTATGTTATCATTGTTGAGAGAATTTGCACTAGTGAAAGTATGAACCCTAGGCCTTGTTTCTAAGCATTGCAATACCGTTTTTGCTCACTTTTGTTATTAGTTACCTTGCTGTTTTTATATTTTCAGATTACAAAAACTTATATCTACCATCCATATTACACTTGTATCACCATCTCTTCGCCGAACTAGTGCACCTATACAATGGGTGTGTTGGGGACACAAGAGACTCTTTGTTATTTGGTTGCAAGGTTGTTTGAGAGAGACTCTTTGTTATTTGGTTGCAAGGAAATTTGCTACTGTCCTACAAAACTCTGCACTTGGAGGCCCAACAACGTCTACAAGAAGAAGGTTGCGTAGTAGACATCAATGCGGCAGTCTCGTCTTCATCGCCGGAGGCATCAACCTCTAGCTCTTCCTCCGTGGCAACCATGGTAGCCTTCCCCTTCTTTTTGGCAGAGGCGTTGACGGCCTCCGATGGCACCGGCTTCAGCAACTTTGCCATAGCCGGGTCCAAATCCTGGCCCGGTAGTGGGGACTCCAACATGTAAGCCATGAAGGCCTTGAACCCCTACAAACAGGAAGAGAGTCAGAAGATGAAGGCAAAAATTTAGTACAAAAACAAGAGAATCAAGAATAACTTACATCGCTTGGTGGGTTCCCCACATGGAAGGGCTCCAGTACGACCTCCATGGGGACCTTCTAGAGCTCCAGGCTGGTGAGGATGCTGATGTGGCGCCAGACCTCGACTGGCCCGAGATCATTCCCAGCCACCTACGTCGGGTCCTCCTGTCCTGTGTACATATACATCGGGACCTCCCAGGCTGCAAGCGGGAGGGGATGACGGGACACCCAATTCCTGAGGATGTGCTCCCCCTTGAGTCCATTATCTTTCAGATGAGTTGTGGCATCAAAAAGTTCTTGGGTGCTCTTTGACAAGTTTTTGAGGCGATCTCAGGACACCAGCTTCTCCGAGGGCTCATTGACGAAGGACGGGAGGTCACCCTCGGGCCTGGAAGCATAGAACTAGTACTTATGTCATTCATGCAGTGGTTTTTTTGTACACTTTAGCTAGATTTCAGTCAGCTGAATTCTAGTTTTGTGGTCAATTGATTTTCTGGCCCTTGGATTGTGCTTTAAGATTTGTGTAGCTTTTCTTTTTTCTGTCAAATTTTGCTGGTGGTATTGGGCTGTTTAGATTCGATAGACACCTATTTTGGGTCAGTCGATTTGCTTCTTGGGCTGGATTTTGGTGTGTGTATGCTTTTTTTCATGTGTTTACTTTTGTTTTCTGCACATGTAGGCTTTTATTTTTTATTTTTTCTGTTGAGTTTTTTTTTCTTTACATGTATTTTTTGATGTTGAGTGCGTGAAAATATATACATGCAAGTACTACATGTACAAATTACATCAGAGTAGAGAAACTTCACTCTTATATATTTATTCTACATATTATAAAAAGTGCATTTTTTGTGCTAATTGTGTGGAATTTTTTTTTCATTTTTTTATTCTTTAAGGGTAATACCAATGCTAATTGTTTTGTGCAATTTTTTGGCTAATTAAATACATTTATCTATTATTATGTGTATGTATGCATGAAAGTACAATACCATATGTGTGTACATTGTACTAGACTGCTAAAGTTGCATTATTATATGTGTATTCGCTGCATATTATAAAAAGTGCAATTTCAGTGCAAAGTTGTGTGCAAGTTTTTTCTTTATTTTCTTTCCTCTTAAGAATAATTCCAATTTCGCTAATTTATTCTCTCTTAGAAACTTTATTTTTTATTATGTTTATTTTTTAATTCATTTCATGTTTTTAAGGATGATACCAATGCCACTTATTCGTTCCTTGTTTAAAATTTCGTTTTTATGTAATTCACTATAATATGTTTATTCTTACATAACTAAAAAAGTCCAATTTATGTGTAAATTGTGTGCAAATTATATCATTTTTTTTTGAAATCATTTCTTCTAAGGGTGGTACCAATGCTACTATCTTCATTTCTTCTTAGAAAAAATATATTTTTTGTGTTTGTAAGTAAGTATACACGCAGGTATGATACACCATGTGTATAAATTATAGTAGAAGCAAAAATTGCACTGTACTATATGCTTATTTTTGGCATATTAGAAAAGTGCAATTTTAGGGCATACTTGTGTGCAAGGTATTTTCTAATTTTATTTCTTCTTAAAGGGTTTCATTTTCCCAAAACTTCATTAGTTTGTTTTGGCTTTTGTTTTTATATTTTCTTTCTTCTTAAATGGTTTTATTCTTATACAGAAAACTTCATTGTTTTGTTTTAGTTTTATTTCTTGTATTTTGTTTTCTTAAAGGCTTTCATTCTTCCATAGAAAACTTCATTATTTTGTATTTGTTTTAGTTTTTTATTTTCTTTCTTCTTAAAGGGTTTCATTTTTCCCTAGAAAACTTCATTATTTTGTTTTTGTTTTTTTTATTTTCTTTCTTCTTAAAGGGTTTCAATCTTCCTTAGAAAATTTCATTATTTTGTTTTTAATTTTTATTATCTTTCTTCATAAAGGGTTTTATTCTTCCCTAGAAAAATTCATTATTTTGTTTTCATTTTACTTTTAATTTTATTTCATTTTCTTTCTTTAACGGCAATACCTTTATTTTTGCGTATCACAACAAAACGCAATTTCTGTGTAAATTGCGTGCAAATTTTTCCATTACCTGGTTTTTATTGCCTTTCTTCTTAAAGGGTACTGTCAATGTTCAGTTTTTTTTATATTCTTTCTTCTTCAACGGTAATACATGGCCCAAGGAGTCCACCGGCACAGGAGCATGCTGGGCTTGGGATTCAGCAAACACGTCAATCAACTGACCTGTAGCCATTCAATTGAAACGAGTTTGGGTCAGTCGACTGACCCAAAAAGAAGTCAGTCAACTGACCTGTAGCCGCTCCCTTTTTTGTAAGTTGTGACAGAGGTTTCTCATCATGTTGTATTATTCGTCCGTGTAGCTTTATCCACAAAACGAGATGAAAGCCTATTTCAAAAGTATATTTACACTTTTCTTTTGTTGTAGTCGGTTAAAAAGAAACAAACTAGTCGATATCAGCGCCCGATGGAGCTTAGGTAGCTGGACCGATGAGCATAGCTAGGCAGCTCCATGCGTGCGTGCATGTATCGATCGATCCCAGACTGTAAAGAGACGAGGGAGAAAGAAAGAAAGAAAGAAAGCGATCGACCAGGAAGGATCGAAGAAGCTCTACGTCTAGAAATGAAATGAAAGCAAGCCAAAGCTGCAGCAGAGTCGAGACGTACGGTGCGTGCTTAAAAGCGGCGGCACACTCCATTCCAGCTTGGCCACACATCCATCGCAAACCAGCACGCGCTGCACGTGCCGTCGATCCATCTCTAGCTTAGCTGCACTGCACTGCACTGCATAAATAAGTGTCTCAACGTTAGTACACCATCCATAAAGAAATATAAGAGCGTTTAGATCACTCATGCTCACAAAAATTTCCATTTCATTTCGGCTGAATTTTGATTCTGGAACATACTAGCACAGGCAGTGTACATACATCCACCTAGCGAGCTCCTTAATTTCTTTTTTTCTTTCTTTTCAGTAGCTAGGCAGCTAGTTTGGCTTCTTGTATTTCATGGCTAGACTGCATAGACCGTCATGCATCGATCGGAAGAGCAAGGTTGACATGTATACTTCCACCCAACCATAAAGATACCAAGGCGCCCTAAAGCTAGATACCACATCAAAAGATAGACACGTAGAGCCATGCACACCTATACTATACACACCCTGTACCAAAATATAAGCCACACATTTTTCAAATTTGTACCTTGTTCAACCATATATATGCAGATTATTTGATAGTACAAAATTGATACTCTATCAAACAGTGATTTTAATGATATGAATTAGTATTATCTTGTAATCTACATATTGGTCATTGCACCTTTTTCTCAAAGTAGATATTCAAAAGCGTATATAATTTGCAATTCAGGCCTATGTTTTTTAAATTCCCGATCTGAATTATTAACATCGTATTAACAGTCAAAATTTTAAAAGCTTGACCGAAGACATGTCTAAAACATCACCTTTTTTGTATGATACATACGACGAGAATATGTAGCTTGTTTGTGAACTAATTAATGACTCGGTGGTTAAAAAAAAAGTAGCCATCGAAGTGGCGGTGACGCATGGAATAAATGACCTAGGTGATTTGATCTCACTACCAGAGGCCCTCCAAAGGAACAAAAAAAGGTGCTACCATATATAGCAATTGGTTATGGGTGGTTAATTAGACAGCCAGTGGCCGGCCAATGATGTTGTTGCAATTGACCAAAAGAAAGGAAAAACCTTGCCGGTTAAGGAACAAGGGTTGTCCTTGGTTTGCCTCTAAAAGGTGTAGAATAACAAGACAAAATGGGTGCCTCTACAAAAGATGTTGGGTCTCCACTAGTAGAAAACCAACCGGGTGCATCTTCTCTTTCTTCACACTTTCTTTTCTTTTCTTCTCTTTTCTTTATGGCATGGCATGCACCATATATGGAGATTGGAAATTAGTGAAATGTAACGAAGCAGCTTCTAGCCAATAGCTAGCGATGACTTTGTGTATGAGGTAGTGTTTCTCATGGATCGATGCAAACGCTTTAGCATGCATGGATGCATCTAGACACGCACTGAGATTAAATTAAACAGCTAATGCAATTATCCCAAGCTCAAGTAGCTATCATACATATGACCCCCATGAAATAATAACCTAACTAAGCTGTCGACCAAAGCCAGCAGCAGATGCCTGATGCAAGCTGCCAGTAAGTAAAGGAGACTCTGTGTGTTTTACCCACAAGAATAAAAAGTAAGCAAAAGGGGAGCTTTCTATAAGCAAGATGACACATGGGACCCACCCCGCCGATTATTGGTGCAAGCAAGTTGCAGCTAGGTACTAGCTAGCGTCAGCAGTTGGCATGTGTGAAAAGGCCATGATGCACTGCACATCACACTCACAAATTGACAAGTTGAGAGGGAGACCCGGCCATGGCCGCTTGTTGCTAGCTAGCCACTAGCTTGTTGTTACCTAGCTTGTGTGTGTGAAGACACAGAGACAGATCGAGAGAGAAAATAAAATTGGAGTGAAGAAGGCGCCACTAGAGTGAGTGCCCACCACCATCAGGGCCACCACACAAAGATTCCCACTCACTCTCTCACTCACTCACCTCTCTCCTTGAGATCCCTTGCCAACAAATAGAATCCAACTCCCTCGTGCTGCATTTTTGTTTTCTTTATATTGTGCACAGAATTGTACTACAGTTGTACTCCGAGCAGGTGCAGTGCATGCATGTGCAAATCATACATACATGCATGAACATGTCATAGATTCATATACACAAAAAGCCCTACTAAAATTAATCAGCTGGATCAGTCCCATCTGCCGGCCTTAATTTGCTCACACATGATCTAGAACAACAATTTGATAAACATTTTCCTTGTTTCTCACATGTTGCAGGCCTCATTCATTTACCAAAAATACATGCTAGCCAGCTATACAAATATGTGTTTTTTAAGCCACATATATAGAAAAGGATTATTTGGGTCATTTTCGCCATGGGTCTGCCAGTGGCCTCTAGCTAGACAGATTGATAGGTAAGGTGATGCACATATGGAATCCGAACAAATTGTTGAAAGCCGCGTGATCGATGAATTGAAATGTTGGAGGAGGACAGGATGGATGCATATTCCCAAGTGAATAGCATGCTGCAAGCTGTGTACAGGCATGTTCTTTTTGCTTTTTGTTTTTGCAAAAAAGCAAGCATACTGTACTTTGAACTCTACATCACGCGTCTCCTTTTTGCAAGACAATTTGTGTTGCGAACCAACCGAGTTGATGGATGTGTTCCTTTAATTGCCCAAGAATCTGGTCCGGCCACTCGTGCACAGCCGGCCGCCGCCGCCGCGTGAAGAGGGAATTTTTTATTCGGACATGCGAAATGGAGGATTTAATTTGTTATAATTCAGAAGTGCGAGCCAGCTTGAAGAGTTTGTAAAACAATGTTGAAAAGATCTTAAATTGGAAATTAAGATATTTTGAGTTCCTTCCCATAAACACGCACCAACTCCCAATATCTTCTCAATCAATCTACATGTTATGCCATAAACAGTACGTTCTCACCCTGCTTGGAAAATTAACTAGCTACCAAACTCGATCAGACACTAGTTTGGCTCATTCCGGTTATAATCGTACTCTATTTTTAAAAATATATCTTCTCAATTTACATGCATATAAAATGCCAAAGCCCGATCATGTTCTCACCCTATATGGAAAATTAAGAGCATCTACAACCGGACCCCTCATACCCGTCTTAAACGTCCGGCAGTCAGTCCGGTCAGTGACCGGTCACAAAAACACGACCCAACCGGACCCCTCATATCCGTCTCAAACGCCCGGACTGACCGGCACCCCTTATATCCATCTCAAATATGAGGACGATATGAGGGCTCGCGGACGCGCCCGGGCACACCCGATCAGTCCGCCACGTATGACGCGACCCCACCTGGACCACATTTTCTCTTTCTTTATCATTCTTTTCTTTCTCTCTCTTTTTCTCCATCAATCACATGCAAGTGACCGGAGATATGAGAAAAAATATGAGAAGTGTGGCTGCGTGAATGAAAAAGTAGAAGCTCAAAACGGACACGCCCGGTCATTGACCGGGCGCGTCCGCTGCCGTTTGAGGGGTCGAATTAGAGATACGTGGCTGAAGATGCTCTAACTAGCTACCAAATTCGACCATATACTACTAGCTAGTTTGGCTCATTCCTAACTAATCATACTCTAATTTAATATTAAAGAGTATCTCCGATCACTTCAACCATTGTGGCATGCATGTTATTTTGGCCAACAAGACCATGGTTAGGCGCCTTCAATTGATTAATATATACATATAGTTCAACGGTTGGCACATGTGTTATCTTGATCTTTCTCCATTGTTTCAATTGAGTTGTGCTTTGTCCAATAATGCATATAGCCATCCATGAACCCCTTCTAATCAATTGTGTTTCATCTTGACTTGCCGGTGGTTCTTACAAATCATGATATTTTCACAATCACGGCATGGACATAACATACTCCGTTTGGTGGGCGGTTTCCTCCTCATATCCATCATGGCGCCTGTCATGGATCCAAAGATTCGATCAACGTGCGCTTTGGTTAAGCGGCACTCTTCTTTGTACATCCAATGTTGTGGTCCATGTTCTATGTACATTATGACTTAAAATTTATTTTAGTTAAATTATCAGAATAATATAAATAAAATTACAGCTAGTAAAAACAAGTCAATAATTGTTTTCACGCCTGAGCTTTCAGTAGATGTTATCAGTTTTGCAGTAGTGTGGAGAAGTTGTTCTAATTCAGATATGCGAGTCCGTAGAGTTTGTGAAACATCTTTTTAAAAGTGATGTTGTTTCGCAAATTAAACTAGTATATCTATTATGACTTCTTTCACAAAAACACGCACCAACCCACAATTTATTCTTAATTTAATGCATATGTAGTGACAATGCCCATGCTCTCACCCTATACGGAAAACTAACTAGCTACCAAATTCGACCATACACTATAGATAGTTCGGCTCATTCCCAACTAATCATACTCTATTTAATATGAAAAAAATCTATGGTCGCTTCACCAATCGTGACATGCATGTTATTTTGGCCAGCAAGATGATGATTAGGTGCCTTTAGATGGAGTAACATATACATTCTCAAACAGTGCAACTTGATGGATGGACGCATGACTGGGTGTCTAATGACGTTCAGTTACTTTTATATCCTGAGATTAGGAAGGAATTTAGCTGCTAGCTCATGGTTTACTTTTGTTTTATTCGTTTATACTATACCGAGAGGAAGGAATAAAGGAGCCGTGCATCTACATCATGCACCATAGGTAACATATATATCTAATAAGAGATGAGACATGACAGTGATGTCGATTAGTAAAAACAATTTAATGTGCGTGTTGATATCAGTGGCTAAAGTCGAAAGAGTCGTTTAATGGTAACAAGGATTAAAAGTAGAGAAGTTGTATAAAAAATATCATTGCCGTCTCTGTCAATATGATGACGGCTCAATCGATTCGCATGTGTCTCTATCTCTGCTGGAATTGATTTAAGTCATTTCAGCCAGGGGGAATGCATTTTCGTTTTGTCGGTTTGTGCCGATATTTGCTTTGGTGTTGCACCATACTATGCATGAAATAATTTATAGGTCAACTGCATGCGTACTCAACCATGAATAGCAAAAGGAGATACCCCTAGAGTAAGCAACAATGGCCCAATAGTTTATTATTTAATAGTGCTAATTAATTAAGCTATGATCAACATGACCAATAAAAGAAAGAGCGGTAAATATAGAATTAGTCGGCAACGATTCAAGCAATAATAAATATCTGCAAGGGTGGATGCCATTACAAAAGAGTATATTCTTTCTTTCTTTCTTTCTTTCTTTTTGTTTGACAGTGATGAGGGTGCATGATGTTTGGTTGGCTACAATGCACCCTGACTATTTTCGAAAACAAGTGATTCTTCTCCATCTGCCATGCTAAGAGGGATTGCCAAGGGTGTGATAAAAAATGGCGATGCGTTATCACTAGCTGCAGGCGGGTCTACACAAAGGAGGAAGGGACGACAATGAGTGTTCTGGGAGGCTACGACAGATCTATCAATCATATCCAACAGAGAAATATAAGGAATTAAGGTGATGTCCATGGAGATGATGGATAGGATGCAGCGATGCGGGGAGTTGGTCTCGGTTAGGAGATAGATAGGGTTAAGGTTGGCCCAAGGTGTAGGTTGGAGCCAAGGAAGCCCATCAGCTATTATATCAAAAAACGGTCGATGGGTGCGGTAACATGTCGATGGATGGAGGGGAAGGGGCAGGATTGGGCTAGGCTCCAGGCCGGCCTCACCATACTGTAGCTGCATAGCGACGAACAATGTATACGGAATCTTGCACGCGGCCTTCACGCCTCGGGCCGCGGACCGGTGCCTGGGGCTTGCGTCCGCCCCTAGATGGATGGTTATCTCAGGCACACAAATAAGATGAAGAAGAATGGTAAAATGGATGTGCAAAGGTTTTGGCGGCATATAAACAACCAACCAACCAACTAGCTAGGTGGAAGGTAGCGGGTTATAATTTTATTTAAAACATTGCTTATATGTAATATATAGAAAAAAACAACAAAGTGAAGGTAACTTACATGACGATTAATCAAGGATGAATTCCAATTAATGTTAGTGAATGGAATGGATGAACATTCGTGGGTATATACCATTACGTAAGAATATTATTTCTTTCTTTTTATTTGATCATGATGACTTTATATGTTTTCTGGTTGGCTACAATGCACTCTGATGGTTGGTCCAAAACAGTCAGGTGTTTCTTCTCCTTCTGTCATGCTATGAGGGATTGCCAAGGGTGCGATCAAAATGCTTTTGCAAAGGGTGTGAGCAAGTATACACGTAGGAGGAAGAAACAATGATGATATAGAAAGAAGGTGATGTTTGTAGTAGTGATACAATATCATATAGTGGTGGATGGGGAGGGGGTGAGGCAGTGCGGGGATGAGATAGAAGGGGTTTAGGATGGCCCATGGTATACTTTGGTGCTGTGGCGACCCATCGGCTGGGCCGATATATGGAAAACAATAGGCCGATGAGCGGCGTAACATGTGAACAGATGTATGATCCGAGGCACGCGAATAAGATGATAAAAAGGGGTGAGTAAAAGGGTTTGGCGGCATAAAAATGGGTGAGTAAAACGGATGTGTGGTGGTCTAAGGCACGCGAATAAGATGAAAAAGGTCACAAAACGGGTGAGTGAAACGGAGGTATTGTGATCCAAGGTACGCAAATGAGATGAAAAAGACGACAAAAACGGGTGAGTAAAAGGGTTTGGTGGCATAAAAATAGGTGAGTAAAATGGATGTATGGTGATCTGAGGCACGTGAATAAGATGAAAAAGGCGACAAAAACTGGTGAGAAAAAGAGCTTGGTGGCATAAACACGGGTGATTAAAACGGATGTATGGTGATCCGACGCATGCAAATAAAATGAAAAAGGCGACAAAAATGAGTGAGCAAAAGGGTTTGGTGGCACAAAAACAAGTGATTAAAATGGATGTATGGTGATCTGAGGCACACGAATAAGATGAAAAAGGCGACAAAAAGGGTGAGCAAAAGGGTTTGGCGGCATAAAAATGAGTGAGTAAAACAGATGTATGGTGATCTAAGGGACGCGAATAAGATGGAAAAAGTGACAAAAACAGGTGAGCAAAAGGGTTTGGCGGCATAAAAAATTGAGTAAAACGGATGTATGGTGATCCGAGGCACGTGAATAAGATGAAAATGGCAACAAAAACGGGTGAGCAAAAGGGTTTGGCGGCATAAAACTGATGAGTAAAACGGATGTATGGTGATCCAAGGCACGCGAATAAGATGAAAAAGCGACAAAAACGGGTGCTCAAAAGGGTTTGGCGGCATAGATAACGAGTGAGTAAAACGGATGTATGGTGATCCAAGGCACGCGAATAAGATGAAAAGGCGACAAAAACGGGTGCGTAAAAGGGTTTGGCGGCATAGATAACGAGTGAGTAAAATGGATGTATGGTGATCCAATGCACGCGAATAAGATGAAAAAGGCAACAAAAACGGGTGTGCAAAAGGGTTTGGCGGCATAGATAACGAGTGAGTAAAATGGATGTATGGTGATCCGAGGCACAAAAATAAAGATGAAAAAGGCGACAAAACGGATGAATAAACCAGATGTATAATGGTCTAAGGCACGTGAATAAGATGAAAAAGGCGAAAAAAATGGGTGAGAAAAAGGTTTGGCAGCATAAAAACGGGTGATTAAAATAGATGTATGGAGACCCGAAGCACGCGAATAAGATGAAAAGCCAACAAAAACGGGTGAGCAAAAGGGTTTGGCGGCATAAAAACGGATGTATGGTGATCCGAGGCACGCGAATAAGATGAAAAAGGCGAAAAAAACCAGTGAGCAAAATGGTTTGGCGGCATAGAAAACGAGTGAGTAAAATGGATGTATGGTGATTGGAGACACGTGAATAAGATAAAAAATGTGACAAAACGGATGAGTAAAACAGATGTATGGTGATCCGAGGCACGCGAATAAGATGAAAAGTTGGGGGAGCAAAAGGGTTTGGCGGCATAGAAAACGAGTGAGTAAAACGGATGTATGATGATACGAGGCACGCAAATAAGATGAAAAGTTGACAAAAACGAGTGGGCAAAAGGGTTTGGCGGCATAGAAAACGAGTGAGTAAAATGGATGTATGGTGATCCGAGGCACGCGAATAAGATGAAAAAGGCGACAAAAATGGATGAGTAAAATAGATGTATGGTGATATGAGGCACATGAATAAGATGAAAAAGACGACAAAAATGGGTGAGGAAAAGGGTTTGGCGTCATAAAACTGGTAAGTAAAACAGATGTATGGTGATCCGAGGCACACGAATAAGATAAAAAAGGGGCAAAAACGGGTGAGCAAAAGGGTTTGGCGGCATAAAACGGGTGAGTAAAACGGATGTATGGTGATCCGAGGCACGCGAATAAGATGAAAAAACGATAAAAATGGGTGAGCAAATAGGTTTGGCGACATAGAAAATGAGTGAGTAAAATGGATGTATGGTGATCCGAGACACACGAATAAGATGAAAAGGCGATAAAAACGGATGAGTAAAATAGTTGTGTGGTGATCAGCGGCACGCGAATAAGGTGAAAATGGTGACAAAAACAGGTGAGCAAAAGGGTTTGGCGGCATAAAAACAGGTGAGTAAAACAGATGTATAGTGATTCGAGGCACGCGAATAAGACGAAAATGACGACAAAAACGGGTGACCAGAAGGGTTTGGCGGCATAAAAACGGATGTATGGTGATCCGAGTCACGCGAATAAGATGAAAATGATGACAAAAACGGATGAGTTAAAGGGTTTGGTGACATAGAACGAGTTAGTAAAACGGAAGTACGGTGATCCGAGGCATGCGAATAAGATGAAAAATGCAAAAAACGGATGAGTGAAATGATTTGGCAGCACAAGATACTAGCTAACCTAGTATATTAGTTTGTTGTTGGTGTTTGGATGGTGAAGATAATTTTTGTGACAATTAATCGAGAATGAATTACACTTAATATGAGTACATGGAATGGATGGACATCGTGGGTGTATGTCATTACATAAAAGCATATTGTTTTCTTTCTTTTTATTTGACCATGATGAGGTTATTGAAGGAAATATGCCCTAGAGGCAATAATAAAGTTGTTATTTTATATTTTCTTATTCATGATAAAGATTTATTATTCATGCTAGAATTGTATTGATTGGAAACTTAAATATATGTGTGAATACATAAACAAATACCGTGTCCCTAGTAAGCCTCTACTAGACTAGCTCATTGATCAAAGATGGTTAAGGTTCCCTAACCATAGACATGTGTTGTCATTTGATAACGGGATCACATCATTAGGAGAATGATGTGATGGACAAGACCCATTCATTAGCTTAGCATAATGATCGTTCAGTTTTATTGCTATTGCTTTCTTCATGTCAGATACATATTCCTTCGACTATGAGATTATGCAACTCTCGGATACCGAAGGAATGCCTTGTGTGCTATCAAACGTCACAACGTAACTGGGTGATCATAAAGATGCTCTACAGGTATCTCCAAAGATGTTTGTTGAGTTGGCATAGATCAAGATTAGGATTTGTCACTTCGAGTATCGAAGAGGTATCTCTCGGCCCTCTCGGTAATACACATCATAAGAAGCCTTGCAAGCAAAGTGACTAATGAGTTAGTTACAGGATGATGTATTACGGAACGAGTAAAGAGACTTGCCGGTAACGAGATTGAACTAGGTATGAAGATACCGACGATCGAATCTCGGGCAAGTAACATACCGACAGACAAAGGGAATTACGTATGTTGTCATAAGGTTCGACCGATAAAGATCTTCGTAGAATATGTAGGAGCCAATATGGGCATCCAGGTTCCGCTATTGGTTATTGACCGGAGAGGCGTCTTGGTCATGTCTACATAGTTTTCGAACCCATAGGGTCCGCATGCTTAACGTTCGTTGACGATATAGTATTATATGAGTTATGTATGCTGGTGACCGAATATTGTTCGGAGTCTCGGATGAGATCATGGACATGATGAGGAGCTCCGGAATGGTCCGGAGGTAAAGATTGATATATGGGATAATAGTGTTTGGTCTTCGGAAAGGTTTCGGAATTCACCGGAAGGGGTTCCGGATGTTTCCCGAAATGTTTGGGTACGAAAGCACTTTATTTGGGCCAAAGGGGAAAGCCCACGAGGCTTTTGGAAAGTGCAAAAGGAAGATTTGCGGAGGCTAGACGCCAGACGCCAGGGACCCTGGCGTCTGGCCCTGGAGTCCGAGAAGGACTCTTGCCTTTCGGGCAAAACTGACTTTGAGGAGGCTTTTACTCCAAGTTTCGACCCCAGGGCTCAACATATAAATAGAGGGGAGGGCTATGTAACACCCCCGGTGATTAGCAACAGTAATCACTTTTGGTAATGACATGTCAGCGAGATTAACAGTGCATAATCATCATTTGCATCATATTGCATTTCAACTCCTAAGTCAAATTCAAATTTAAATGAAAGTGAAATATAAAAGTTGTCCAACATAAAAAAAACTAAAATGTTCGATAAATAACAAATATTGCAGAGGCTAGTCTGAAATTGAAACCAACAAATAATAAAATAATTAGGTGGCTCTAACATAATTAAAACAGCTAGGATTAATGCATATTATTTATTATAAAAATTGTGTGAACTTCAATTGTCTCCAAACTAATTTTTGGTAGTGCTAGGTAATACCTAGTATTTGTTGGAGCAATTGTTGTGTTTTACAAAAACCATTAGGAGGCCTGACTATTACTAAACTGAGAAAGGAGAATAAAGAAAAAGATAAAAGAAAAATGAAACAGAAAAGAAGAAAAAGGACCCCCCCCTCCACCCCCGGCCCAACTGGGCCCCAGCCCAGCCGGCCGGCCCAGCTCCCGGCCCACCCCGCGCCTACTTGGCCTCCCCCTGGAGGCCACCGAAACCCTAACCCCCACTCACCCCCTCGCTCACTCCCCCTCGTCAGCCCCCACCTCCCGATCCAGATCGGGATCGGGGGAACGATCCCCTCGCCCTTGCCGCACGACGACGTCGCCGGAGCAACCTCGCCGCTGCCTCCTCTCCGTCCCCGTCGACCTCGTCCTCCTCCCCAAGTCGCTCCCCGCGCCCCACTGCCCCTGACCCTACGACCCGCCGTGAGGACCCCCTCCTCTCCCCCTTTCCCTCTGTCGCCGGCGCTGTTCGCGACGCCCCGACCTCCTCTACCCGCGCACGCGCACTCACCGCGGTCGGGCCGTGCCCAGGCCGCGCGCCGCTCCGTCTGGACGCGCCCGCAGCTCCCTGCGCCTCGGGCCTCCCTTGCTCGCGCCTCGCTTGGCCCGCGTCCCGCGCCGTGCCGCAGTTGTGCGCTGCCTCGCTCCCCTGCTGTGCGTCGCTGCCGCCCACTACGCCCGGCGCTGCTGCTGCCCTCCCCGCCTACTGCTTCGCTCCTGCTGCTGCCCGGCGCCGCTGCTGACCGCGCCCCGCCAGCGCCCGGTTCCGCCCGGCCCCGCCGCTCACCGCATCGCCCGGGGCCACGCCTTCCCCCCTCCCCCGCATGCCCTCTGCCGCCCGCCGTGTCGCCGCTCGCGCCCTGCTCCCGCTGCCCGCGTCGCTGCTCACCGTGCGGCCACATCCCCGCCCACCGCCTGCCTCTGCTCGCCGGCCGGCCTCCGCCGCTGCTGACCGCGCCCCGCAGCGCCCCTGCGCCCGCGCGCCCATTCGCCCGCAAGCCCCCCTGCCTATGACACAGGGGGCCCACCCGCAGAACGTATTAAAAAAAAGAATATAAAAAAAAGTAATAAAAAATTAGTGAAAATAATTAATAATTAATTAATTAGTGAATTAATTAATTTAATTAATCCTGATTAGGTTAATCTAATTAACTAATTAGTGTTAATTAAACAGTAATTGGTAATTAACTTAATTAACCGCTGACATCAGCATGATGTCATGCTGATGTCATCATCAACACTGTTTCGGATAATGTTGAATTAAATAATTAATTAAATTCCAGAAATTAATAAAAACTTTAGAAAATCATATTAAATAATCCGTAACTCCGATGAAAATATTTTATACATGAAACTTGCTCAGAACGACGATACAAACCCGAATACGCCCTCCGTATTCCCGTCAGACGCCCGCAGCTATAAGAACGTTGAACTTTTAGACCGATTTCAGTAAATGAATAGTGCCCAACTTTAATTAAATAAATCCAAATAAATTCCTAAATTAACTAAATCATTTAGTTAGGCAGTAGAACACCCCGGCATATCATTTAGGCATGTCATACATATTGTTTGCATTATTGCCGTGAATTTATTGTTTCTCTCCCCCTCCTTCTCTCTCTCGATAGACGCTGAGACCGACGGCGCTGCACCAGGATACGACTACTCTACCGACGAGCAGACCGTTTGAACAACTTCCCCTCTTGCCAGAGCAACCAGGCAAGCCCCCCCCCCCCCCCCCCGCCCCCCCCCCTTGAGCATTCCAGATATCGCCCATTCTATTCCCCTGCTTGCATTAGATTTTGCTACTGTTAATGTATGCTTCTATTCTGATGCATAGCTTGCTGTTGTACCTGTTCATTGCTACCTTACCTGCCTATGATAAACTGTTTAGTTTAGGTTGAGATGAACCATCAGTGACCCCTACCACCTTACCCTTGTTGCCCCTGCTTGATCATCGACGACTCGATCAACGAGATCGTCGACCAGAGACCGACACCTCACTTCACACCCCCCTTAGTTGTACGACTCTGCGTAGTAACTATCGAGTGCCGAGGGTGATACCTCGTAACGCACTCCTGATGAATACTCTGCAGTGTAGCTGTTCGGTCGTGGTCATCGAGGGTGATTCCTCCTTCTCCACTTCCGACACGACTCTGTCGTGCAACCCTCAGTGTGAACCTCGAGGGTGATACCTCATACGTTCGCCCTGATGATTTCGTAGAGTGGAATCCGCCGAGGGTGATTCCTCGGGTTTCTCCCTTGATGTTATGACCACACGATTACTTAACCTCTGTTGCAGGCGGGTCCACCCTGGTGGGTACCCGCTGGGGATCTATGATTTCGGGTGTGCCGGAAGGGCACTCGAGTGTGACATTGTGGCGGAGCATCAGAGACTCTGATTGTCTCCGCTTGATACTAATTGAGCCTATTGGATTTGGGTGTGTGATCTGAGTGGGTCGACGTGCCCTATACGCACTACCACCACGCGGGATAATGGTTATGGGACCCTCTGCAAAGTACGTTTCTCCGAAAGCTCGTCTGACGTCACGATTCACCGTGCGGGCTGTGTAGGGTAACGCAGCAGAAAACAAAAATTTTCCGACCTACGCACCAGCCCAGGACCACTATGGAGACTGCATACAAGGTTTGATCATTTTCGTTACCGACCCGTAGCGCAGCGAAAGTAGAGTCGATGACGATCGGTGGTGCAGATCCCCGCAGCTAGGATTTACAACCTCCCAACCGCGAGGATGTATACCCTCGTCTTCCCTTCGGACAGCCCTCCGGGAGGCAGTCGAACAGTCCCCCGGACGGTGTCGCGGACAGCCCTTCGGGAGGACCTTCGAAACTCGAACGGTCACTCGGACAGCCCTTCGGGAGGACTCACAGAACTCGGACCGTCACTTGGACAGCCCTTCGGGAGGCACTCACGAACAGCCCCTCGGGCACTAAGATCGAAACTACGACCTCTCTACAGAGTTGCACACATACGGTGTCAACTATCCGGCAGGGCTTCGCCGTCCAGAACTAGTTCCCACCGGAACCTAGACAGCCTTTCGGCTCTACGAAACTCTTTTCGTGGGAGGGAGAGAGAAGCCAGATCATTGCATGGCACTTGTATGTGAGAAGGAGTGAGTCTTTAGGCAGCCCCCTCCACCCCTATTTATAGGCCAAGCCCAAGGGTGGCTTCTCCAAGAAGCCAAGGGGAAAAATACCAAAGGACCCTCAAGGTGGCTTCTCCAAGAAGCCATCCAAAAAGCACTTTCACTATTCACGACGACATTTTTCAGCGTCCGTTCAAACTGAAAATATTTATGTGGGCTTAGTACATTTCCAGTACCCACTAAAATAATTTTCAATGCGTTCTGGAACAATTCCAGTTTAGTGATTTCATCTGCGAAAAGCATCTGAAGCGGTTCCGGCAGCCCCGGAACATTTCCGGTTTTTCTTCCAGAAAATTCCCAGAAGTTTCCAGAATGATTCTGGCATCCTCCAAGAATTATCAGGCATGTGCCGAAACCATTTTGACTTAATGGTATCCCATGAAACAACTTTTCAGTTTCACCGGAACTCATCCGGTGACCTCTCTCTGCGGAACTTTTCCGCTGTCCGAAACTTTTCGGTGTCCGAAACTTTTTCGGTGATTTTCTCTCAGACTCCCTGTCTAGTATTCAGCAGATAGATGACCCTTAAGCGTGTGACCCTATAGGTTCGGTGAAGTATAGACATGACCTGGAACCCCTTCCGATCAATGATCAACATCGGAGCCGTGGACACCCATATTGACCCCTATACCCACACGAATGAATATTCGAGTGAACCTCCAGTTGCCGTGTGCTATTCCTGTTGCTTCATGATATGTTACAAATACCCGAGGTTAGACATGTTGGCATCCCCGTGGATCAACAACTTGTCCACTATGCCAGTTACCCCGTTATCGGTATTGTTCTCTTTTCTCGTTACCGTGTTCCGGCATCCCCGTGATCAAATCACAAAGTGTCTGGCCAGACGATGATGGATACCGTAACACCGAGAGGGCCCAGAGATATCTCTCCATCGCCGGAGGAGCAAATCCCAATCTTGAGCTATCAAGTTACTTGACATACTTTCCCATGAACCCGTAAGCCGCCGTAATAGCCACCCATTTACGGATGACGTTTAACAAACCCCAAAGTTCATGAAGCAAGCATGAAGAAACTCGATACTCTCATGGTCTGAGGAATCATGCAAATGTTAACCATCTCTGTGCTATTAACCATTAACTTGTGACGAATGTATCTCATAGCATAACATCAATCGGGTCGATTCAACACAAATGTTCTTCTAACATTTGTGCCCTCAAAGTTGCTGGCATAGACATGCCTATGATTGGGAAAACATAATCATCATGCAACACTTGAGCTAGTCTTAGAGGCATGACTAGGAATACATTTTACCGTTTATTATTCCACACGTGCACATGGGTTTTCCCCAGAGCCTTTATGGATATACGGGCTCGGGAACCACAGCAGTTATAGCATGGAACATAAACCTAATTATGAACACGGAGATAAATAATAACATTTATTATTGCCTCTAGGGCATATCTCCTACAGGCTGATTGTCGGGATTGGGCTGGATACTTCACTGACGAGTTCAGTGTCGCGCCTGCACCCCGGCCAGTCTCGCAACGCGCAGGGTGCCCAGGGCGATGGCCCGAGACCTCTGGGTGCATAGGTTAGTCTGGCGTGCTGACCTCTCTGCCGAGCCTAGGTAGGGCGCTGCTTTGTGTTGATCTTCCGAGGACGGGCATTACCCAGCAAGTGTGTCCGGCCAGAGTTGATCGAGCGTGTTGGGTAACAGTAGTGCACCCCTGCAGGGATGAATCTTCTATCGATAGCCGGTCCTACGGTAAAGGACGGTCAGTTTGTGTATCCTGATCTACTACTTAAACTGGATACTTGTTACTTAATTGAAGCTTAGGGATCGCTTTCTCGCTTGGGAGTCGAGGAAGGATCTTTAAGCTGTACTTCAACATGTTTGCTAAATAAAATGCTATTCTACTCTCTTCTACTGCTGCAAGATGATGGCCTTGTGAAGATGTTTGAAGATGCTAGTCTTCGATAGGACTAGGCCTTCTCTCTATTCTGGCATTTCTGCAGCCCAGTCCAAATATACAGCCTTTCTCCATTGATAATGTTGCATATGTAGTATAGATCCTTGCTTGCTGAGTACTTCGGATGAGTACTCACGGTTGCTTTACTTTCTCTTTTCCCCATATACTCCACATTGATGATACATCAGACGATGGAGTCCTGGAGCTAGATGCCACCACCGGAGCTTACTACCAGGAGGGTCCAGAGGGTACTTACTACTGGATCGAGCCAGATGACCAGGAGTAGGATCGGAGGCTCCCAGGCAGGAGGCCAACGCCTTTCGATCTAGTGTCGCTGTTTGTGCTAGCCTTCTTAAGGCAAAACTTGTCTAACTATGTCTGTACTCAGATAATACTTGTATGACTGACTTATGTATTCGGATCTTCGGATCCCTGGTTTGTAATATTGTGGACCTCCGTTTGAATTGTGTTAGAGTTGTGTTGTGATATCTTCCCGTGAGTCCCTGTGCTTGATCGTACACGTTTGCGTGTATGATTAGTGTACGATTGAGTCGGGGGCGCCACAGGCTAGCACCCAAGACACATCAAGATTCACCAAGCCGTGTGCCGGCAACGCCGTCCCCTCTAGCTTATCCTCCGTCTAGTTTCTGTAGTGCTTGGCGAAGCCTTGCGGAGATTGTTCTTCATCACCAACCGTCACCACGCCGTCGTGCTGCCGAAACTCATCTACTACTTCGCCTCTCTTACTGGATCGAGAAGGCGAGGACGTCATCGAGCTTAACATGTGCTGAACGCGGAGGTGCCGTACATTCGGTACTTAATCGGGACGGATCGTGAAGGTGTACGAGTACATCAACCGCGTTGATAAACGCTTCCGCTTAGCGATTTTCAAGGGTATGAAGATGCTCTCTCCCTCTCGTAGCTATGCATCTCCATGGATAGATCTTGCGTGTGCGTAGAAATTTTTTGTTTTCCATGCAACGTTCCCCAACAGTTATATGTTGTGTGGCGGGCTACAATGCACTCTGACTATTGGTCCGAAAACAATCGAATGCTTCTTCTCCATTTGTCATGTGACGAGGGATTGCCAAGGTTGCGACTGAAATGGTGATGCGGTGTCGCTGGCCATGGGCGGGTCTTCACGAAGGAGGAAGGAACAATGTTGAGTGTTGCGAGAGGCTATGATATATCTATCAGATATAGCCGGTAGAGATATAGAAGGAAATAAGGTGATGTCCATAGCGGTGACGCGCTAGAGAGGAGGAGGGAGGGGTGTTGAGGCGGTCTCGGTGACGAGATAGACATGGTGAAGGTTGGCCCATGGTATAGGTTGGTTATGGGGCGGCCCATCGGTTGGGCCGATACATTAAAAACAAGAGGGTTGATGGGCTGCGTAACATGTGGATGGATGGATAGTGATCCGAGGCACGCAAATAATATGAAAAAAGACACGAAAATGGGTAAGTAAAAGGTTGGCGCCACATGTACAGCCAGGTTGGGAGAAGTAGCAGATTTATTGTGCTGTTCTTCTGACGTCTCTCGCTTATCTGTAATAACACATAGACAGTTCATAACAGAGAAGGTGAAGGTAATTTAATTAGGTGAGTAGGAATTAGGAATTAGTGGGTACATTCAAGTTGCTAGTTAGCTGGGGTGTGTTTTTGTGCGAGAGCTTGCAGTGCAGGAAAACAAAGGAAGTGAGCAGCGGAGGCAGCTGCTGGTTGGGTTGATACACACACAGTATGAGACAAAGAAACAAAGCTTGTTGGGGTGTGCGATGTCCTCTTGTGGCTGGAGTGTGTGTTATCGGGACTAATTTATTAGATTTTGGGTCTTGACACAAGATATACTAGCTAAGCTAGTTGTAGATGGCGACGGATCCATCACAAGGGGGAGGGGGGAAGCAGTAGAAGCAGAAGTAGAAGCAGAAGCAGAAGAAATGGAATGATTGATTGAGTGGATGGAGGTAATCTAGTTGAGTAGATCCATCTCATGCATGTGAATTTTTGCAAGGTTGTTAGCTTGAAAAACGTTGTTATGGAGTAGTAGTAAATAAAGGTAAAAAGATGGTAGAGTAGGGGCCAGCCGCAGCGTAGGGCCGTCAAGGAGTAAATAAAGGTATGTGTGTGGCTTTTGCTGCTCGGCTCGGCTCGGCTCCCTCGCGCAAGGAAGGGAAGGGAAGGGAAGGTTCATCCATGTGACTGCCCTGTCCTGGCCTGGCTCACTGATTGAGGAGGAAGAAGAAGAAGTTTACAGTAAGAAGAGGAGAGTGAATGAGATAACATAGGGAGCAGACCGCCTTGTTCTGCTCTCTTGTTTACCATAGCAGCGGCAGCGGCGAGGGCTCTGAATCTCAAGCGGTGAGCCAGAAAGAGCCAGCCCAGCAGCAGCGGCACCACCACCACAACCGCGTTGGCGTTGTGATGTGATGGTTGGAGACACCATCGTGGCTTTTTCTTTGTCCCTTTCTTCCTCCTCCGCCCGCCCGCACGCCGCTCTTTCTTCCTCCCCTCCCCTCCCCTGCTTCTTCTTTACGGAGCCGCCTATAAATCCTGCCCCGGGCGGCCTCCATCCTTTCCAATCTCTCCCAACCCAACCCATTCCTTCCTTCCTTCCTTCGTTCACCTTCTCTTCCCCAGGCCACTAACCACTCATCACTCACATGCACATAGATAGATAGAGTGGGGAAGAAAGTGAAAGCAGCAGCAGCAGCAGCCGGCCACCGCAAACACTGCCCGCAGGCCTACTCCCTCCCTACACAAACCACCCATCCGGAGAGGAGATCCATCCATCCATCCATCCATCCTTCCTTGGCACAAGCAGAGATCAATCACTTAGACAAAGCAAGATGTTCGCGGACGCGGGCTTCAGCTTCTCCGCCTACTCTTCTTCGCCGCCGGGACCGGGCTACTCATACTCATACTCGCCCACCCTCTTCTCCCACCCCCACGCCGACCACTCCTCCTCTTCCTCTTCCTCCGCTGCTCCCGCGCTACCGCCACCTCCTGTGCCACTCCTCCTGCACCACCACCACCACCACCAACAACAACAACAACAGGAAGCCGCCGCCGCCGCCGCACCGGAGGACGCCATCTTCCACCACCTCGTGAGTTTCTTTCCTTTTCTCGTGTGCGTCTACATCTACATAGATGATATGCATGACACTGCACTGCACCGATTAGCCAGCTGCTACATAGTTCCTCTGTTACGTAGTAATCTCCTGCATCGGATCACTGCAGTTGGGTCGGGTCGGGGGTCTTCTTCTTCTTTCCATGACCAAAAAAATAAAAAAAGTTTTTTATTTTTTCTGACCATTTGTCTGTCTGATTCTGGCTGCTTCTTGGCTGCAATTCTACCATGGAGATCAATTCAATTCAATTCAATTAAAAGGTGCTCGGCCGCCGCCATTTCCACTTCTCCGTGGGGACGAACACAAATTAGAATGTCCTACTTTCCTTTCCTTGTTCCAAGCATAATAGTATCTGGTACCACTTTCCTAATGGTCATCAACATCAATCACACTGTCACACAAGCTGCAGGATGCACATTTTTAGCTAGCTACTCATAAACATTGCTTACCATGTCTTCATATAACATAATTACTAGTCAACGTCCATCACCACTGCCATACAAAATAGTATCCATCCATCAAACACCTAATTTTTGCCTAATTCAAACAATCCTAATTTAGCAGCACCATGCCATAAATCCTCCTACTTGCTCATGTACACATGCAAGTTGTAGATGCCTCACTGTTTTTTCCTTTTAATGTGATGTAAAGAAAGAAAGATCCCAGATAACACTTGCTCATGCTGCCTCCCAACTTTGAATCTTCTTCTTCTTCTCACACAAAGGCTTTAGCTGCCAGGTCACAGGTCACAAGGAGGGTCTCAGATATTTTTTTAACTCACCTACCTTTAGGCTTTAGCTGCCAATTTGAAGAGTACAAGTGTTTTTGGCCAAATTGAGATGCCACTGTCCATGGGCGGCATATGCTCTTCTCTGCTCTGCTCTGCTCTCATGTGGTGCTGTGGTGGTAGCAATAGCAAAGCATGACAGTGACTTGGCGTCAGTTCACATGTGCACCCACACTGGAAAACAACAACGAATAGTACATGCGGCCATAGATGCTACCCCCCACTCATCAAAACAATTGTCTACTGCTACCACTTGGCTTTTTATTTTTACTCTTGAGGTTCCACTCTTCTTCCTTTTTATGTTATTTACTGAATGACTGAATTGCCCTGCTGTCTAGTTGTGTTCTTCAGTTCATTGTATTTGCAGAAATTACGTAGCTTCGATTCATTCTGGGTGCCAGAAATTAAGTGTTTGTACTAGGATTATAAATAATTAAGTTGACTTCTCTCACCTCTAATAATATATTTTGTTTCATGTATGTAAAAATAATAACAGGGAGACATGGGGCAGCCATCCCTGATATCAGAGTATGACCTGGGAGCAGAAGGCGACCTGTTCAATGCTCCGGAGCCCATAATCGAGGAGCCGCTGCTGGCCCTCGACCCGGTCGCCGCCGCCATCTCGATGATGTCCGGCGGCGACAACGCCATGGACGACGGCATCAAGGTCTCGGACATGGGCCTGAGCGAGGTGCTGTACGAGTGCGAGAAGGAGTTCATGGAGAAGTCGGCCATCGAGGAGACGATTTCCGAGCTGCTGGACGTCAAGATCCCCATGCTGCAGGTCGAGGACGTCCCCGGGGAGCTCAGGGCCTCCTCGTCGACAGTTGCCGCCACCGGCGAGTGCTCGCTCCAGAAGAGCGTAAGCTCCGGGTGCCTCAACTCGGCCGACTGGATGAACGGGTCGGCGGTGAGGCCCAACTTCCTCGACTTCCAAGGGCTCGACTTCGAGGCCGCGTTCGGGCTCCGGCGAGCCTACAGCGAGGGTGACATTCAGGTATGATAGCAAGATGATCATCTCCTTTCTCCCCCTGCCTCTCTCTCTCCCTGTTGCACTGCACAACACAACACCACATGGAAATGGAATTATTGCTGTGACCTTTCACCTTTGTGTCTCCAAGTGAGCACAGCTGTCGACAAAAGACACGATAAGTACACAAGACAAACCTAAAAGGCGTTGCTTTCTCATGGCATTGGACAAAACCTTACTGTGGTTGTACTAAAATGGTGTGCAGTGCTTTGCTCGACATGAAAAGGCCGTTCCGTTCCGTTATACTATGGATAGATAAAAGCTATGATATGAAGCTAGGTAGTGATGTGATTTCAGAGGTTTCTAATTCTGCCCAAAGCCACCTTTCCCTTAACGGCCTCCTCAATGCTTTAGCTGACACTACAGGGCTGCACAGTGCACACTCACCACTAGTCTAGCTACTTACCGTGTGGTATCTTTCAACAAGTTACTTAGTTTTTTTGACACGCAAGATACTAGTGATATGTTTTCTGATTCAAAAGCACAGGCCAAGTATAGATAAATGTAAAGTTCAATTTCTGAATGAGGATTGCAATTTAGGCTAATATTTTTACCTTTTTTTGACAGAAGCTTGGTGCCAATACCCCTCGACCTGGGAATGCGCAGGCATCTGGTGAGAGGCTTGTGACCATCAGTGACCTGAAAAGTGAGGAAAGGAAGCAGAAGCTCAACAGGTACAGGAAGAAGAAGATCCAGAGGAACTTTGGCAGAAAGATCAAGGTACACAAACTAATCTCTATTCCTTTTCTTCTTGTGCTAGTACACAAGTAATTCAGCAACATCATGGAAGAAGATCAGAGGGTGATACATGTTTTCCATTCTGTTTTTGCAGTATGCTTGCAGGAAGGCTCTGGCAGACAGCCAGCCAAGGGTGCGAGGGAGGTTCGCCAAGATGGATGACGGCGACATGCTCAAGCCGAGGAAGTAGACGGGGCCATGGAGGCCGCCGCCAAGCCGATGAGGAGGGAAGACAAAGGTTGTTGCAAGGAGGGAATTAAGCTGCTGCCAGTGGCTTTGTTGGCGTCTAGAAGCTTCTAGGTGAGGCGGCACCGCCTTCTAGGGTGATGGCTGCCGTGCCACGCTGCACCGCCCGTCGGAATTCATTTCAGTCGCTTCATCAACCCGTTCCTTCGGGTGACATTTTCTATTTTCTGCGTTCGTTTGTAGCAGTAGTAATAATAATATGACGGTCCTCCTCCCTGTGGTGCAAGAGAGTGTGAGAGCCCTAGCCAGCCAGGCTCCTCTGTGTACAAAGGCTTGAACTTGAAGTTGGTACTAAATAAATAAAACCCAGGCCCCTCTCTTGTCTCTTGCTTGCCGCCATGTAATAATGTTGCTATTGCTATTAATAATCTTAGTAGTACTCTTCTGATGATGATGGTTGGTGAAGTGCTTGCTGTCTTCAGCCAAAACAAACTGACCTATCATCAGTTTCAAGGCCTCAACTTTCAAAGCGAAACTGTCCTTATATGTCGACAAGCTTTGAAATTTGTGAGTCCACTTTGCGGTTGATTGTCAAACTGCGTTGTTATGTGTTTATTATAAATCTTATTAATAGAAAATTAGCCAAAATACATAAAAGTTGGTCCAAAGCAAACACTAAAAAAGGGTAAAAGTGGGTGGGAGAGGGCTATCATAATGCGCCGCTATGCCAAAAACTATCTAGATTTCAGGTGGATAATTTCCTGCTAGCATTATTAGTGCACAACTTAACATAAAATTTTAAGAAAGAAGAGTGACAATCAAGTCTTTGAAGACTTTGGAAGGTGAAAGCGGTCGACTAGACCTCATTTGGCCCCATCCTATAACCCCCCCAAAAGCATCTGGCAATCACATAGGAGTATGAAAGAACGAATACGAAAGAAAATGGACATCCAGCTACAGTGACAGTGAATGCAGGCCTGAATTTGGAGAACACATGAAAACAAACAACATCCATCAAAATCAACTGGCCGAAGGCGACAGTTTGATTTAAACATCATGATTGCTCGGTGCACGCTCTATAAATATTCAAAGGTACAAACAACTCTTTTTAATTTCTTGAGGCCTTACTTATTGCATCAGAATGAGAAGAGGCGTTATTACACTCTTGCCATGGTCTAGAGGCGATTACTGGAGGAGTTTCTTTTGGCTCCTCTGAAGACGATGGATGCAGCGGTTAGTTCACAGCCGTAGATCCACTTCTCTCTCGTCCTTGGCGGTCTCGTGGATGATGTTTCTGACGTTCAGGGTCAGGGCCATCGCTCCCGTCCCGTCCCGTGGATGGTGTTTCAGGTGACGGAATGACATGAGAAGTGCTTCGGTACACCCCCCCTCACAAAACGTATAAAGGGTGGGTAGTATGGACTTTTCACAAATTGTATTCACTTTCCTACGTAGAACGTATATACGCTGTAGGTTCGTATAATACCCGGCGTTATGCCTCCCTCATGGGCTCAGCCCATTTACGTTTTTTAGTTTTAATCGTCAAAAAATGGATGTCCTCGGCTGGATTCGAACCACAGCCCTCACGCACTATGTGTAACCGCACAAACCAGCTGTGACAGCATATCTGATTTGGCTTCTAGCCTTGTTTTATTCTTCTTGTGCGGGAGGCATAACGCCAAGAAAAAAACACAGCACCTTCACTCTTTAGTTTATGTTTTTTTTTTGCACGGTTTTCAATAGGGTTTCTAGTTTTCCTGTTTTGTTCATAAAATACTAACATTTGTATTTTTAAAAATTGTACATAAATTTCAAAACAAATATTCATTCGTTTCAAACTTGCTCAGAATGTCAAAATACGAACAGTTTTTAAAAAAATAACAAAATTTTGAACACAAACATTTTTTGAAAAACAGTAAAAATTTGGAATTCCAGAAAAATATGAACAAAATTTGAATTCTGAAAAAATTAAATATATGAGAAATAGAAACAATAAACATAATAAACGAAAAGTCAAAGAAGACAAAAAAATAAAGACGAGAGAAGATAAAAAGAAAAAGAAAAACACGGTTCACGACCTCCGAGAAGGTCCCAAAACAGGAAAAAAATGGCTGGGAAGCTGAGGTTCCCAAAACCGAGAAAACTATTTGCAAATTTCCTTAGTGAACTTTTTTTATTTTTTGTGAAAATTTTCAAATCCATGAATATTTTAAAACAATTGATGATCTTTTTTAAATCCGCGACTCTTGGACCGGCCCAACACGCGCCCGACGAGAGCAATGTCGTCGCCTAGTTGGGCCAAGGCCTAAGCGTTTTATTTTCTTTTCTATTTTTTTCATTTGATTTCTTATTTTGTTAATTCATTTTTCTCTTTTTTTAATAACAAAATACAAGTTTTGACTAACTTTTTAAATTAATGATTTTAAATTCTTTTTTTATAAAATATTTATTAAATTCTTTTTAAAAAACACTTACTGTTTTCAATTTTATCCCTTTGTATTTATTAGTTGGGGTCATTTCAAGGATGTCCAGAAAACACCATGTTCAACGGAGATTATTGGTAAGGTCAGAACGGTTCATCTGAGAGACGTTATTTTTCAACATCTTTGAAATGGCCCCAATTTCCCCAGCAAAAAAGACGAAGAAATGGACCGATTTTTTTCATGGCCTGCCTTTTACGAGCAATTCAAGGCACCATGCCAAGTTGATTTGGTTTTCGACAAATTCTGCATTTTCTGGAGTTTCCTTAGTAAATGAAGACTGATAAAATGGTCGAACATGTCGCAACTTGCATACGGTGTCGAAAATTGTTTAACCTAGCATGGTTGCCTACCATGGTCATGCCCATCCGGGTGCACCCTCCATTGAACATGGTCTAGTTTTGAACATTCTTAAAATGACCCCAACTTTTGCATGCAGGGGGCATGCCCGTGGTAAGGATCCATGCCAGGTTTGAACGATTTCCGACAAAATATGCAAGTTGCGACACGTCCGGCCATTTATCTACCTTTTTTAACCGAGAATACCCCAGAAAAGTCAAATTTGTCGAAACCAAAACAACTTGGCATGATGCGTTTAATCGGTAATATAAGATCATGGAAAGATTTGGGGTGAGTTAATGGATGCCGCAAAAACATGCTCTCAAATGGACCCTTCTCGCCTACCCGAACACTCTCTGTTGAACATGATCTATTTTTGGACATGCATGAAATCACCCCAACCTTTTCCAGTAGGCAGGCATGCCCATGGTTGGCATCCATGCCAGGTTTGAATGAATTTCCCACACCGTATGCATGTTGTGTCACGTCCGGCCATTTATCAGCTTGTTTTCACCGAGAAAACTCTAGAAAATAGAAAAATTATCGAGAACTTAAACAACTTGACATGGTGCCTTGATTTGATCATAGAAGGAGGTGGAAAAAATCAGGCCTTCCGAAGGATGTTGAGAAACAACGTACCCTCAGGTAGAGCCTTCTAGCCAACCTGAACACCCTTCATTGAACATGGTCTACTTTTGGACATTCTTAAAATGACCCCAACTTTTGCAGGCAGGTGGGCATGACCATGGTAGTCATCCATGCCAGGATTGTACGATTTCTGACACCGTATGCAAGTTGCGACATAGCCGCCCATTATCGAGCTTTTTTACCGAGAAAACTCCGAAAAATGCAAAACTTGTCGAAAACCAAAACAACTTGGCATGATGCCTTGAATTGGTCATACAAGGCATGAAAAAAATTAGGGCCATTTCAAGCATGTCGGGAAAACGACGTGCTCTTAGACGGAGCCATCTCGCCTACTCGAACACCTCCGTTGATCATGGTCTAAGTTTTCTTTTTCCATCTTTTGTAGTGCGTCAAATATAACGCTAAAAAGAAAGACTCTGGTTTTCCTTTTCAACCGGGCTGGTTTTTTCTTCGGTTTTTACATGGGTTTCTATATTATTTTGTTTTTCTTTTTCTTTTATTGATTTTGAAAAAAGTTCATCAATAATTCAAATTAAGTTCATTGATTTGGAAAAAAATTAACAAAATTTAAAAAAAATCCATTGATTTAGAAACAAAGTTCATCAGTTTATAAAAAAGACCAACAATTTTCAAAAACAAATTGCCAACTTGCGAAATATTTCATGAATTTGTGAAGAAAACTGATCAATTTTTGGAAAAAAAAAAGTTCACAGATTTGAAAGAAAAATTCAAGAATTTGAAATTTTGTTGTCATTTTCGAAAAAAAATCACGAATTATAAGAACTTCACGCATTTAAGAAACAAAAAAGAAAAGAAAAAACAAACAGAAAATGTTGCGCTTTTCCAGTGTTGTATTTCAAGTATAAAAAAACTTAGTTAACACATGAGGTCCGGTTGCCTAGCTGGTCATTGCGGCTGTGCTAATTGTTGACCTAGGTTCGAATCCTGCAGCATGCACCTTTTTTTGCGGTTTAAAAAAAAAAGAGATGAATGTGCTGAATGGGCCAGCACAGCACGGCAGGGTGTGCACGTCCGTTCATTTACAGCGTATATGTGATTCTCAAAAAAAAAGTACAGTGTATAGGTGAAGAGTTTATAAAATATGACTATCATGCCCTTACTTATGAAGAGATATGGGCTAATCTGAACCGTCCTTGTGTTTAGAGGGGGTGTACCGAAGCAGAAGTGACATCATAAATCATCATATAGGAAATTCACAGCATGTATATGGGGAGATGACTAAACAGCAGAGACTTTTACTGAAATGAATCAATGAATTGCCCTACTCTGTTACTCAGTTTGGGTTTCACTTCATTATGCTCTTGTAGAACCAGGAATTAAGTATTTGTCATTCTAGGACCCATTAAATAATTAAGTTGACTTCTCAACTCTAATATTTTGTACTGTATGATGTAAAAACAATAATTAAGTTGACTTCTCAACACGCCAAGATGACTTATTAGGATCTTTTTACCGTTTTTGGACAGAATCTTGGTGCCATGCCAATACCCCTCGACCTGGGAACGCAGGGAATGTGCACGCATCTGGTGAGAGGCTTGTAAGTAACCATCAGTGACCTAAAAAGTTACGGAAGGGAGCACAAGCTCTCCAGGTACAGGAAGAAGAAGATCAAGGTACACTTCTCTACAGAGACTTATATTTAGGAACAGAGGGAGTAAACTACATACGGAGCAAAATAAATGAATCTACACTCTAAAATGCATCTATATACATCCGTACGTGGTTCATAGTGAAATCTCTACAAAAACTTATATTTAGAAACGGAGGGAGTAATACACAAGTAATCAAACAAGATGAGGATGGCCCGAAGATCAGAGAGTGTTCGGTACCTCCTCTATTCTCACAAACAACGACACACGAATCACTCACAGATACAAATTGGGTAGCTAATTACACGGACGAGCAAGAACAAGGGACTGGGATGAGAGCCGGAGGTGGGAGAGAAGAGGTCGCCGCTGTGCCGTTTCGTCCTGATCCAACCGGATGAACAGTTCGATGGCCCTCCTATCCTTAGAGTACTTACTTGTAGTCGTTGGTTCCATGGCTTGGATGTTGGGCTCCTCCCTATGATGCTAGCCCCACGGCCCAACAACTAACAGTGGTGATTAGGAAGAGGCTGCTAACAGAGAGTGATAAATGTTTGCAATTCTGTGTTTGCAGTATGCTTGCAGGAAGGCTCTGGCAGACAGCCAGCCAAGGGTGCGAGTGAGGTTCGCCAAGATGGACGATAGCGACATACTCAAGCCGAGGAAGTAGGATCAACAGAAGGCCGCCGAGGTCGCTGCGAAGCTAGCAAGGAAGGAAGACAAGGTTGTTGCAAGGAATTAAGCTACTGCTGAGATGCCAGTGGCTTGTCGGCGTCCAGAAGCTTCTAGGTGAGGCGCACCGCCTTCTAGGATGATGGCTGCGCTGTGCCATCGTCGGAATTAATTTCAGTCGCTCCTTCGGGTCACATTTTCTATTTCCCGTGTTCGTCTGTAATAGTAATAATATGATGATGAAATGATCCTCCTTGTGCTGCAACAGTGGAGAGCCCTAGCTAGGCAAGCAGGCAGGCTCCTCTGTGTACAAAGGCTTGAATATGTTAATAATAAAACCCTGGCTAGCTCCTCTCTTGCTTGCCACCATGTAACAATCTTATTATTACTATCAGTCTTAGTATTATTATTATTATTATTATTATTATTATTATTATTATTACCAGCGCAGCCTACTCTTGTTTTGAAGGTTGCTGAAGTGCTTGCTGTCAAGAAAAACAGAATTTTCTCTTCCATCTTCAGCCACGACAAATTGACCTATCAGTTTCAGGGCCCCAACTTTGAAAGCAAAACTCTGTCCTTTTATGTCCACAACCATTCTGAAGCTTGATAGATTTAAAACCATCTATATTGCACCTATATATCTGTTTATCAGGGATAGTTTCCTAGAATTGTTACAAGTACGACTTTGTGTAAAATTTATTAGAAACAAAGGTGAAAATCGCATCTTTGAAGACTTGACAAGTCGCCTTTGTACAAAGAAGAGCCTGCCTGCCTAGCTAGGGCTCTCCATTCTCTTGCAGCACAAGGAGGATCATATTATTACTATTATGGAGGAACGCGGGAAATCGAAATTCCATAAGGAGCAGCAGATTGATGGAGTGACTGAAAGTAATTCCGCCCGGGCCAGGGCGGTGCGGTGTGGCGCAGCAGCCATCGCAGCAGCAGCTAGAAGATTCTAGACGCCGACAAGCCATTGGCAGCTCAGCAGTAGCTTAATTCCTTGCAACAACCCTGTCTTCCTCATCAGCTTCGCAGCTACCTCGGCGGTCTTCCATGATCTACTTCCTCGGCTTGAGCATGTCGCTATGGTGCATCTTGGTGAACCTCCCTCCCATTCTTGGCTGGCTATCTGCCAGAGCCTTCCTACAAGCATACTGCAAGCACAGAGTTGAAAACATTTATCTCTCACTCATCATGAATTCATCAGCCTCTCTGATCTCCGATCTTCTTGTTTAATAACTTGTATATTATAGCAGAAAAAAGAGCGAGATTTGTATACCTTGATCTTTCTGCCAAAGTTTCTCTTGATCTTCTTCATCCTGTACCTGGAGAGCTTCTGCTTCCTTTCCTCACTTTTCAGGTCACTGATGGTTACAAGCCGAGGGGTATTGGCACCAAGATTCTGTCAAAAGATAGGTAAAATTCCTAGTAAGTAATCTTAGGCTTGTAACATAAAAAAAATATGAACTTTACACGATGATCCTACCGTGGTTGTGTGCATCACAATGATGCAGAGGCCGGGGGTTATCCTCCTTTTCTAAAAAAAACATGATGATCCTACCTAAGCACATATGAGGATGACATGTCATTTATCTATCAGTGTGAAATAGTTCATGTGGGCATGTAAATTAGGGAACATATACTAGTATCTTGCATGTCTAAAAATTAAATAACTTGGAAGAAAACACAGTGGATAACGTTGAGTGTGTAGAGTATGTATATGTCTTGCATCAGCAAAGGCAGTGACCAGGTCATTAAGGGAAAGGTGGCTTAGGGAAGAATTAGTAACATCTGAAACCATATCACTAGCTAGTTGCATTTGTACCTTTATTTAGCGGGGTTTTCATGTTGAGCAAGCACTACACTGCATACCATCTACATCTATAGTGAGGTTTGTCCAATGCAATGAGAAAGCAATGCCTTTTCAGTTTGGTTTTTGTACTTACTTGAGACACAAATGTCAGTGCTTGTCACAATAATTCGATATCTGTGTAGTGTGGTGCGAGAGAGAGAGAGAGAGAGAGAGAGATAGAGAGAGAGAGAGAGAGAGAGAGAGAGAGGAGAGAGAGAGAGAGAGAGAGAGAGAGAGAAGGATCATCATACCCCATTCTCTTGAGAAATGTTTCCTTCGCTGTAAGCTTTCCTCAGCCCGAATGCCGCCTCGAAGTCCAGCCCTTGGAAATCCAGGAAATTTGGCCTCACTGACCTATTCATCCGGTCTGCCGAGTTGAGGCATCCAGAGCTAACACTCTTCTGGAGTGAGCATTCACCAGCTGAAGGTGATGCCCTGAGTTCTCCGGGGACCTTCTCAACTTGCAGCATAGGGATGACATCCTGCAGTTCAGATATCGTCTCTTCGATCACCGACTTCTCCATGAGTTCCTTCTCGCACTCATACAACACTTCACTCAAACCCATGTCCGAAACCTTGATGGTGTCATCCATTGCATTCTCACCGTACGACGTCATTGAGATGGCAGCCGCAACCGGGTCGAGGCTAGGCAGCGGTTCTTCAATTATGGGTTCTGGAGCCTTGAACAGGTCCCCTTCTCCAAGGTCATACTCTGATATCAAGGATGGCTGCTCCATGTCTCCCTTTTTTTTACATAAAAAATCTATATTAGAGTTGAGAAGTCAACTTAGTTAATTAAGGCTAAAATGACAAATACGTAATCTCTGTCGGTAAGAATGAATCAAGCTACTTGATTTCTGTCAGTTTTCCTACATGTACAATGAACTGAATCAAACCGAGTAACAGACTAGGGCAATTCATTCAGTAAAAGATAAGAAAAGTACAACATCAAAGTAAAGCAAAGCAATAGACAGATGTTTTGATCAAAGTTTTAAATAGGGCAGCCCTCTAAATCACCTATAGCGTCGCTAAAGTGGAGCTAAATGGCATGAGTGGGGACTGGAGAGTATTGTAGTGTAGGTGTTTGTGTTCATTCTGTCATGCTACCACCAGAGCAGAGCATATACTAGTGATGAACAAGGGCATTTGATGAGCATCTAAAATTGGCCAAAAAGACAACCTAATTTGATCCCTTTCCCTTGGCAGGCAGCTAAATGAAAATTAATATCTCAGCCCCCTATGATCTGGTTGGCCTTTGTGTGACTTTGAAAGGATGTGAAGTGAGACGATTCAAGGCAAAAAGGAAATAAGAAGTTGGAGCCAACATGACCAACTAATTATTTAGGATATATGAATAAAAATAGGGAGGGCACTCGGTCGTCAATTTGATGTGATAAATCATACATAAGTGATTTGGTTTTTTCTTGAAGGGGATGTTCATTTTCCGTTGTTCTGAGTCTGTAGGAAGCAGCACCTGATGATGGGGAAACCAGCAGCAATCTAGGAGTACCATCAATCATGCATCTGAAATTTCTGTCCGTCCATCACTAGGATTAAGTACCATCATGCATCTGAAATTTCTGTCGGTTCATAGTACTATTTTGTATGGCAGTGTTGATTGATGTTGATGAAGGCTGTAGTATATGAGGATAGGACAGGACAGCATCATGCAGTGGCGGAGCTTCACGCAAATTGCTGGGCGGGCCGGTGGGTCCTAGCTGAAGGAAATTACTACTAGGATGTTACTCCATGGCCCAATATTAGATGTACACCACAGAGATTTGCATTGGTTGGACGGGCCAGGGCATGGTTTTGCCCAGCCGTAGCTCCACCACTGGCAGCATGTATGTATGCAATTTTTGGCATTAGCTAAAAATGAGGGAGTGTGGTTTTTTGTAGACCGAGCTCCATGGTACCATGTATCGTGGTCGTTCAGTATGGCCTCCGGTGCATAGGGATATGTGCATAGTGTTGAAAAACTGCAGCTGTGTCCGGGCGATCAGGGAAGTGAATTTGGTGCTCCCAGGTGCATGTGCGTGCGCACCCTACATGCAAAAGTAATTTAGTAATTCAAAAAAAATGAAATATGTTTGGAATCAACATGATCAAGTATTGTACTCGTATAAAAAGATTTGCTAGGGAATGACTTTCATTGTATTTTGGGTCAAAGATTCGACAAAAAATGGTATACCTATTTCACGCTATATTGTCGTCATAGATTTTTTATTTTTTTGCCTTGAAGTCGTTGGGAACATTTCTTGGCCAAACTTTTTATATCACTACAATACTTGATCATATTTGATTTCAAAAAAGATTCAGAATTTTTTGGCTTTTTTGAAATTACTAAATTATTTGGCGCATATAGGGTGCGCGCAAGGTATTTCCCGGGCAATCAGCGCTTAATTCTCATGCCCGTGACCACCGCTGCCTGTCCTACACCCACGTGAAATTCTGACACCACGTCTCTCTCTCATACACAGGCCATGGCCCGGTCTTCCAAAAGTGCAAAAAGTAATTAGCAGCGTATGTGGCCCATTAGATCCATTCGTTTCATTTGGCCCACGTTCTTTTTGCTACATTGTGCGCCGGAGGTTGGCATTCTGGGCAGTGCCAATGGTCTGGACACATGCACTGCGATGCACCAGCAAGTACCAACCTCTCTCCAATCCTGCCACGTAAACAATTTCTCCAATCCTCTGGACAAAAATCCCACATGGCTCTCAAATTCTTGACTCTAACCAAAAAATAAATAAAAAATATCCAGTTATTTTCCCTCCTAAGAAGTCTCTTTAGTTCTTCCGTTCCATCCATCTTTTTAAGATAGGTACTCCCCTGATTAATATTCTACGCTTACAGAGTCTCAAAGATAATAATATTGACAACATTATTTTTTGTGCTTGAGTATGGTTGCTCGGCATCGTAAATGTTGGCCACTCGGCCCTTCCTACTACTCCATTCCAAAATATAGTGCACCCACGCTTCCCAAGTCCAACTTTGACCATAAATTTAACCAACGAGACCGACTGCAGCGGGAGAAAAAATTATATAAATTAAAACTTCATTTGAATACGAATTCACTGGTACTCCCTCCGTTTTAGTTTACAAGTCCTACGTGTATACCTAGGTTGCCAATTTTATCACCCTAATATAAACTATATAACACAAGAATTATACCTTTTGAAAATAGAACATCTGAAGTTTATATTGGTATATTTTTTGTAATATATGACTTATATTAGGTTGGTCAAATTAACGACCTAGGTGTACGCGCACGCCCTATAAACTGAGAGAGAGGGAGTATAACTTTTGCCCCCGCCGCAGTCGGTCTCGTTGGTTAAATTTATGGTCAAAGTTGAAGCACAGGAATAGATGAAGCACTATATTTTGAAACGGAGTTTTGTGTCATGCTCCACCTCTGCTCTCATACACAAGATTCTCACATGCAAATGGAATCTACTGGACTCACCAGAGGCGCAGCGGTGCATGTGAGACTACAAAGCGGAGTATCTCGTTTTTCTTTTTTTGAGAGGAGGGAGAGCCTTTTGTGAGCCCGTGAGAGAGACAAGAGAGAGAAAAGAACTGTTTTCCATGAGTCTTGGGAGGAGAGAGGCTGTGAAGGGGGGAAGAGAGAGGAGATAAGTGAGTGAGAGAGTGGAAAAATGTCAGCAGAGAGGCTGAGAGAGAGAGAGAGAGAGCAGAGAAACGAATTGTTTTCCATGAGAGCGCGAGCGATGGAGAACCTTGGGAGGAGAGAGGGAGAGACCGTACAGTGCCCACTTGTGTTACTGTAGAGGCAGCCCTGCAAATGACAAACATGTGTCAGCGCAGTGTTGAGGCAAACTGACCGTCCAGATAGAAGGTACCGTGGAGCTTGTGTGTGTGATTGATGTTGATGAAGGCTGTACGTAGTATACAAGGTCAGGTATGCAATTTTTTGGCAATAGTAAAAAATATAATTTCGTTGAGCTCTCACAGAGCTTGTACTGGAACCCAGAGATTTTTAAAAATCTTTGCTTAATAATATGGCTGCATGCATCACTCAGATGCAGAGGTCACGGGTTATCCTCCTTTTTCAAAAAAAAAAAAAAATCGATCAGAAAGAAGCAGCATGTATGCAGCTAGAAATTAATTAAGAAAGACGCAATGAGCTTAAAGTTGCAATGTTTAATTAGTGGAGTGTGGAAGTCTTAAAAGAGGAGAGGACATGCCATGAGAGCTTCCAGCTGACACCTCCCTCCATAATAATAATACTATAATGATATACTAGTACTCCGTTCCTTAGCGCTCTGACAAGCTATCTATCTAAATCAAAGGTGGGTGGAGGCGAAAACAAGAAAGGGAAAGCGTCCGAAGAAGAAACGACGGCACCTTTAGTAGTAGAGTAAATAAGTCCAGTGGTACGCATGAAACGACTAGAGCATGTATATATGATGGAAAAGGGAAAGCAAGAAGAAGATACTACTATTACTCACGTTGATGGCATCGTCGGCTTCACCTTCTTGTTGAAGAGGAGGAGGCGGTGGTGCAGGAGGAGCAGAGGAGGAGGAGAGGTCGAAGACCGGCGACGAGTAGGCCAAGAAGCCGAACCCCGCGTTGGCGTACATCATCTTGATCTTGATGTGATGCCTTGTTGTGAATGTGTGTGAGGTCGTTCGTTGTTGTTGGGATGGATGCGGTGCCTACCTAGCTAGCTAGTAGAGTATGAAGGCCGGCCGGCCGGCGTTCGTAGTTGTTGGGATGGATGGGTTGTTGCTGTTGGTGCGGTGCCTAGCTAGCTAGTATGAAGGCCGGCCGGCCGGCGGTGGCGCATGGGCGGAGGTAGAGACTCCCTCAGTCTCATCTGATTGAACAAAGTAGCTAAGCTAGTTTGGGGACTCAACTGGGAAGGACGCCGCAGCCAGAGCCAGGCTCTCTTTTCTTTATAGCAGCAAAGCCTTTTCTTTTTTGCTTGGTGATGGTGTAGATGCTCCCTCTTACCTCTCCTTTTCACGTGAGAGGTACTCACTGCTGGTTAGTAGCCAGCAGAGCAGCTCAGAAGGCAAAACGAGGAACAAACTAAAGCGTCATCTCGCTATCCTTCCATTGCTTTCCCTAACACACACACACACACACACAACAACACATCCATCCATGGTGATAGCGGCAGCAGTAACCTCGCCTAGCAAGTACTCCCTCCGATCCCCCCCGGGCGGTAGTTTTACTCACCTTCCGATGATGCATTGTGATTACTGACCTTTCAAACAGAGAGAGAAAGAGCCTGCATGCAGAGAGATAGAGACGTGCGCGCATGCCAAGGGCAGTTGCATGCAGAAAGCAGTTAATTCTCTCCGTAATTTCCTCACTTTCCAAACGTCCATTAGTTACTTTCGTTCCATACACAGCGAAAGGCGTGCGTGTGCGGACATGGGAAGGACTTGCATGGGCAAATTTGTCCAGAAAAAATGAAGCGTGCCTGTCCTTGGTATGCGGGCCTGAAGTTATACGCAAACTAAAAAAGAGCAATAAATCATGAGTGAACATGGTGCTGCCCAACACGTATTTCTGCGTGATCCGTGCTGCCCAACACGTACTCCCTCCGTGCGGTGAAGAGTGTACATCTAATTTCAAAATTTGCCCACAAAAGAGTGTACTTCTATCTTCCCAATGCACTTTAAAATAGAAAAAAAAAATACTTCTCTCTTATCACACGGTAATCAAAACCAATAGCAATCTACATATGATCTTCTTAATTTCTACATGCACTTAGCTCATTGGGATTGGGTAATTAAAGAGGAGAGAGATGATGACTTGCATCTTTCCAATGCATTTTTTACTTAACTCCATAATTTGTCCTAAAATTTCTAGATGTACACTCTTCACCGGACGGAGGGAGTATATGATTATCCTAACAGCCATGGAATCTTGTATAGATGTCATATTCCAGTAATAATAGATGAGTATGGCCCACAGCACTGCACAAGTTCAGTTAAAGCCTCATTGATGACCCTCATTCCTCCGATGACAACTTGATCCAAACGGATAGCTTCTCCTCCTATCTTCATCTCGTGTTTATCTCCTCTCTCTCTCTCTCTCTCTCTCATGGCACCTCTAGCACTTTGTATTTCTCGGCCGAAATTCAAAACACAGGTCCCAAGGAGATACATATTGATGCGATTCAGTTGGATCGCCATGCAAAGGAGAATACAAAGAGAAGTTGCTTTGGTTCAGGAAACCTTGATTTTGTTGTAATGTTGTTAGCTAAAGTTCGGAACCAACTCCTGCTAGCAGAACAGAACATGAGGGATGCAATTTTCATTTGGTCAAAAAAAGGTAGCTTTTGCAAATCTGCTATTATAATACAAGGTCGTGGGTTAACATGCATATGCAAGCAAGAACTGGAGCAAGAACTTTCACAGTTTGACGAACTTGATCCCATGTGCTAGGTTGACCAAGGGTCCATAATGCAGGCTGGCGGGTGAGTAATTTTAACTTAACTAGGTGCAGCCTCATTTACTACAGCCCAGGTCATGAACGTTAATTGCACTGACTGATAGCCAGCCTGCAGCCCTGCACCCTGACCATAAACACACAAGCCTTTCTCCATCAAATTCAATAATAGCTGGCCCACGTCTAATGTATTAACGTCGTGTATTCGCTCTCATATCCATATGTATTGCCACAGTATCCAATTAATCGCTATATTAAGTGCGAATCACCTAGCAGCAATTGTCGCTCAGGATAACATCCTCGCGTGCCACCATGTCCCAAAAATCCGCGTCCCCGGAGGGAGTACTTACGGTCCGTTTTAGTCTTCATATAAGTTTATCTAAAGTCAAAGTATCTCTACTTTGACCAAATTTATAGAAAAAAGTATCAATATTCACAATGTCAAATCAATATTGTTAGATTCATCATGAAATGTAGTTTCATAGTATATATATTTGGTATTATAAATGTTGATATTTTTTAATATAAATTTGATCAAACTTTACAAAGTTTGACTTGACACAAATTTAATACGCGGAGTAAAAAGGATGGAAGGGAGTACAACAAATATTATCCTTGCCTGGGTGGGTTGGGTGCAATATAAGTAATAGCACTATGGTGACTTAACACCTACTACTACAAGTTTCTCATCCATCACTTTCTTCTTTTTCTTAATATATAACCATCGTAAGTACTGTAATTATCCTTATCACGAAGCATATATATATATATATATATATATATACCACCTAGTATGTAGTTTCATTGGTTCATCCAAAAGAGATTTCGATGAGACTTGGATGGGAAGACAGGAGAGGACGACAATATCACATCATCCGAGGTTTTTTTTTTTAGCCTCAACTGAGTATACAAGCTGTAGCATCTGTTCGGACGCACAGTCACACACACACCACAACTCACGCCCCGACTTTGCTCCTAAACCAGACCTACAACCTATATCTCTAATACATCCAGTGAGACTTCCGAAGTCCAGGACTCCGGGGACGACGGGCACGTCGTTCTCGCCTGTGGCTCATAGACGTCGTGAGGTACCTGCAGATATTATTAGTACTGTTCAAATGAACAGCACCGCGTGCACTGTTCCTAGTGAACAGTACCGCGAAGTAAGACACCCGAATTCGTCCCCGCTGGGGATCGAACCCGGGCGGGTGGAGTGCCCACCGGCAACTCTACCACTGTGCTATGCGCAGTCCTCCATCATCGGAGGTTTGGCTTATATGAAGCTGGTAAGGTGGCAACATAATAGCGCTATGTTTGTTGCTTCCTGCCTGCCAATGAAGACCAAACACCAACACCTACTACTATAAGTTTCTCATCCTTCATTCATTCTCCTTCGTCTTCTTCTTCTTCATCTGTGACCATCCTAATCAGTGTACTTATCCTTATCAGAGTACTAGTCAGTATGTAGTGTGAAAACCAGGGTTTAATTAGTTCATTCAAAAGGGATCTGGATGAGAGGACGACGATAGCACATCACCCGAGGTTTGGCTTAAGCTGGTAAGGTGGCAACACAAACTAGAATATTTTCTCACGAAAACTTGCAGGTAGTAGTAACCAAGTCAGAGGTTGCCCAGCCCAGTCCAGCCCTGCTCTTTACTGCGAACTAGAGTGAGTGATTGAGAGCATCTCTAGCAGACCCTTTATATTGCGGACCCTTATAGCGTGTTTATAGTTTGCGGCTGTCTTCGGATACGGGTCGAAAACAGCCAAAGCAGAACAGCAACCGAATATGAACCCGCAAAATTTGAAATCACACATTCGCGCGAGAAATTGAACTAGTTCAGTAGAACTACTAGCACTTGATCATCTTAAAAAGTCATAAAAGTAGAAATTTTACAACTAATATTTGGAGGAGCAGGCGCCACCGTAACCCTAATTACAAAATTGGTCTCATCGGAGCCAGGGGTTGCGGCGGCGACGCTGCGGCGGCGGAGGAGCTCAGTCCTCGTCATCGGAGACGAGGTCGACGTCGACCTCGTCCTGCTTCTTGGCTACGAGGCGCCACTCTTCCATGTTGGCCGCGATCCCTTGCTCGAGGAAGATTCTATCGATGTCGGCGTCCCGTCGACGGTCCTGCTCTGCCTCCTCCTCCTCCCGCGCAGAGCGCGCGACGATGGCGGCCTCCATGACGTCCGCCTCCGTCGGGGGGAGGTAATCCTCCGGCCTGATGACGCCCCGCCGCTCTGGCTCCGCCTCCGGCTCCCTCTTCACCGTGTGGAGCGGCGGGAGCTCCTCCGGCTCTCTTTTGACCGGCATGAGCGGCGTCCGCGAGCTCGAGGCACCGGCGGAGGAGCTGCCCGTGGCGGAGGAGCCGGAGGACAGTCCGCGGCGGAGGAGCGCCTTCCTGCGGTCCTACTCCTCTGTCTCGCGGCGGATGAGCGATGGTGGCGGCGAGAGCCCATTGTTGGTGTACCTACGGGCGCTCCTTTTCCTCGCGGCGTCGGCGGTGACGCACCGCCTCCGGTCGGGGTCGTCGCCACCGCCGATGCCGTGGCCCGCCGACCACATTCCGCGCCGCATCGAGAGGGGAGAGAGGGAAATTGATGTCGCCGGCGGCGAGAAATCGAAAGGGGGGATTGGGAATTGCGGCGGTGCGCTGATAGGGTTTCGACCCGTATTTCAGCCGCAAACCCTTACATATACTGCGGGGGGAGGGGGGAGGGTTTGCGGGCCACTATAAAAAAAATTACGGGCCGGGCGACTATACGGGCTCTGGTCCGGCCCAAAAAATGGGTAAAACCGGTATAATCGCGAGATTTTTATGAGACGCCTCATTTTAAGGGGTCTGCTAGACATGCTATGAGTGAAGGAGCTAGCCAGCCAACCTGGATAGGGCAGGCACATGAATGGACTGACATCGCGCGCAGAACAAAAGCCAAAGACAGACCAACGACTTTTCTTCTTCTTCCTTGCGACCGCTATATCCTAATTTAATTACTACTTGTGTACTTATCATCAAGCATATAAATATACTAGCTACCTAGCTAGTATCTATCTAGTGTGAAGACCAAGATTTAGTTAGTTCATCCAAAAGGTAGGAGAAGAGACAAGACAAAAGATATCATCCCAAGGTTTGTTTCGGAAACTACTAGGCAGTACCGCAATTTCCAGGTTTCTCGAGTGCCTGGAAGAAAACTCGGCAAAATATAGGGAGCTCGGCAAACATTTACTGCTAGGAAAAAAATTATTTGCAAAAATGATTGCTGAGTGCGGAATATAGGGAGCTTGGCAAACATTTACTGCACGTGAAAAAACTATTTGCAAAAATAATTGCCGAGTACTGTGCAGAAGGATATCGGCAAACATGCACTCGACGTCACGGAGCCATCAATCGCAAACTGCCCTGCCACGTGGCACCTTGTTGCCGGGTGCAAGTTTTTAGATCTCGACATACGTTTGGTAAGCCTTTGCCTGGCTCTTGGCTAAGGCCCATCTCTGCCGTGCCCTACTCTTTAGCGAGAACCGTACTAGGCTCACATTGCGTTTGCCGTGATCCCGTGTTGCAGAACTCGGCAAACAAGAAAGAACTCTGCAACGACCATTTTTCCAGTAGTGAGGTGAGCTCGGGAGCACACGCTCATGGCTAAAAAAAAAAGGATTTTTTATATCCGTGCCTCTGATTCCTTAGCTCTACTCATTCATCCCCGCGCTCTTAACTTTTGTTCTGTTTCCCCACTCCCTTGCCCGAAACCCTCATAACAGGTTACAATGGACGTTGCCGTCGAGTCAATGCCTTTGACCGTTAACTCTGACGAGTGGGGCCGCGCTGGACAGTGTCGTCCGTTGGACCTGACAAGTGGGGCCGCGTTGGGCGGTGTCGCTGCTCGACCGTTGGGCCGTGGTTTCGTTGGGCCGTCCCTTGCATTAAACGCCTGCGCGCGCCGCCACAACAGAAGCCTGCTATGCATGCACCCAGCAAGCCTGCTAGCATGCATCGATACGCGCCGCCACGATGCGCCGACCGAGCCTGCATGCGCCGATGCGTGCCGCCACGATGCACTGACCGAGCCGCTTTCGTGGACGCCAGCCGCCACGGATGCAGCGACGGTCGCTGCCGCTGGTTCCTCTCTTCTCGCACGCTTGTCTACTCGATTTAGAGCATCGTTTTTTTACGATCAGTTTCAGCCTTTTCGATCCACTCGCATCTGTACCCATTTTGCTACGACAAATAAATTGAACAATATGTTTTATATTTGGGTTTTGTGGTTGCATGCATTAGCTAGGTGGCTACATATTTGTGGCTTGGGTAAAAAAAAGAGAAGGGTTCGTTGTGGCTGCATGCACTAGGTGGTTACTAACAAAGCGAGCTCTCTAAGAAAACAATCAACAAATATGTAGATAGGGCCAATAAGCCCATAGCACGATCACATAATTCAAACTAGGAAGAACTTAATAAAAGGGCCAACAAGCCCATAGCATCTCCAACATATATAGTTCAATTACAACTTAACATAACATAGACTAAAAGAAAAAGAAAAATAGATAGAGGGTTTAGAACCCTAGCCGCCGCCTTCTCCACCTCGCTCCTCCTCCGGGCGCCCTTCACTGCTCCTCCGGGGCGATGTCGATGGGGTACGGAAGAGTGTGCATGCGCGACGCGGTGGGGAAGATGTTGGTGTACTTCGTGAACATATTGTGGGTGGTGAAAGCGATGAACTCGCAGCCACACCAAAACACCCGGCCGAGAAGGTAGAAGGCGTCGAATGTGTTGGTGAAGTGGGCAAGGAGAGCAACCACCACCCCGTTTTGGATGACCTCCTCGACGCGGAACATCGTTGGAGATCCCCGCGGGAGGTGGCGGTAGCCGGCCACGAGGAAGAACTCGGTGAAGTTCCTTGCGGTCCTCCACCTTGATATCTCCCACGCACGTAGTGTGCGCTCAACGTACATGCCGGTTGGGTAGAGCCTCTCCGGCACGGTGGGTGGGAAGCGGTAGGTTGGTCCGGTGTACTGCATGGCTGAGGGATGTGCAGAAGAAGGAGAAGGGGTCGAAGAGCAAGAAGGACAGATGGTAGAGGATGGGAGATGGATGAGGGATGGCAGAGGCAGAGGGTGGCTGAAATAGCCGTAGTGCTACGTGTTATTTCGCCGTGGCAATAACGGGGTCAAATGTGAAGTAACCCGTTTTCACACCCACCACGGCATCGGGAGTGTACACGCGTGGGAAACCGTGGTTTGAAAAGAAGAAGAAAAAGAAGCTAATTACACACGTGGGAATCCATGGTCATATATATTATATGAACAAAAAGAGACAATTTTTGAATAGCTTGTGGCCATTTTGTACGATAAAAATAAATTTGGTCATTTTGCATTTGTATTGAACAAAAAGAACTAAATTTTCTAGGCAATGTCAATTGTTGTGTAATTTCAAACGATGCAAAAAAACAGAGCCATCACGTTCACAAAAAACAGAGCAAACGATGCAAAAAAACGACGCAATTCGACGGCCCAACCAGAGCTTGGTTTCCTTTTGGGCCAATAACTACGTTTTTTTTTCGCGGAGTCAGTGATGGGCGAGCAGCCGAGCACAACCAACAGGTTCGCCCCTCACGGATCGCCCCACGATCCAACGATGCGGAGCCGTCCATGTGATCCAACGGCGCGGAGCCTGCACGCAGCCTGCCCACCGAATTCCTTCTAGAAGACCACATCTGAGGGCTGTCGTTTGGCGCCAGGGTATGATCGGACGGCTGACATTTGGAGCTAGGGTTAGGCGAAACCCCGCGGGGTTTAGAGGGGTTTTGAGCTGGTCAACGGGGTTACCAAGGCTTTGATTAAGCATAACTAATTTAAAAAAAACGAAAAAATATGAAACGTTCGCCGTTCGTCGTTTTATAAGACACACTAACGAGGAAAAATACTAAACTTGGTATACGGACATTTAAAAAAAAAAAAACCTAGCTGGCAAGATCGAGGTCAAATGAGTATCATTAATTTAAAAAAAATCAAAAAAATATAAAACTTGCGCACAATGTTGTCTTATGTGACATGTTACCAACCAAAAATCATAAACTTGGTCTATGGTCATTTTCATGAAAAACCTTCACACATATGAGCTATCACGTACAACATTGCAGAGAGTTCAAGGAGAGGAGATAGGGTTACCTTCAGTTTTTGAAAAATTTAAAAAAAATAAACAATCACCAAGCTTTATTTCAAAGTGAATAAGAAGGATCTGACTTAGTTTTCCATTCTCATATTTTAAACGTGTTTTTAATAGTTTTTATATTAAAGCATATTTTCCCAAAGGAAAATGTAAAAAATATGAAGATTAAATCAATAAATAGTGAGACTTCAAATCTACACTATATAGATTGAATAGGTATTAATAAAAAACATTTGGCTCATTTGGCTCAAGTGTTGGTTCAAATTCAAATTTTGCCTCAAATTCAAATTGGAATATTTGATCTGTTTATTGGAATATTTGACCTGTTTGGAATATTGATCAAATGATGGACTATCTTCATTAAAATGTTGTGTTTTTGCTCTGTTATTAGAATATTTGATCAAATGATGGACTATCTTCATTTAAATGTTGTTTTTTTTGCTTTGTTATTGGAATATTTGATCAAATGATGGACTATCTTCATTTAAATGTTGTTTTTTTCTCTGTTATTGGAATATTTGATCAAATGATGGACTAGCTTCATTTAAATATTGTTTTTTTCTCTGTTATTGGAATATTTGATCAAATGATGGACTATGTTCATTTAAATGTTGTTTTTTTTCTCTATTATTGGAATATTTGATCAAATGATGGACTATCTTCTTTTAAATTTTTTTTCTCTATTATTTGAATATTTGGCTCATTTGGCTCAAGTGTTTCTTTGCAGCATGTCTGATCAGTGAAGTAACACTGAAGCAGCATGTGTGATCATTGCAGCACCTAAACTCATAGCTCACAACATCTAAACAGAACATACCATACACCACAGGCAAATTTAAAGACAGACAAATATAGATAGCATAATACATTACTATCATAGATTCAGTTCATCACATCATAAACAGCCACATTCAGTTTACCAAAAGTAACCCAAAAGATAAAGATAAAACAAGCTGCCACATTCAGTTCATCACATCACACCGGAGTGAGGGCCTTCGCGAGGGCAGCATGCTGCCCCCTGATCATGTAGTCCTCCCCGCGATTCGCTACATCCTCTGCATAAGACACAAGGTGATCGAAGCGGCCATCCTTTGGCTTTGGCTTGGTGATGCAGTGGGGGCAGTGCCACTTCTTGATCTTGCGGTTGTAGAAGGAAGCAACTCCCTTGGCCTTGATCTTCTCCACCTCCTTCGCTGTGAAGGACGCGACGTTGCCCTTGTACACATCTTCTCCAGAATCATACTACACACATGAATGAATTACATTAATACATTATAGATTCATATACACCATGTCAAAGGAACTAAATGAACAATCCAAATTTCAAGTAGGCTTACCTCATATTCTTCGTCGTCACTGTACTCTGGATCGTACGGGTCGAACCCAGTAAGGGTCAGCTTCCTTTTATTCCCCACAGAATCATCCTCCTGAATATACAATTACATCCATTACTAGTAAATACAGAAGCCAAGTGATAATTTAGATATGCACACATGACACATTGATCATATTATCCATACTATGATCCTATTTGCATTTTTCATTGTCATGCACACACATTGAACAACAGAGCTAATATAACTACATATTGTACTGATTTGGATTTTTAATTTTGTATTTCAATTTGGTGGAAGCACTCTCTAACTCCATTTTTTTCATGGGCTAGAAGTGTGCACCTTTTGTTCATGTGCTAGAAGTGCGTACCTTTTGTTCATGTGCACTTTGTAATGATTTGGATTTCAATTTGGTGGAAGCACTCTCTAACACCATTTGTTCATGTGCTAGAAGTGCACACCTTTTGTTCATGTTCTAGATGTGCGCATCTTTTGTTTGTGTGCACTTTGTAATGGTTTGGATTTTGTATTTCAATATGGTGGAAGCACTCTGTAACAGATTTGGCACTTTAAAATATGATTAGCACTTTGTATTTCATATTGGTGGAAGCACTTTGTAACGAATTTGGTACTTTGTAAGAGGATTGGCAATTTGTATTTCAATTTGGTGGATGCTCCTTTTGGCACCTTGTATTACAATGCCACTTTGTGATCTGAAATTTGCAATTTGTTGTAATCATGTAGCACATTTATATTACATTTGACACTTTGCACGCTTTTGGAACTTTAGTGCTGAACAATTTAATTAGAAACTAACCATAGTTAACTAGTCATACACTAATTACCATTGAGTTAATTAATCATGATTTATTTAATCATCCCGCCTTCTATTTTGAAATTGAAACATTGGATCAGTGGAAAGTGGGATGTGACATGCCCTGCAAAGGGATGTGACATGGCCTGCAACCCGTACGCTCTCTGGAAAGGTGTAAGAGGAGAGAGAGTGTGAGGATGTGACTTAATGAGTTTGGTAAATATATATATAATCAGGTGGGCGATCGCTTTGCCTCAATCATTAAAAAAACACTAAGAAAGAAAGACTTGTGTAATCTATTAAAAAAAGTTCCGCCTGCGTCATACCCCAGGCGACATCGGGGGTGACGCATCCTGCTGCCAGCAACCACCCTCCTCGGCCTCCTGCGCCGCCGCTGCCGCTGGCCCTTCCGCGGTGGCGGCGGGCCTTGCTTCCAAAGGTGGCAGGGAGCTCGTTCTCGTGCTAGTGGCGCCGGTGGATGGTTGGAGCGGCTAGGGTGTCGTCGGCCAGCTCATCAGCGTGCGGGCGCCGGGGCGGCGGCCTCGGGAGGTGGCGCTGCTTCCCGTCATCATGGTGCAGCGGGGGATGTTCGTGTGGTCACCGGAGTGCGTGTGCGTGGCGGATCTGACGCATCTTACCCAGATCTGGCCGGGGCTGCTTCCTTCGAGCGTCGGCTGGCCAAGGCTTGGCTTGGGTGGCCGTGGTGCGGCGGGATGTTGGCCGACAGTGGCGGCAACGGATGGCTGCGGTGGTCGCTAGGGCTGGGCACATCTGGGTTGCGCGGTCCTAGCGCGTGGTGAACATGTGGTTTAGTGGAGTGGCAAGCTGCACACCTGCACTTTCGGTGACACGCGTGGTGGCTGGGGTGCTGTGCGTCGGTTGGGTGAGCGGTTCAGGTGTGGCTGCTCCTTGCCCGGGCGGTGGAGTGCATGGATGCTGGGGCAGCGGCCCCGAGACGTTGTCGCGGGCTCTTTTCCGGTGGCTTCGGTTGGTGATTCGTGGCGGCGACGATGTGCTGCGGATCGGGATGGCGGCGTGGCGTCGCTTGCACTTGGGGTTGGTTCGGGCAGCCATGGCGGATTGTGGTGCCAAGGTGGTCCGCCGGCCGTGGGGGTGATTGTTGGTGGCGGCGATTTGTCCGCGGCACAAGACTAAGGAGGTTCAGGCAAATGGCTGAACTTGATGCAATGTCAATGGGCATGGTGAACTCCAGGTGAATGCCTAGCACCGACCTCGGTCGATACCGGCGATGACGGCGTCCTAGGATGTCGTTACCCTCGTTGGAGGCGTCGTCGTGAAGCCCCTTCACCTCCCTTGCCATTCGGATCTCGAGCTCTCCGGGTGAAGACCTAAGCTTCGGCTTTGGCTAGAGTGAGCGACAGCGTTCTACCCGCCGCTACCCCTTGGGGGCGTCGCCTTGGAGGTCCGGTCTTCTGTCAGGCGTCGGTGGTTTGTGTTGTCCTGCAGTTTTGTCTTCGGCTAGGCAGGTGCGCGGCCTCGGGGCCGGTGTGGAAGCCGGAGCGACGGCTCCGGAGAGTGTCTTTGTGCTGCAGGGTGTCGATTCTGGTCTCTTGGGTGGCAGACTCGTCGATTCGTCTGGTACACGGCCTCGGGACCGGTGTGAGACCGTTGCTGGGGTTTGTAAGCCGGAGTGGTGGCTCCGGGTCATGTTGAAGGGTGTCGACTCTGGTCGCCTGGGTGGTAGAGTCGTTGGCTCGCTTGAGGCGTAACCTCAGGGCTGGTGTGTGTGTGGCATAGTTGTATCAGTTTTCGGAAAATTTTCTTTTTTAACTAGTCAATTCTCTTCTTCTAAATGAAAAGGCAGAGCTTGCTAACAAAAAACTTGTGTACGTATGTGCCGTACAAGACAACAATCCATGGGCTGGCCGACGCGTCATTTAGAGTGATAGTACTTACTCCCTCCGTCTCATAATATAAAATCATTCTGCAAGCTGTCGACGGGATATGTAGATATGCCAGCCGAGGACGAAAATTGTGGCAACTGATGGAATATGTACTTGAGATTTATTTTTTTAAGCCCGCAACCGTAGAACAATCGTTCTCACATGTATGTACTTGTTTTGCCATGCAGGCAGGCGTCAAATGCGAGTGGCGAGTTCACTGCATGCTTTGTCCCCTCTATCTGGGTTGGCTGAGCTGGCCGGGGCTGGAAAGGTCTAAGATCGAAAGCGGACAACGTGATACTCCCTCCGTTTCAAAATGTAGTGTGTCCGCGCTTCCTGAAGTTCAATTTTAACCATAAATTTAACCAACGAGACCGACTGCGGTGGAAGTAAAAATTATATAATTGAAAAGTTCCTGCCGCAGTCGGTCTCGTTGGTTAAATTTATGGTAAAAGTTGAAGTACGGAAACCGAGGACGCACTATATTTTGAAACGGAGGGAGTAATATATATTATCATAACGTGCTCCGGCCATTACTAATGATGATGAGAGACACCTGGAATCAAGTACTCCCTCCGTAAACTAATATAAGAACGTTTAGAATACTAAAATAGTGATCTAAACGTTTTTATATTAGTTTACAGAGGGAGTAGATTTTGATTCATGCGCAAAAAAAGAAGAAGTAGATTTTGATTCGCTTCTTTCTCTGGGCTGGCTTAGCTTAGCTGGCCGGGGCAGGAAAGGTGGTCTAAAAGCCGTATGGGTCCATGAAGTTGATCTCAATCACTCATGAGTCATCTCCATCTCCTTGTTGTCACATTGTCCTTGGACGTGTTGGATTTATTGGATGATCTCAAGATCATCAAGCCTAGTAATTGAACCACAAATAATAAAAATGGAACAATCACATCTTTAGGGTCGTGAGAGCATCATCTAGATGATCTGGTAGCTGTTGTAGATGATGCAAGGGCTGTCTCTGATGAAAACCCTTGTACTTCTCCTTCTTCCTTAATCTTCTGGCTTCTTCCTTAAGTTAGTGGAAGGCACTGGAAAGCCCTTCCATCATGGCTGGCTGTTCGTGACTTGATTGAGCAGCTAGGGGAACTATCTCCATGTGTGTAGATCGCCACTCCTGATGGGAGTGTGTCCCTTTTTTTATATGCTTAAATGAACAGTGTCATGGAAGGACCCACCTGTCAGTTGTAAATATCTGTGTGCCCCCAATCATGACACCTTTAGTCAAGTTGGAGTTGCAGCTGTTGCAGCTGGCCCTTATCAGTTTGGCCTTAGACAGATCAACCAACGGGACGTTCTCAGTCTCAGTGCTCACTCTACTGCAACTATAGTCCGAAGACGACAGACTTGACCATGCCTATCAAGCTATAATATTTTTACTGAGAGTCTACGTGCCTAGTTCTACAGCCACACTGCGACCGTGAGAGGAAACACCCGGCCTATAGCATCAATCCAAGTGATCGTCAATGGATCGATGCCATGGCTGGCGCTGCCGCTGCCGGCAAAATACACCGCATGAACCTGCCCATGTGGTGTAAGATTGATACTCGATATTATATTTTGCATTTCTTTTTCTCGACAAGGAGGGTACCCGGCCTATGTATCATTGCGACGCACACAACCAATTAATTACATTTTGCATGCGGCGGAAGAGTAGATAGATTTACTTTTCTGCTTCATCAATTATTATTTTTTACTTTACTAGCTTCTCTCCCTTTTATTCTGGCATTCTGTAGTTTAGTCCACAAATACTACCCCTTTCATTTGATACCGATGCATAAGTAGCATAGATCTGATGTCAGTCTTGCGAGTACTTTGGATGAGTACTCACGGTTGCTTTGCTACTTCTTTTCCCCCATACTCGATTGCTGCGATCAGATGGTGGATCCCAGGAGCCAGCTGCCCCCGCCGATGACGACTACTACTACTCCAAGGGTGGCTACTACTACGTGCAGGACGCTGACGGCCAGGAGTTGTTAGGAGGACCCCAGGCAGGAGGCCTGCGCCTTATCGATCTGTATCCCTGTTTGTGCTAGCCATCTTATGGCACCTTGTTGAACTTATGTCTGTACTCAGATATATTTGCTTCCGCTAACACTTGTGTACTTGAGCTTTCATATTTGAGCCCTTGAGGCCCCTGGCTTGTAATATAAAGCTTGAATTATTTTAATTTGTGTTTAGAGTTGTGTTGTGATATCTTCCCGTGAGTCCCTGATCTTGGTCGTACACGTATGCGTGTATGATTAGTGTACGGTCAAATCGGGGGCGTCTAGGAATCCCCCTTTCCAACTCCTTGGCCGAAGTTGAGTCTAGTCAATGAAAATTGTTTTACTAACATGGCTGTGTGGCTTACGGGCTCACGTCGCCAATGGGTGGTATTAGGATCTTTTATTCCTCGTCTATACTCTAGGACTCTGATCTCTCTTCTATTCGGGTTAAATGATTTTACTAACTCTAACTCTAGGTTCTCGTAACTACTTTCTCCCGGAGAGCGCCTTCATTCCAGATGATCAACTGCTTCACCAGAAGGTTCCGAAGATGCTATTCGATGTCTTCCCGAGACACATGTGTCCACCTCCTTTGCAAATTCCCTACCGCTGTTATATCCTTATGGATAACTACATATACTTGCCACTCTTACATTCAATCCCATTGGTCTTGTTATTGCAAGATGCCCCGAACTGCTCTTCGTTGTTCCGACAATCCTTTGAGCTTACTGCCTTGCAGTTCTTGCCTCATGAATACCCCTTACGGATAATTCCTCGCACTTACCGAGTATCCGTTCTTCCCCCTTTGTTCATATGATTCACAAGATACATTGAAATACTATTCGATCTTTCGAAAATCCTTAGCAGCTTATTGCTCTGCAAATACTTGTCTGCTTGCATTATGGATGCTTCCCATATGTCTGGCAATATTCATTAGTATCCTTTGACACCGTCATTTTGATCTTATTGGTTCAACATGAGTGCGAATGCACGCAATCATCAGTCGATTCTTTTAAAATTATCTTTCCGGCACAGACGTCATTTTGAACATGAGCTGGTTCTCGACCAATCTAATTGCTGCCGATCGTACCCTTAGGTCTATTCAAGTTACCCATCCTTGATCAGAGCGTCTGCTTCTGATCCTTCGTTTTGGGATTCCTAATTCCTTTGTTATCTAAGCATCAAATTATTCAGATGTTCTATAATCTGATGCCTTTGCATTCTTTCTTCATTTGGTTGTGTGCCGATACTCACATCAGCTCCGCTATGGACCGTCAGATCCTTTGTCGGGTTATTATTCAATAGTGTCCTTCGTATTTAACCACCTTGTGAATTCTTCCCTGATACATAATGCCTTTGGTAAATTGTATCCTCTCCTTTTGTCAAACATGCTCTGCTTTCGAGCTTGTGTTAATTTATGTTATATGTTCCCAAGATGCCCTATGGGATGAACATATACCTTCTCTAAACCGAATGAACCCGAATGTTTACACAAGACATACCCTTCTGGTGTTTTACCAGATAATTTTCAACTCTAGAACTTCTTCGATGACGAGAAGTGAATGAAAGGTTAGACATTGAAGAAGTGGGAGTCGACCTTGAACCTTTGTGTTCATGCCCATGGACCCGATGTGGAACTTATCATGCAAGCTTCTAGTAATAATAATTATTCCCTTGTTATAAATTCATCTTGTATTATGCTTTGGTCCTTTGCAATTGTGGTTCCGACCATGATTGTTCTTCTTTGATCCATTTCGCGGACAAGTTGAAGCACTTTTCTTCTGCAAATCAATATGCATGTCCAACCTCTATACTGAACTACCTCGAGTATTGCCCCCCTACTATCTCGAGGATATCATGCTATTGCACTATGTCCTATGAAATTTTTGATGAAGTGACACCTTTCCCTGTCATAGTCACTCCACGGGTTCTGGGTTGTCGTCAACCGAGACCACCGATCAATGAATCGATTCCGCTCTATGATTCAGTACTCCTAGTACTTTGTTGCTGGGAAGTTTGATACTACATCACGTCAATCCTAGCCTGATTGGCTATATCATCATCGTGCTGATTTTAACTGTGCTACCTGCTCCTTATTCCTGGAGCATAACTTTTGATGATGAGCTAAGCTTACTTCGATTTCCTCGTCTTATCATTTCGCCTCGAACAGCAAGCTTGATTCCGAATTGGTGTCGTACCCATGGTCCCAATAACCTTTTTGTTCATCATTCCTTCTGCTTGATGTCGTTGCTGTTCGATTGCCTCTTCGTGGAGCCTGTAGACAAATTTTTTCATGATCATCATCAACATTTTGTCCCCTTCCAGGATATTAATTGAATTCATGGTGATAAGTGCCGTCCTCGTCTATTGGTAATTTGAGTTACCATCGAGAACATCCTTACCTTCCTTTCATCACAAACTTGTTCATGTTATGGAGCTCCTTGCTATCTAGCTTATGTCATATTCTACCTTGGAGTATTACCATCTATTATGTCAAGGATGTTGTGAGAATTGCTCCACCTCTTAAAAAAATTCTTGGTATAGTAATACTTCTCACCATCGCCATTCTTTCTTGGTCCCCGTGTTGATTCTAACCGGGATACCAACAAGTGAACGGTGCTGCTTGGATTCTATATTGCTAAACAACCCTATTGCTTTGAAGTTAAGGGTCGACAATTCATTCTTAAACTATTGGTTATCGAATCACCATTCTAACATTGATCATGCTACCTAAGCCCATGTTTCGGGTGCACCTTTCATCCAATATTTAGTTGTGTATGTTTTTCCTCTAGCATATGCCCTTATATCATTTGGTCTAACCAAGGCTATCCTCTTGTTCACATAATTGTGGGAATCCATCTTTTGGAATTCTCGATGAATTGTCGCTGAGTCCATCAACCACCTCCTCACCCTCTCCTTGGTTTAATGTTGAACTCTTGTTTCGGAACTCGCTTCCTTAGTTCATTTCCCGAGCGTCGTACAATGTCATCTCGTCAATTTGTGTTGCACCTTTTCTTCTCAGACATCCTGAGTCGGAGGTATCCTGGCACCAATCAGATCTGAATCTCGGTCAGCTATGATGGTTGGAACATATTTCCAAGAGTTATAACATTGGTCTTTATATGACCCGGTAAGGTGAAGTCATGCCTAGTACACCTGGCCGGAGGACCTATTGTTATAGTTTCCTTTTTAGCAAGATTAGCCATTCTTCCATGAGGAAATTGTAAGACTTATTCTATAAGTCATTCCTGATAGATCCTTTGTGTATCCAAAGTCTGACCTTTACTTGCAGACCATGTCAATGCTATCTCTAAGCTTGTCCGTGGTACTCCGATCTTCAATAAGAACATTTAAAGCACATTGCTAAATGTTCTTGATCAGTTATCCAAACACCATCGTATGGGTGATACCATAAGTTCCCTTGCCCTTTTCCCTAGATGGTTATCTAATTGCAGTCCTTTCATGATTATCCCGCTCTGCTTGCTCTTGGAAAGGAGATACACCTAATGCTCGTGTATACACATATTCCTTTCCATTGTGTTGTTTAACCTTTCTGGTAACCTATCTTATCTGAGCAGTGATAATTCCCTGCTTATGTGAACACCTCGGTGTACAGCTCTGTCAGTAAGACCTTGTTAATATTGTTGATGACATTCCGGTAACCGCCGGTGGACAAGAACTTTGCTTATTGGTCCGCCTCGTTTCAACGAGCAGGAAGATGGTTCTCTTCGTCCCTCGCCCTTGGTACCAACATTTTTGCCAACATATGTAAGGGCATATTTCTCCCTAAGTGGTTTTGGTGATTGATGACAATGCATTTGCGGACTAATCGTGTGCATTGAGCATTTCAGATATCTCATGTCTAGGCACAAGACGATTCGGTGCCCCTCGGAGCCTATCGAAGACGGCGGTTCTCTACGTTTCTTTTCGATGGATTTGAGTCGTAGGAAAGCCGTACTATTAAGAGGGGGTCCGCTTCGGAAAGGTTAGGGTGGAATCAACACGTACACATCTGTTCCTTTGCACCACCTTTCCTTCGCTTTGATGGAGCACCGTCTGTTTATCCTTGTCTCTGCGATATGAAGGCTACCAAATGCTAAAGCCTCTGTGGCGTGCGGTAGTACGGCTCAAGGGAGTGGTAGTACCGCATGGGCATGCGGTAGTACCGCTCAAGGGAGTGGTAGTACCGCAAGGGCGTGCGGTAGTACCGCTCCTAGTGAGCGGTAGTACCGCTGCCTCCAGCCCTGATGCTGAAGCATGCGGAAGTAGGCGTGGATGTAATTTTTTACTTCCACCCCTACGCGGTAGTACCGCTCCTGGTGAGCGGTAGTACCGTGCCGGATTTTTGCACAACTCCAACCTCAGCGAAAGTAGCTACGGAAGCAATTTATTTCTTCCGTGCATTTCCAGCGCCAGTTGAGCCCTGCTCTACAGTAGTACCGTAGGGGCACGTGGTAGTACCGCACCAGCGGTTCTACCGCTCGTTGCCCTATGCAACAGGCCCTCACCTGGTCAATACCGCGCTAGCGGTAGTAATGCACCGGGAAGCGGTAGTACCGCAACCCCTTGCTGTAGTACCGCGGCTGTGTGCGGTAGTACCGCGCCGCGCGGGCTGAGTGAGGGGATAACGATTGGATCTTTTCCCCCACTATATAAAGGGGGCCTTCTTCCCCAAGAAGACCACCTCTTCTCTCCCCAAGCTCCATTGTTGCTCAAACCTCCATTTTCGCCCGATCTCTCTACCTAGCAAATCAAACTTGTTGATTTCCTAGGGATTGGTTGAGAAGGCCCCGATCTACAGTTCCACCAAGGGAAGTTTGATTCCCCCCACTAATCCCTTGCGGATCTTGTTACTCTTGGGTGTTTGAGCACCCTAGACGGTTGAGGTCACCTCGGAGCCATATTCCATTGTGGTGAAGCTTCGTGGTGTCGTTGGGAGCCTCCAATTAAGTTGTGGAGATAGCCCCAACCTTGTTTGTAAAGGTTCGGTCGCCACCTTCAAGGGCACCAATAGTGGAATCACGGCATCTCGCATTGTCTGAGGGCGTGAGGAGAATACGGTGGCCCTAGTGGCTTCTTGGGGAGCATTGTGTCTCCACACCGCTCCAACGGAGACGTACTTCCTCTCAAAGGGAAGGAACTTCGGTAACACATCCTCATCTCCACCGGCTCCACTTTTGGTTATCTCTTACCTTTACTTGTGCAAGCCTTTAGTGTGTTGTATTCCTTGCTTGCTTGTGTGCTTATTGTTGTTGCATCATATAGGTTGCTCACCTAGTTGCACATCTAGACAACCTATTTTGATGCTAAGTTTAATTTGGTCAAGAAAAGCTAAAAATTGTTAGGTGCCTATTCACCCCCCTCTAGTCAACCATATCGATCCTTTCAATTGGTATCAGAGCCTCGTCTCTTTTTTTAAGGACTTTACCGTCCGAAGAGTATGGGTGACACCGTAGACAAGGGAGAGGAGCACCCCGGTGTGAGTCCGTCCTTGTCTACGGCCGATGGGGGATCCTCGGTCTCTCATGAGGAGTTCAATGCGGCTTTGGACACATTGAAGACCTCCATGACGGCCGAGGTTAAAGGCATGTTTACGGAGTATCTTGAAGGCCTTAAATTATCCACCGCACCGTTGGAAGTGGTTGATCCCACTGGCAAGGTGGCGGATGCTAACTCCAAAAAGGGGGAAGCTAATAGTGATCAAGTTCCTTTGCCTAGTGGTAGAAGTGGGAGTGGCATCTTTGCCCATGTTGAACCACCTCTTACCTATGGAGGACCGGTTCCCTCCACGCATATGAATCATGTTGGTCCTCCTCCTAAGCTTGTGAAAAATGAGGATTTTGCCTCTTGGGTGTATCGCTTTAAACGTCATTTAAATCATAGTTCTACTAATCTTTGGAGAATTATTGAGCAAGGTTTCTACCCGCACGACCCAAGCAACTTCACTCCTAGAGAAGCCGCGGATCATCAATTCAACGAGTCCGCTCTCTTCATTCTCCAAGAAGCCATTCCTCCCGAAGACATTGCACACCTCCGACCTTTCACCGTGGCCGAGGAAGCATGGGAGCATGTTGTTTCCTTGTACAAGGGAAGCGCAAGCATTCAACGCTCAAACTTTGAAGTGGTGCAAGATGAAGCTGATGAGTTTGCAATGATTGAAGATGAAGAACCTCGAGAGATTTACCGAAGATTAACCACTCTCGTGGTCTCTCTCCGAGATCATGGGAGCAAGGATACGGATGACAATTGGATCAAGCGCAAGTTTCTCAAGGCCATGATGCCCTACCATAAGGCCATGTCCTCCATCATCCGTCAAAGGCCGGACTTTCACGCCTTGTCCTCAAGTGAAGTGTTGGATGAGTTTGTTGCAATGAGGATCTTGGACAAGACCGCCGACAATGTGGTGTTGCGGTCTCAACGATCAAAGAAGCCCAACCTTGCTTTGAAGGCCAAGGCTAGTACGGAAGAAGAGGATGAAGAGGAAGAAGAGGAGTGTTGCCCCGAAGACACCAAGTATGCCTATCATGAACACATGGCTCTTGCTTCACGACAATTTTGGGGCAAGAAGAACTCAAGGCCCAACTTAAACAAGAACAACTCAAGTGGCGCAATGTGTGAGGACGTGCTATAATTGTGGCAATGTGAGTCACTTTGTTGTGGATTGCCCTTACGAGAATAGGGAAGACAATGGTGGCAAGCTTATCCGAAAAGACAAGGCCAAGTCTTTCCCCAACAAGAACAACTTCACTAAGAAGACTCCTCCCAAGGGGTTGATGGCACAAGAAGAGTACAATGAGGATGATGATGGTGAGACGGTTGCCATGGCCTCCATTGCCATTGCAACAACTCCACGGGTGTCCCTCTTCGATTCACCCAACGAGAACATCACCGCCAAGTGCCTCATGGCTAAAGACACCAACAAGGTAACCCCCAACATCAAAACTACCATCACTACTAATCCTTCCTTGACGGATTGCATTGATGAAAATGAGGGGGCGAAGGAGGAGGAAAATTAATTTGAGTCCTTTATGAGTAAGCTCAAGGGTAAGACCAAGAAGCACTTCGTTGCTCTCTTGGAACAACTTGGTGAAGCCAATGACATGATCGAGGCTCACGAAGAAACCATCTCTAAGATGGAAGGGCATAGTCATGACTATGCCGATGAGATATCGGATCTCTCTAATGCGCTTGAGGAAGAGTGTGGTCATCGTTTGGCTCTTGAGGAGTCACACAACGATGATCATGCTAAATTAAAGAAAGATCTTGATCATGCTCTTGTTGTCTCTCGTGTGCTCAACTCCGAGAAGGCCAAACTTGGGGTTGATCATGCTAGACTCAAGGAGAAGTTTGATCTACTTGACAAGGCTCACAAGGCCTTGAAGAGTGCTCATGCTAGCCTCAAAGAGTCTCATGATCAACTCCAAGTGAAGCTAACCAAGGAGAAAGCCACATTTCCTCATATGGTTTTAATCGATTATGCAAATGCTACTAACCCGTGTTGTGAGCACGTGCATCTTGTGGAGGAGAATGCCAAGTTGAAGGAGAAACTTGAGAAAGGCCTTGTGTCTTGCATACAAGGTGAGAAGAACCTCAACGACCTTTTGGGCAATCAAAAGGAAGTTGTGGGCAAGGAGGGGATTGGGTTTGCACCCAAGTCCAAGAAGAAGAAGAAGAATGACAAGACCAAACAAACTCCTCCTCTCAAGCAAGTGTTTGTGAAGGAGGGAGAGGGTACTTCTAAGGAGAAGAAGAACGATGCGAAGGGTGGTGATGTCAAGAAGGGCAATACCACTCCTTCCAACAAAGCCGGCGACTTTAACCCTTCTTATGTGTTATGCCGTGCTAGTGATGGGCATGTTTATGCCAAATTTGTTGGTTCTTCTTATGAGTACATTGAATGGTCTATTTGGGTTCCTAAGACCCTTGTTGCTAACATCAAAGGACCCATTACAAAATGGGTACCTAAAACCAAGCATTGATCTCTTGTAGGTGTTTGCTTTCGGTGGGGGTTCATGGTTGCTCGATATTGGAGCCACAAATCATATGACCGGAAGCAAGGACTTGGTGGTGGACGTGCACACGGTTTCATCTATGCCCACCAATGTCGAATGGGGTGATGCCTCATCTTCTAAGGTATTGGGCCTCGGCAAGGTTGTCATTTCTCATGATCTCACAATCGAGAAAGTCATGCTTGTTGAGTCCCTTGTATACAACTTACTTTCCGTTCGTCAACTTGCACTCATGGGCTTTGCCACTTTCTTTGATATTGATACCGTGGCCCTCTTGTGGAGCAAGACTCTTAAAGTAGCTTTTGTTGGGCATGTCGAGAATGGTCTTTATGTGATTAACTTTTCGGAGCGACCCACTAAGACCGCGACTTGCCTAATGGCTAAAGTTGACGTGGGATGGCTTTGGCATCGCCGTTTAGCCCACGTCAATATGAGATATTTGCAAAGTCTTCTCAAGGGGGACCATGTCCATGGACTAACAAATGTTAGTTTTGCCAAAGATCGTGCTTGTAGTGCTTGTATCGAAGGAAAGCTACATGAGAAGGCTCACCCTCCCACGACTATCATCTATTCGACGAGGCCTTTGGAGCTCCTTCACATGGATCTCTTTGGGCCTCCATCCTTTGATAGTCTTGGGGGTAGAAAGTATTGCTTGGTGATTGTGGATGACTATTCAAGATACACTTGGGTATATTTCTTCAAGAGGAAGAGTGAGACCCAACAAGCCATCATCGACTTTGCAAATGAAGCTCAACGTCAACACAATGCAAAGATTTTGATGATAAGAAGTGACAACGGCACCGAGTTCAAGAACTACACCTTGGATGAGTTTCTCAGTGATGAGGGGATCAAGCATCAATATTCCTCACCTTACACCCCTTAACAAAATGGTGTTGCGGAGAGGAAGAACCGGACATTGATGGTCGTGGCAAGGACCATGATGGCGGAGTTCAAGTCTCCGTACAACTTTTGGGCCGAAGCCATCAACACCGCTTGTCATGCATCCAATCGGCTCTATCTCCGCAAAGGCTTGAACAAGACTCCATATGAGATACTTACCGGCAACAAGCCCAACCTCAAGTACTTTCGGGTGTTCGGTTGTAAGTGTTTCATTCTCAAGAAAGGTGTTCGTTTGTCTAAATTTGAGGCTAGAGCTCATGAGGGCATATTTGTTGGTTATGCTACAAATTCTCATGCTTACCGTGTCCTCAACAAGTCCACAGGACTCATTGAGGAGAAGTGTAACATGGAGTTTGATGAGAATAACGGCTCCCAAGTGGAGCAAAGTGGTACTTGTGATGTAGGTGATGAAATTCCTCCCCAAGCCATAAGAAGAATGGGTGTTGGCCATATCCTACCCATTGAGGAACACCTTGTGGCCGAAGGAGAAGGACAATGTTGCACTCAAGTGGAACCATCACCAACCCAAGACCCACACGCTTCCGAAGAACAAAGTGAAGGCCCTCAACCAAATGAACAAGATCAAGGGCAAGATCAACCTCCAGATGGTGGTGATCCACCAAGTGATGCCCAAGGTCAAGTTCTCGCCACCGAGCAAGTTCAAGATCAAGAGCAAGCTCAAGATCAAGAGAAAGCTCAAGACGGCGCTCATGATGATCAAGTTATAGCTCCTCAACTCTCTCTTGAGGAGCAATTGGAGCGTCGTGCCACCAAGATTGCGTCCAAGCACACTACCAAAGATCATCTCATGAAGAATGTGCTTGGAAGCTTAAGAAAGGGGGTAAGCACTCGTAGACAATTAGCAAACTATTGTGAACATCATGCGTTTGTCTCTTGTGTTGAACCCCAAAAGGTCTATGAGGCGCTCGAGGATCCGGATTGGCTTAACAACATGCATGAAGAACTCAACAAGTTCGAGCACAACAAGGTGTGGAGATTGGTGCCAAGGCCAAAGGAGAACCATAATGTTATTGGAAACAAATGGATATTCAAAAACAAGCAAGATGCTCATGGGATTATCATTCGCAACAAGGCTTGTTTGGTGGCACAAGGCTACTCCCAAGTCGAGGGTATCGACTACGGTGAAACCTTTGCTCCCGTTGCTCGCCTTGAATCTATTCATTTGTTGATTGCTTATGCTTCTCATCATAACTTCAAGTTGCAACAAATGGATGTGAAGAGTGCTTTTCTTAATGGTCCTATTAATGAGTTGGTGTATGTCAAACAACCCCCGGGGTTTGAGGATCCCAAGTTCCCCAATCATGTGTACCAACTCGATAAGGCGCTCTATGGCCTTAAACAAGCCCCACGTGCGTGGTATGAGCACCTTACCGAGTTGTTGCAAGATCGTGGGTTTGAAATTGGGAAAATCGACCCCACTCTTTTTACTAAGAAGGTCAAAGGGGAGTTGTTTGTATGCCAACTATATGTTGATGATATTATCTTTAGTTCTCCTAACAAAGCTTTCAATGAGGAGTTTGCTGTGACACCCTGATTTTTGCCAACTTTTTCTTTTCAAAACTTGACTTGACTTTATTTGAATTTGAATGGATTTCAAATTCTTTCACATGGACTTGGTCATTTTTGAATCTTTGTCAAGTGGTTCCTAGCCTCATCATCTTGCAAATGTCCCGCCAGGAACCTCAAGTACTCAAATTTCCATTCAAATTATTTTAAAAGCTCTTTTCTTTTAATTGGGAAATTAGGGCATTGGCATAGGTTGTGAAGCAACCTATAGTTGTGATGCTCCTAAACTTCTCAATTAATTCCTAAAAATCTCTTGGATCATATCTCCACCAAATCTTCAAAAACATTCCTTGGTCATGTTCGAATGTTTTGCTTAAAAATCCTTTTTCCTCTCTGTCCAGAACCAGCCATTGTGAAGGAAGTGCATTTTTGGTTTGTCCAATTGCTACCAAATTTTTACAGCAATGAGACAACACCAAATGAGCACTCTCCACAAATTTTCAGCTCTCCAAGAATTATCAGGTGATCAGTACTTCCATTTGCAGATTCAGGCTAGTTTTTTGCATTTCACATGAGCTACCCTCAAACTTCAACCAAATGAGCTCAAACTTGGTCAGCTTGTAGATCATTCGACCAGGAACACACCAGACAACTCTCTTGGCCTCATCCCATCCTCTCCTCTCCTCCAGAACCTCCCCAACATTTCTGTCAGCAACTGTTGTTGATGAAACCTCTCTTCTCATACCACTTCTAGCCAAACCAAGTGCACAGGTGACATGATCCTTCGAGGGACGATGCCTCAGACAACTTTGCCCAGGCCAACGTGGCCACGGGACATGTCCTGGCGTGGTGAGCACGGGCGTGGCATGCTGTCGCCGCGCTCTATGGCGCGCCCAGGCTCGGGTCATGTCCGAAACGACGACTCGCGCAGAGCGGCGCTGTCCAGACGTGCCGACTACCTTCCCCGTGGACGCGTGGACCAGCTGGAGCCCTCACCTGCGCCGGAGATGCCCTGGACGGCCGCCGCGTCTCCGCCGCCCTGTTCTGCCCGTGGAAGCACAGTGGCCGTGCGGCGCGTCGCCTAGCCCCCGCCTCGTCGCTTCGGCATTGAATGCCCCTGCCCTCACCCATCCTCTCACCCACGTCGAGCCAGCCAGCAGGGCGTACGGGCGCCGTCGCCATGGCCTGCTCCGACGAGCTTCGGGAGAGATCGCCGCGCCCTCTTTCCGCCTATAAAAAGCCCCGCCCGCGCCCTTGAACCCACTCCTCCCCCTCCATAGCATCTTCCAGCAGCAAGAACCCGAGGCACTGAGGCCTCCGGCCTCGAGCTTGACCGGAGCTCTGCCGCGATCCCCTCTCCTCCTCCAGCTCGCCCCAGTCCACCTCCGCTCCACCCGAGCCCTCCATCGTGATCAGATCGTTCCACTGGTGCTCCCAGAGCCGCCGCCCGGTCGAATAGCTGCCGGAACCGCCATCGCCGGCGAGTGCCGAAAGCTGCCGCCGCCGGAGACGAAGGGGGCGACGTCATCCGTCCACCTCTGACCGAGCTGCGGGTACAAGGAGAACCGCCGTTCGATGCTCGATCCATCCCCGTCCTTCTCGAGCCCAGCCGCCGTCCCTATCGCCGGTGAGCACCGCCGGAGCTCCGCCCCTCTCTGTTCCTCTCTCTCCCTCCTCTATTTAAACCGAGCGGGCCTCGCTGTCAGCGACTCAGCACACGCGCGCGAAGGGGTAAGTGAAGGCGCATTCGGCCTTTACGCCTTCGACGTGGCCCGCTGTGAGTTTTTCTATTTTTGGTTTTATTTTCAGCTTTGACCAGTAACTTTGACTGCTTATATCTTTTAATAGAAAGGTCCAAATGACCTGATTCTTTTTGCATCGTGTTCATAATGGAATTCTTTATTTTTCCACCAAGTTTCATATTTTTATCCCACTCACAGAATTGCTGGTGATTGAAATAGTTTTATGTGACATTTTCTTTTACTATTTTAAAATATTTTCAGAGGGAGAAACTTGTGGATTTGAAGGTCAAGAGTTTCTGGACCACCCAACTGATCAAGGCAAGCCAGGATAACCATGTTTTGAAGCATGTCATGGCATTGCATTTTCATATTCATTTTGCACATTAAATTTAACCCCAAATAATTCCAAGTAAATTAATAAATGACTAAGATGACCAACTAAGTTAACATGAGTTGATAACCTGCTGAATGCTTAATGAAACTTAGTTGGTTGATCGAGAGTCACCTGTCCGGGTTAAAACGTGCAGCCACATTTGCCGGTATGGGACGGCCTTGACTTGGGCTGGCTACGTGCTCTTTCACCGGTACCTCCAAAGAGGGAGGGTTATGCGTGCGTGCTACCCTGATCAGGTAGACGACGATAACTCTGTGAGCCCAGTTGAGTTATTTGCCGGCGTCCCCGTTTGGGACAGTTAGTTTGGCCATGACGGTGGCAGGTGTCTTGAGGACACGGGGCCACCCAGGGCTTGACTCCAAGAGGGAGTGTGATGGCCGGTGGTACGATGGAAGAGTCACGGGTCAGACAGGTTTCGTCGGAACGTCGTTGGTCCACCCGAATGGGAGCACGAGGCCATGAGTTCCGTGGTGTGGGTAAAGTGTACAACCTCTGCAGAGTGTTAAATCTATTCGAATAGCCGTGTCCACGGAATTGGACAGCCCGTCCAGACCTCTGTAGGAGATCAACCGTTATAAGGATACTGATGAAAGAACTTGTCTTACGTGCGGAAGTACTCAGTGAGGTGGAGTACTCCGTGGGTTGTGAAGCAACCCGGATATGAGTAAGTTGATGATCGTGATCTCAGCAATTAAGACTCAACATGTTTATTGCCATGCTATTACTTGCTGCATTATTTGGTTGTCATGTGCTTGCGAGTACATTCAAAGTACTCACCTGGCGTATCATGCCAGATGCAGGAGAAGACTGAGACGCAGGTCTTGGAGGTTCGTGTTATAATGCCTAGGATGTGTCCACAGCAGTGTCCCTGTGGATGGAGTTGCTGCCATATTCCGCTACGCTTTAGCCTTCCGCTGTAGTATCGCTAAGTTATGCCGAGGCCCCTCATGTTTGATAAATAATGTACATACTGTATAGCACTTGTTGTGCTCTGGCCTCGAGGATCTTGTAAGCTTGTACTCTTTATTATCAATAAAGTCAGCTATGTTTCTGTTGCCAAGATGTTGAGTGTTTCCAGAAGACAATGGTCTCTGGGCTGGGAACACTGGTATTCCGGTTCTATTAGCCGGGGTGCCACATTTGCCGCACTCATGACCTCGAAGTTCAAGATGTCCATGATGGGAGAGTTGAAGTTCTTTCTCGGGTTCGAAATCAAACAAAGAAGAGAAGTAACCTTCATCAACCAAGCCAAATAGACTCAAGACATGCTCAAGAGATTCAAGCTATGTGATGTCAAGCCGGCTTCTACACCCATGCCTGTCAAATGCCAGCTTGACATTGATCCCAATGGTAAAGCCGTGGATCAAAAGGTATATCGTTCTATGGTTGGCTCCTTGCTTTACCTTTGTGCATCTAGACCGGATATCATGTTAAGTGTGGGAATTTGAGCACGGTTTCAAGCCTCACCTAAGGAAAGCCACTATGTGGTGGTCAAGCGAATCTTTCGATATTTGGCTCATACCCCAAACTTTGGCTTATGGTACCCTAGAGGAGCAAATTTCAATCTTGTGGGCTTTTCGGATTCGAATTGGGCGGGAGACAAAGTGGATAGGAAGTCAACTTCCGGAGGGTGCCAATTTCTTGGTTGCTCTTTGGTGAGTTGGTCTTCTAAGAAGCAAAGTTGTGTGTCTCTCTCCTCCACCGAAGCCGAGTATGTGGCCGCCGGTAGTTGTTGTGCTCAACTTCTATGGATGAGGCAAACTTTAAAGGATTACGGTGTCATTTGTGACAAAGTGCCTCTTTGGTGTGACAATGAAAGTGCCATCAAGATTTCTCTCAACCCGGTGCAACACTTCAAGACGAAGCATATTGAGATTCGGTATCACTTCATTCGGGATCACATTAGGCGAGGGGAGATTGAGCTTAACTATGTCAACACTCATGATAACCTTGCAGATATTTTCATGAAGCCTTTGGATGAAACAAGATTTCGCGAGTTAAGGCATGAGCTAAATATCATCGATTTGAGCAATGTGGCTTGAACGTGCACACACCCCACCATACTCATCTTGTTTTCTTGTTTAGGTGTAGGCATGGACATAGGGGGAGTGTTGTTCTCTCAATGAACTCTCCCTCCCCCTTTATGCATAAATTGATCAACTCTTTCACATTCGCCATTGTTGATGGTACTTGTGCTTCAAAGACGAGTTTTGGTCATGGGCCCAAGGATAATTCTTCGCGGTGCCATACCAATTGACTCAAACATAGGTGGCTCCGGCCACCGCCCTCTCTTCATGAAGAGGTTTTGGTTCGATGTTTGGTCCTCGTGTCTCGTTGCTTTCTTTTGGACCTTGTTCGTGGTTAAGTTGCTTCTCTTGTGTTCTCTCTTGTGTGTCCGTTTGCTTGAAGTTTGTATTGCAAAAGCCTTTTGTGTTTTTTCTGACGAAACTTGCACTTTCTTGGGTTTGCGGTACTACCGTGGCAAGCCACGGTACTACCGCTGGAGGTGGGTGGCTCCTGTGCTTGCACAGCAGAGACCACGGCACGGTACTACCACTTCCATCACGGCAGTAATTTTTTTACTGCCGCTAGAAGAGCAGTACTACTGCCCAGTGTGCGGTACTACCGCACGGGCAGTACTACCGCGATGATCCGCGGTACTACCGCGCTGTCGAGACCGCGTGGGGATTAAGCGCGGGCAGGGGGAGTTCCAACTCCCCCATACCCATTCATCTCTTCCCCTCACATCGACTCTCTCTCTCCTGCCCAAGAACAGCGCCGGAGGACCTCGCCGGATCTCCGTCTCCGGCCACTCTCCTCTCATTCCAACCGGTGGGATCGTTCCCCACCTCGCCTTCTTGCCATGGACCCCGGTATCTCCCCTAGACCTTCTCTCTTTGCCTCTTTGCTTTGCTTCTAGGTTTTGGGGGATGCATAACTAGGGCTTGTGATTTTTGGCTAAATCTTTGCAAGAGGAGATTGTTGGAGAGTGCTAGTGTAGTAGATATGCTATTTGGTGTGATGCAACAACGTAGTTTTGATCAACGGTAGTACCGATTTAACTTTACGGATGTTCTCAGATCCGTTCGTGCGAGATCTGCCCCGTGCGGTACTACCGCTCCACCTAGAGCGGTACTACCGCCCGGCGCACGGATGTAAAAAATTACTTCCGCTCTAAGCATGGTACTACCGCGCCGCGCGGTACTACCGCGGTCAGAGCGGAAGTAAAAATTTACTTTCGAGTCCTGTTACAGTATTACCGTTGACCTAAAATTGCTTTGTTTTGTCACACCCAATCTCATTTCTATTTGTTTCATCATGTTTTGGCCTTGGTCTTTGCAATAATCCTTCTCGTTCTTCTCGTGTGTTTGCGATGTGTGTCATAGGTGGTGGCTCCGGTTCCGGTGCTAGGCGCTCGAATCCCAGCCGTGATACGAGCTCAAAACGCCTTCGCAACCAAGAAGCTCCTGAGGGGTCCAATGCCCCACAACGCAACGTCAAGACCACTGCCACCAAGATCAAGGAGCCAGTTGTCGGCTTGGATGAAATGCCTCAAACAGAGTTTCTGATTCGAAAGCTCAACCCCTACATCAAGCCTAGGGAACTCATCAGGGGCAATGACTTGTTTTGGACCAAGCAACAAAATCTCATCTTCCTAGATGTGATCAAGGCCAAGCAGAACATCTACGTACCCGTTCAGTGGATTGACATGGACCATCTGAGAAAGAACCAGTCATATTTTGGTGAGCCCCTGGATTTGGTGGAGCAGTTTGGTATTGAGGAGATCCTCACGTTCACCTTGACTTTGACCCGGAGATTGTGGCTCAGTTTTTTGCTTCTGTCCACTTCCACACGGATGAGAAGCGGAGCATGACTTGGATGACAAATGGAAAGAGAATGACTGCTGAGTGGAAGGAGTTCATGGATCTGTTGCACGTTCGTGATGAGGGCCTAGATGTGCCAGTTGGTGTCCGCCCGCATGCCAACCCAGAGTCTGCTTCCAAGAACAAGCTTCAACCCTACCTTGTTGAGAAGACTTTACCCAGTGGCAAGAAGTCTTATGTGCTGAACCCGTTTCTTGACATCATGCATCGGATCTTCCGCAACTCTCTTTTTACCCGCATAGGCGACAAGGACAAGGTGCATTCCTATCTTGTGGACATGATGCTTATTTGTGAGGAAGCGCGTCTTCAACAACCTGGACCACTTGATGTCTCTCATATCATGTGGTGTGAGCTTAGGTTTGCTGTGTTCCATCGTAAGGTTCCCATCTATGGACCCTATTTGCACCTCTTGATTTCGAAGACTTGGGAGAAGCTCTTTCCGGGTGAAGAGTTTCATGCTCCCAACTGGATTCGCCATGAGCCCATTAGGCTACGCCAGAAGAACAAGTGGGCTAACACCACTACCCCGGCTGAGGCACAGGCTGCTCGCATGGATGTTGATGAGGATGAGATTGAGGAGGAGGAGGCGGAGGACAGTTCTGAGGAGTATGCACCTCCCTCTGCTGAGCCATCTTGGGCTTCGAAGCTCAAGGCCAAGGTGAAGACTCTGTTCTGCATGCAGGCTAAGGGGCAGTATCAGACTCACGTTGCTCAGAAGGAGAGTCGCCAGTGCGACATGCGGATCTTGAGGAAGCTTGGCGAGCACTTCTCGAGTGGGTCTGAGAAGAACATCACACTTGAGGCTGCTTGGATGAAGAAGAAGGGCTATCAGTGGGCTGAGTCAGATGCGGAGTCAGATGAGGAGTCCATTCCTGCTGCTTCAGAGGAGGAGGTTGATGGGTGATCACTTTAGTGGGAGCTACCACCTGTGTCTTAGGTGTCCTCTCTGCCTTTTTGGTGTCTCGATGCCAAAGGGGGAGAGAGTGTAGGATTTGCGAGTATTTGTCTCCTTGCTTTCGTTGAACCTTCGCTGCTTTGGTTTGTGTTATTTGCGTGTGAGACCAGGAGACTTATTCTATCATATGGTGTGAGACATATGCCTTCACTCTTATCCTTTTATTGTCAAGTATGTCTAGTAGCTTGTGAGTTTATTTTGTTGTGCCCTTATCTTCATGCTCACTTGCTATACCTTGCTTCCTTGCTTATTGTCACTTATCTTGTTTCAAGGATTGCCTTGTCTATAAAATATAGGGGGAGTGTTGATCCTAGTGTGTGTATTTTGCAGTCCAAAGCATATCTATACAATGCACACATCTAGGGGGGGCCTGTCTATATTTTATAGAGTTTGGGTTTGCTTATGCTCATTATTTATCTCTATGTGCAAATCCCGTATTGTTATCAATCCACCAAAAAGGGGGAGATTGTAAGGGCATATTTCTCCCTAAGTGGTTTTGGTGACTGATGACAATGCTGAAAGAACATGCGGTGCCCCCATGTTTGGTTTTGGTAATTGATGACAATCTCTATGGACTAATGGTTGCCTTGAGTTATATTTGAAGGGTTTGTCCATAGGCTTTTCTTGGAGTCCATTTGTTGGTTTCAAGGAGAGTTTGTGATGACCAAGGTGCTATTAAGGAATTATCCAAAGATTGGTCATGTGAGTGTTGACCAAGGTGTTATTAAGGAATTATCCAAAGATTGGTCATGTGAGTGTTGAGCTTATTGCAAGCATGTCTTGAAGAAGAAGAGTGTGTGATCATTCATGTTTACCTTCAAGGCATCATCCAAATGGAGAGAGTTGGAAAGATTCAAGTTGATCAACACACAAAGTGTAGAAGATGTACCGAGAGGGATCAAGTGATCCCATGGTATGGTAAGCATTGTCCATTATGCTTTGTGTACTAACCCATGGTCTACGTGAGAGTTCTATGTGGGGTTAGGTATGTTTCCATGGACTTGCGTCAAGAGGAAGATAGTATACAACCCATGGAGGATGACATTAAGTGGTGATCATCATCAAGATTGCGGTGTGCAAGTTCAAGTGGAGCATCATGAAGAGATCAAGTGCTTGAAGCTTGCCATCCATTGTGGTGTCAATGGACTTGTGAAGATGTGCCGAAGAGTGGCTCACCCATAGTGGAGTATGGGGGAGCAATCTACTAGTCTTCAACAAGCCAACGCAATCAAGAAAGGTGGTCCAACTTGAGGAAGTCAAGATCGTCATCATCTAGCTCAAGTGGACTTTGTGCAAGGCAAAGGTTTGCCCTTGATAGGTTTTATATTTTACCGGTCTCATGGTGGTAGTTGGGAGACTGGGTTATAGGATCGATTGCCGTACTATCAAGGGGGGCTCTTGATGAGTAGCTTGATCGCATCGTTCGTAGAGAGCTCAAACCATTGCATCCTTGCATCATCTTTATTGGTTCTTGTTTGGTTCTTCTCCTTGTGAGATTTGGAGCTTATGGTCATTTTTATGACAAGCTTGAGTTCATCGAAAACGGAGTTCACTTGCATCTTCTATGATGTTTTCGATGTTGGAGTTTATGCCAGATCTTCATTGATAGAGGTTTCACATCTCTATATCATAGGCATATCTCTACTGCCACTTCTTAATATAACCAGTCACTGTTGGATAGTACTCGTCGTCATCTATCCAATGAGCTTGAGTTTGCTGGTTTCGGAGTTCCTTTGTAGAAGTTGTGGCAGTTCTGGTTTGCTTGCTTCCTTCTGTTTTCTGTGGACAGTGTGGTAGCACACAAGCGGTAGTACCGCTGGTACCCATGGTAGTATCGCTCCGGCGGTAGTACCGTAGGGTACTGCCGCGCCAGTACCGCTTGGGGGATTCCTGCGCGTGCAACTTTCTGTTGCCTTTTTCCTTTTGCCGGTACTTGCACGGTAGTACCGCTTAAGCGGTACTTCTGCTCTACTACCGCTGCCAGTTCCGCTTGCAGAAATCCCTCTGTGCTACTTTATGTTTCCTTTTTCCCTTTTGCGGTAGTAGAGCGGAACTAGCACGGTAGTATCGCTTGGTGCAGTACTGCCACCCTAGTACCCTCTACTACTGCTGCCTTGCCTTGTCCAGGGACCCCAAGTGGTAGTACCGCTGGGGGAAACGGTAGTACCGCTCCGGCGGCACTACCGCTCCTGTACTCTACGTACTCCATGGCCAGCGCGTGGTAGTACCGCCTAAGCGGTAGTACCGCTCCTAGGAGCGGTAGTACCGCTTAGCTGCGGGCTGGGCAGATAACGGTTGGATTTTTGGGGGTGCCTATAAAAGGGGGTCTTCTTCCCCATTGCATCTTATCCCTTGAGCTCGTGTTCTTCCCCCATTGTTGACCTTCTTCGAGCTTGCTATCTCTCAATCCCTCCATGGATTCTTGCTAGTTTTTGGGGGAAAAGAGAGAGGAGATCTAGATCCACATTTCCACCAATCACTTTCTCCTCTATGTGAGGGGAACCCCTTGGATCTAGTTCTTCGTGTTCTCCTTCTTGTTCTTCCTCTCATTTTCCTCCCTAGCATTAGTTGCTTTGGTGGGATTTGGGAGAGAAGGACCTGGGCACTCCATGTGCCCTTGCCATTGCATTTGGTGCATCGGTTTGAGTTCTCCATGGTGATACGTGGAAGTTACAAGTTGAGACGCTTATTACTCTTGGGTGCTTGGGACCCTTGAGCTTGTTCCTCTTGGGTGCTTGGGCGCCCTAGACGGTTGGTGGTGTTCGGAGCTCAATCATTGTGGTGTAAAGCTCCGGGCAAGCGTCGGGGTCTCCAATTAGGTTATGGAGATCACCCCGAGCAATTTGACAGGTTCCGGTGACCGCCCCCAAGGGTTGCCAAAGTGTACGGGTTCGGTGACCGCCCCCGAGGGTTGCCATTTGTACGGGTTCGGTGACCGCCCTCAAGGGTCCCTTAGTGGAATCACGGCATCTTGCATTGTGCGAGGGCATGAGGAGATTATGGTGGCCCTAGTGGCTTCTTGGGGAGCATTGTGCCTCCACACCGCTCCAAACGGAGATTAGCATCCGCAAGGGTGTGAACTTCGGGATACATCATCGTCTTCGCGTGCCTCGGTTATCTCTTACCCGAGCCCTTTACTTATGCACTTTACTTTGTGATAGCCATATTGTTTCTTGTCATATATCTTGCTATCACTTAGTTGTTTATCTTGCTTAGCATAATTTGTTGGTGCACGTAGGTGAGCCTAGTTGTTGTAGGTTTTGTGCTTGACAAATTAACCGCTAGGTTTATTCCGCATTTGTTCAAGCCTAAACCGTAATTATTTTAAAGTGCCTATTCACCCCCCTCTAGGCGACATCCTCGATCTTTCAATTGGTATCAGAGCCTTGTCTCTATTTATTAGGCTTTACCTCCTAGAGAGTAAGGATGTCGACTAGGGGTTTAGGATTCTCTGACACTCTTAGTTTCGATGGCACAAATTTTGATGTTTGGGTAATTCGCATGCTTAATCTCTTTAGGGTCATGGACCCAATTTTAGAGCGAATTGTAGATTTGGGTTTTTCTCCTCCAAAGGATCCCCAAAGATTATCTTTAGAGAATGAGAAAAACTCTTATCTCAATGCTCAAGCTACTAATGTGCTTTTTGATGCTTTGAGCAAGGTAGTCATATTTCAACTCATGCCATTCCGGGATCCTCATGAGTTGTGGACAAAGCTTCAAGATAAATATGGCGTGTCCAAGATTTGTGGGGATGATTGTCCTCCCTCCACCTCCGGTCGTATAGTGTTCTCAACTTCTTCTACTTCACCTACATGTGGATTTCCACCAGGTAATGATATGGTGAGTAGAGTTGGTCATTGCAATGATGATAGTGGGCTTTTTGTTGATGATCCCTTATCACTATCTTATTGCAATGCTCCATCTTTGGACTTCAACACTTCGAGCTCTCCAAATGTTTCACATGCTTGTGTTGATAGTCCTTGCATATCTTGTAGAAATTGCTTGACTAAATCTCATGATGATATGCTTGCTATGTCTTGTTGCCATGATAAAAATGCATCGATTTCCTCGAATTGTTGTGCTAACAATGTAGAGGAAACCCAACACCCCATGGAACAAGATGTGGTCTTGAAGGGTGCTTCAAGGGATCCTAAATCATCATCGATTGCATTTTGCCTTATGGCTAAGGCTTCAAAGGTATCTCCCACTTTGAATCCCAATATATCTTGTGATGATATTGATGATGACAAGAATGATGATGATGATGTTGATAGTGATGAAGAGAATGATAATGTTGCCTCCTTAAAAATTAAGGGGGGAAATGATTTTTAAAGCTCTTCATATGAATAATCTTGCTCGTTCCAACTTTATGGAAATCATGTCTATTGCCATTGAGGGCAAGAAATATATAGAGGAGTTGGAATCTCATTTAGAGGAGCATGAGGTCACCATTGAGAAAATGGAAGGTCATGAGCATGACTATGCTAATGAGATCGCAGACCTCTCTCAAGCTCTTGAACTTGAACAAACCACCAAGGAATCTCTTGAGGAAACTTTTGCTCTAGAATTATCTAGAGTGAAGGAATCTCATGATAGAGCTCTTGAGGTGGCCAATGATTTTGAAACTAAAAATGATAAGCTTGAATTTGCACATGCCAAACTCCTTGAGGATTTTGAGCACCTCGAAAATGGCTCAAGGGTCATTAAAAGTGAGCTCATCAAACTCACCGAGTCTCATGCTCAACTTAAAGCTACTTATTCAAAAGAGCTTGCCAAGTTGCCTTCTCCTCGTGTTGTTAATGATGATGCTTGTGCTACTAACTCTATTACTTGTGAAGCATCCATTTTGAAGGAGAATGTTGAGCTACGGGCTCAACTTGAGTTGCTATCTAGCAATTATGGGAAATTGGAAGAAAGCCATGAAAAGATCTCAAGCTATCATGATGATCTTCTAGTATCCCATAATGTGCTAAAGATAGCTCATGAAGCCATGATTGCTAAGGTAACATCTAGTGAGCCTCATGTGGATACTAGCACTACTTCAAGTCAAAATGCTATATTGCCATGTGCTAGTCCTTGTAATTCATCTACTCACAATTTTAGTACATCTTGTGATGAATTGCTTTCCTTGCCTTGTTGCTCTAACGATGAAGCTTATGCTTCCTCTAGTACTTGTGATTATACTAACCATGTAGAGGAAATCAAAGAGCTCAAGGCCCAAGTCACTTCTTTGAAGAAAGACTTGGAAAAGCGTCATGATGGGAAGTCCACACTCAACACTATCTTGAGTGTGCAAAAATCCCCCAATGACAAAGGTGGACTTGGATTCAACTCCAATAATAAGAAGAAGTCCAAGATCAACAAGAAGAAGGGCCAAGAACAAGTCAGGAATTCGGCCAAGATTGTTTGCTTCAAGTGCAAGATTGAAGGGCATCATGTTAGATCTTGCCCATTGAAGAAGAAGGCCATTAGTGACAAGCAACAAGGGAAGCGGCCACAAGTTCATTCTCATGCTCAACCTCAAGTTAAAGAAAGGCCTCTTCCCAAGAAGACTCAAGCTAATGCTTCTCAAGTTGAGAAATCAAGTGAGAAGAAAGTAAAGAGTAGACGTTGCTACCTATGTCATGAAAAAGGTCACGTCGCTTCTTCATGCACGAATGGTACCTTATCCAACCCTATTCTAATTGATGATATCTATTCTCTTAGGAAGGATAAGGTTGGCAATGTGTTTGCCAAATTTGTTGGTACTCAAAGTGGTGTCAAGAAAAGAACCATTTGGGTAGCCAAGCCTATTGTGACTAACCTCTTAGGACCCAACTTGGTTGGGGACCAACTAGCTCAAACTTGATCAATAGGTGTTGTTGGAGGGCATTGGAGACTTGGCTACATTATGAAGAGTTAAGGGGTCTTCATCATTCATATTGTCGCAAGCCAAGTCATTCAGATTATCAAGTTTCTATCTTATATCCAATGTTCCTCCTTGCGGTAACTCATGCTTAAATTGTTTACATTGAAAGTTACTTGCCCCTTTTGCATGTTTTGGTTTTGTACCATGCATGTGTTTGTATATGTTGTGCTTCCAACTTGCTTATCTTAAGCAATCAAGTATGTGTGTGTTGGTTTGCACATCATGTACATGTGTGTCGTGTGTTGAGCCTTTATGCTTCTTGTTTGTATCCTAGTTGGATGTTTTACAATCATTTTATAATCATTTTATATCATTTTTTGGTACTAACCTATTGACATAGTGCCTACTGCCAGTTGCTGTTTTCTGCATGTTTTTTACATCGTAGGAAATCAATACCAAATGAAGTCCAAACACAGGGAAACTTTTTGTGGATTTTTTTTGGACCAGAAGACATCCAGTGGGCCGGAGAAGCACCTGGGGGGCCTCCCGCACCGCCTCTTTTCTCTATAAATACCCCAATATTCCAGAAACCCTAGGGGAGTCGACGAAAATCAATTCCAGCTGCCGCAAGTTCCAGGACCACCAGATCCAATCTAGACACCATCACGGAGGGGTTCATCATCCTCATTGGTTCCTCTCCGATGATGTGGCATCCTCATTGCTTTAATTTGCATCTTTCAATCTACTACAATTTTATCTATCTTGTTACCCGAAAGGGATTGACAACCCCTTTAACATGTCGGGTTGCAAGTATTTGTTCTTTGTGTGCAGGAGCTGTTTACGTGGTGTTGCGTGGTTCTCCTACTGGTTCGATAACCTTGGTCTTATCACTGAGGGAAATACCTACCGTCGCTGTGATGCATCATCCCTCCCTCTCTGGGGAAAAACCGACGTAGTTCTAGCAGACATCAAGAGGAGTTTCTGGCGCCGTTGCCGGGGAGACATCATCAACATCAACTAGGTTCCTAATCACAAATCTCATCTCCTTGCAATTTACATTATTTGCCATTTGCCTCTCGTTTTCTTCTCCCCCACTTCACAAAAATTTGCCGTTTTATTCGCCCTCTTTTTCGTTCGCCGTTTTCTCGCCAGATCTGTTTTTGAGTGCAATCTTGTTGCGAAGTCACCATGACTCAAGAGAACACCAAGTTGTGTGATTTCTCAAATACCAACAACAATGATTTCATTAGCACTCCGATTGCTCCTCCCGCCACTAGCGCGGAGACTTGTGATATTAATACTGCTTTGTTAAATCTTGTTATGAAAGATCAGTTTTCCGGTACTCCTAATGAGGATGCTGCGTCCCATCTTAACACATTCGTGGAATTATGCGATATGCAAAAGAAAAAAGATGTGGACAATGATGTTGTGAAGTTGAAATTATTTATGTTTTCTTTGCGAGATCACAAAAAAATTTGGTTTTCCTCTTTGCCTCGCAATAGTATCGATTCTTGGAATAAGTGCAAGGATGATTTTATTAATAAGTTTTTTCCGCCCGCGAAAATCATTTCCCTTAGAACCCATATCATGAATTTCAAGCAACTTGAGCATGAGCATGTTGCACAATCTTGGGAAAGGATGAAAATGATGCTTAGGAATTGCCCAACTCATGGGTTAAATCTTTGGATGATCATACAAATTTTTTATACGGGATTGAATTTTGTTTCTCGTAATCTTTAGATTCCGCCGCGGGGGGTACTTTTATGGAAATTACTTTGGGTGAAGCTACTAAATTGCTAGATAACATCACGGCAAATTATACACAATGTCATACCGAAAGGGCTCCTACTAGTAAAAAAGTTAATTCAGTAGAAGAAATAAATTCTTTGAGTGAAAAAGTTGATGCTCTTATGTAGTTGGTTGCTAATAAAAATCCTCCTATTGATTTTAATGATATGCCTTTGTCTACTTTGATTGAGCAAAATAGTGATGCCATAGATGTGAACTTTATTTCGTGAAACAACTTTAATAACAATGCTTATAGAGGTAATTTTAATCCTAGGCCCTTTCCTAGTAATTCCTCTAATAATTATGGTAATCCTTCTTATAATAATAATAATAATAGGAACACCTCTGATCTTGAGAATAATATTAAAGAATTTATCAATACTCAAAAAGTTTTCAATGCTACAATCGAAGAAAAGCTGAATAAGATTGATGATATGTCTAGAAGTATTGATAGAATTTCTCATGATGTGGAAAATCTCAAGATGAAAATTTTTGTGCCTAAGGTTGAGGAATCTATTAAAGCTTTTTATGTTTCTATGGATGAAAGTAAGAAAAGAACCGCTATGCTTAGAGCTAGACGAGAATTTTTAGAAAAAGCGTTTTTCTAGTGATTTCTTTCATGAAAGTGATGAAGATCTTAAAATGATTGGTGTTTCTTCTATTGATTCCTTGTTTAGTAAAATTAAGATTGATGATAAAGGGACTGGAGAAGAGTCAACTTTAGCTAGAAGGCGTCCCGATAATTTGGAGGGTGAAAATCTTGTTGAAAATTTTGATAAAAGTGGGTTTGAAGAGGTCAAGACTTTAACTAGTGATGTGCCCACTATATTGGATTACAAAGACTTTAATTATGATAGTTTCTCTTTGGTTGATTGTATTTCTTTGTTGCAATCCATGATAAATTCACCCCATGCCTATGAACAAAATAAAGCTTTTACTAAACATATTGTTGATGCTATGATGAAAGCTTTTGAAGAAAAGTTGGAATTAGAAGTTTCAATTCCTAGAAAACTACATGATGAATGGGAACCTACTATCAAAGTCAAGATTAAAAATTATGAGTGTTTTGCTTTATGTGACTTGGGTGCTAGTGTTTCTACAATTCCTAAATCTTTGTGTGATGTGCTTGGTCTTACCGATATGGAAGAATGCTCTTTAAATTTGCAGTTGGCGGATTTTACTATTAAAAAGCCTATGGGAAGAATTAATGATGTTCTTATTCTTGCAAATCAGAATTATGTGCCCATAGATTTTATTGTTCTTGATATTGATTGCAATCCGTCTTGCCCAATTATTCTTGGTAGACCGTTTTTACGTACTATTGGTGCCGTGATTGATATGAAAGAAGACAATATTAAATTTCAATTTCCACTAAGGAAGGGTATGGAGCACCTCCCTAGGACAAGAATTAAGCCACCATATGAATCAATCATGAGGGCATCTTATGGATCTCGAAACAAAGTTGACAACATGTAGATCTTTTGCGTTATGCCTAGCTAGGGGCGTAAAACGATAGCGCTCGTTGGGAGGCAACCCAACCTGTATCTTTTTGCTTTTTGGTTTTCTTGTTGTTTTCAATAAAATACCCAATTATGCCTCTGGTTAGATGTGTTTTTGTGGTTTAAATTAGTGTTTTTGACAAGCAAAGCCTTTGGGGTGATTTGAGTGATAGTTGATTTGATCTTGCTGAAAAACAGAAACTTTTGCGCTCACGAAAATATTTCTTATTTTTTACAGAAGAGTTATTTTGAGTTGAATCCTTTTGAAGAAGATTAATAAACAAATTGTTTACGTTATCCTAATTTGTAAGAATTTTTGGAATTACAGAAGTATTCTAAATATCCAGATTGCTACAGACTATTCTGTTTTTGACAGATTCTGTTTTCTTTGCGTTGTGTGCTTGTTTTGATGTTTTTATGGTTTTCTTTGAAGAGTTTTTGCCATAGAAAAGTTGGAATACAGTAGATATAATACAAAAATAAAATATGAATAGGTTTGCAACAGTACTTAAAGTAGTGATTTGTTTTCTTATACTAACGGATCTCACGAAGGTTTTGTTGAGTTTTGTGTGATTGAAGTTTTCAAGTTTTGGGTGATATTACGATGGATGTACGAATAAGGATTAGCAAAAGGCTAAGCTTGGGGATGCCCGAGGCACCCCAAGATAATATTCAAGAAGTATCAAGCAACTAAGCTTGGGGATGCCCCCGAGTGGCATCCCCTCTTTCTTCTAATGACCATCGGTATTTTACTTGGAACTATATCTTTATTCGTCACATATTATGAGTTTTGCTTGGAGCGTCTTTTATGATTTAAGTCTTTGCTTGTTTTGCTTTTTATTTTAAGTCTTGAATCCTTGCTGGACACACCTTTTTAAGAGAGCCAAAAATTATGCTATGCTTGCTCCTATGCTTCACTTAAATTTTTAGAGCCTTGGAATTGCTCTAGTGCTTCATTTATATCTTTTTGAGCACGGTGTGCTTTGTTATTTTTTGAAGAAATGCTCTCATGCTTGACTTAGATTTATTTGGGAGTTAGTAAAATTTTGAAGAAATTCTCTCTTGCTTCACTTAGATTAATTTGAGAGAAAGAAATATTATGCTCATGTTCTTCACTTATATTTGTTTGAGCTTATTAAAAGCAACATATGAAATTAGTCCCAAAGTGATAGATATCCAAGAAGGATATAATAAACCTTTCATGAAGATCATTGGACAAAATAAACTTGGTTCTTTGTAATAGTTTTGAGATATGACGATATAATATGTGAGTCATGTTGATGAGTAATTGTGCTTTAGTAAGAATATTGGTGTTAAGGTTTGTGATTCCCTATGCAAGTACGAAAGTCAATAGTTATGCAATGAAATTATATCTTACTTATGGTGCATTATTCGGTGCTACTTATGCTTAATGCTTGCTTACGAGATTATTCATTTCATGGTTGGGCGCTTCTCAATCTTTTTGCTAGCCTTCATTTGCACTAAGTATGATCACTACTTGTGCATCCAAAACCCTTTAAACCAGTTTTGCCATATGAGTCCACTATACCTACCTATATGCGGTATTTTCGTGCCGTTCTAAGCAAATTTGTATGTGCCATCTCTAATTTTCAAAATAAATTTCTCTTTTGTGTGCTCGTACCACTCGCGAGGCGGTGAGGGGTGGCCGATATTTTCCATGCTAGATTTGTTATTCTCATGATGAGTGTTTATCCACTTGTCATTGCACGAGAGTACGGCAAAGATATTAGGGATGCCCAGTCCCGAAATGAAAAATTAATTTACTTTATGTTGTCAAATAATAAATTTCTTGGAAAGTGTTGGTATGGAGGGCACCCGTGGATACGGCTAGCCATGGAAAGTGAAAGAAATGGTGGAAAAAGGAATAAACTTTATTTTCTGTTTGGGAACCGCCTACGATATATCTATCTTGGAAAGTGTTGGGAGCTATAAGTCGTTTTCGTTGGTGAGAAAAGTATGCCTCTCAAAATGTTTTTATCTCTCAATTTAAGCTTTGAGCTCTGGCACCTCTACAAATCTCTACTTCCCTCCGCGAAGGGCCTTTCTTTTACTTTATGCAATTTTTATTTTTAATTTGAGTCTCCATCTTCTCTTACAAAGCACCAACTAAGGGGCACTATGATCGTACTTGATCATTGGGTGTAGCTAATATTCGAGTGTGTTTCATGAACAGATCAATGATTGAGCATGACGGGCTAGGGATAACTTGATTTAGTGTTGATATTTTGAAAGACATGGTTGCTTGTTGATATGCTTGAGTATTTAAGTTAACATGTCAAAACTAGACTATTGCTTTGAACCATATAAAAGTCCACATGTCCATGCTATTAAGAAAAGAATATGTGATGAACATGTTAGGCAGCATTCCACATCAAAAATTATGTTTTTATCATTTACCTACTCGAGGACAAGCAGGAATTAAGCTTGGGGATGCTGATACGTCTCCAACGTATCTATAATTTTTGATTGTTCCATGCTGTTATATTATCATTCTTGGATGTTTTACAATCATTTTATAATCCTTTATATCATTTTTTGGTACTAACCTATTGACATAGTGCCCAGTGCCAGTTGCTGTTTTCTGCATGTTTTTTACATCGTAGGAAATCAATATCAAACGGAGTCCAAACGCAGCAAAACTTTTTGTGGATTTTTTTTGGACCAGAAGACATCCAGTGGGCCGGAGAAGCACCTGGGGGGTGCTCCGAGGGGAGCACAACCCACCAAGGCGGGCCTGGACGCCCAGGTGCGCCCAGGTGGGTTGTGCCCACCTTGGGGGCCTCCCGCACCACCTCTTTGCTCTATAAATACCCCAATATTCCAGAAACCCTAGGGGAGTCGACGAAAATCAATTCCAGCCGCCGCAAATTCCAGAACCACCAGATCCAATCTAGACACCATCACGGAGGTGTTCATCATCCTCATTGGTGCCTCTCCGATGATGCGTGAGTAGTTCATTATAGACCTTCGGGTCCGTAGTTAGTAGCTAGATGGCTTTCTCTCTCTCGTTTGATTCTCAATACAATGGTCTCTTGGAGATCCATATGATGTAACTGTTTTTTGCGGTGTGTTTGTTGGGATCCGATGAACTTTGAGTTTATGATCAGATCTATCTTTTTATCCATGAAAGTTATTTGAGTCTTCTTTGATCTCTTATATGCATGATTGCTTATAGCCTCGTATTTCTTCTCCGATATTTGGGTTTTGTTTGCCTAACATGATCTATTTATCTTGCAATGGAAAGAGGTGCTTTGTGATGGGTTCAATCTTACGGTGCTTGATCCCAGTGACAGAAAGGGAAACGACACGTATGTATCGTTGCCATTAAGGATAACAAGATGCGGTCTATTTCTACATAAGTAGATCTTGTATACATCATGTCATCGTTCTTATTGCATTACTCCGTTTCTCCATGAACTTAATACACTAGATGCATGCTGGATAGCGGTCGATGTGTGGAGTAATAGTAGTAGATGCAGGCAGGAGTCGGTCTACTAATCTTGGACGTGATGCCTATATAATGATCATTGCCTGGATATCGTCATGAGTATTTGAAGTTCTATCAATTGCCCAATAGTAATTTGTTTCCACCGTTTGCTATTTTTCTCGAGAGAAGCCAGTAGTGCAAACTACGGCCCCCGGGTCTCTTCTTTAATATATTTGCCTTCAAGATCTATTTTGCTATTCGCTCTTTTATTTATTTGCAACTTTTCTTTTCAGATCTATTTATCCAAAAACCCAAAAATACCTCGCTGAATTTTATTTGCTTTTATTTGCATCTTTCAATCTACTACAATTTTATCTATCTCGTTACCCGAAAGGGACTGACAACCCCTTTAACACGTCGGGTTGCAAGTATTTGTTCTTTGTGTGCAGGAGCTGTTTACGTGGTGTTGCGTGGTTCTCCTACTGGTTCGATAACCTTGGTCTCATCACTGAGGGAAATACCTACCATCGCTGTGCTGCATCATCCCTCCCTCTCTGGGGAAAAACCGACGTAGTTCTAGCAGACATCAGTACAGCTTAAGCGGTACTTCCGCTCTACTACCGCTGCCAGTTCCGCTTGCAGAAATCCCTTTGTGCTACTTTCTGTTTCCTTTTTCTCTTGTGCGGTAGTAGAGCGGAACTAGCACGGTAGTACCGCTTGGTGCGGTACTGCCGCCCTAGTACCCTCTACTACTGCTGCCTTGCCTTGTCCAGGGACCCCAAGTGGTAGTACCGCTGGGGGAAACGGTAGTACCGCTCAGGCGGCACTACCGCTCCTGTACTCTACGTACTCCCTTGCCAGCGCGTGGTAGTACCGCCTAAGCAGTAGTACCGCTCCTAGGAGCGATAGTACCGGTTAGCTGCGGGCTGGGCAGATAACGGTTGGATTTGGGGGTGCCTATAAAAGGGGGTCTTCTTCCCCATTGCATCTTATCTCTTGAGCTCGTGTTCTTCCCCCATTGTTGACCTTCTTCGAGCTTGCTATCTCTCAATCCCTCCATGGATTCTTGCTAGTTTTTGGGGGAAAAGAGAGAGGAGATCTAGATCCACATTTCCACCAATCACTTTCGCCTCTATGTGAGGGGAACCCCTTGGATCTAGTTCTTGGTGTTCTCCTTCTTGTTCTTCCTCTCATTTTCCTCCCTAGCATTAGTTACTTTGGTGGGATTTGGGAGAGAAGGACCTGGGCACTCCGTGTGCCCTTGCCATTGCATTTGGTGCATCGGTTTGAGTTCTCCACGATGATACGTGGAAGTTACAAGTTGAGAAGCTTATTACTCTTGGGTACTTGGTACCCTTGAGCTTGTTCCTCTTGGGTGCTTGGGCGCCCTAGACGGTTGGTGGTGTTCGGAGCTCAATCATTGTGGTGTAAAGCTCCGGGCAAGTGTCGGGGTCTCCAATTAGGTTGTGGAGATCACCCCGAGCAATTTGACGGGTTCCAGTGACCGTGCCCCCAAGGGTTGCCAAAGTCTACGGGTTTGGTGACCGCCTCCAAGGGTTGCCATTTGTACGGGTTCGGTGATCGCCCTCAAGGGTCCCTTAGTGGAATCACGGCATGTTGCATTGTGTGAGGGCGTGAGAAGATTACGGTGGCCCTAGTGGCTTCTTGGGGAGCATTGTGCCTCCACACCACTCCAAACGGAGATTAGCATCCGCAAGGGTGTGAACTTCGGGATACATCGTCGTCTCCGCGTGCCTCGGTTATCTCTTACCCGAGCCCTTTACTTATGCACTTTACTTTGTGATAGCCATATTATTTCTTGTCATATATCTTGCTATCACTTAGTTGTTTATCTTGCTTAGCATAAGTTGTTGGTGCACATAGGTGAGCCTAGTTGTTGTAGGTTTTGTGCTTGACAAATTAACCGCTAGGTTTATTCCGCATTTGTTCAAGCCTAAAACGTAATTATTTGAAAGAGCCTATTCACCCCCCTCTAGGCGACATCCTCGACCTTTCAAATGCATTTGCGGACTAATCGTGTGCATTGAGCATTTCAGATATCTCATGTCTAGGCACAAGACGATTCGGTGCCCCTCGGAGGCTATCGAAGACGGCGGTTCACTACGTTTCTTTTCGGTGGATTTGAGTGTTAGGAAAGCCGTACTATTAAGAGGGGGTCCGCTTCGGAAAGGTTAGGGTGGAATCAACACGTACACATCTGTTCCTTTGCACCACCTTTCCTTCGCTTCGATGGAGCACCATCCGTTTATCCTTGTCTCTGCGATATGAAGGCTGCCAAATGCTAATGCCTCTATGGCGTGCGGTAGTACTGCTCAAGGGAGCGGTAGTACCGCAGGGGCATGCGGTAGTACCGCTCAAGGGAGCGGTAATACCGCAGGGGCGTGCGGTAGTACCGCTCCTGGTGAGCGGTAGTACCGCTGCCTCCAGCCCTGATGCTGAAGCATGCGGAAGTAGGCGCGGATGTAATTTTTTTACTTCCACCCCTACGCGCTAGTACCGCTCCTGGTGAGCGGTAGTACCATGCCGGATTTTTGCACAGCTCCAACCTCAGCGGAAGTAGCTACAAAAGCAATTTATTTCTTCCGTGCATTTCCAGCGCCAGTTGAGCCCTGCTCTATGGTAGTACCGTAGGGGCGCGCGGTAGTACCGCTCCGGCGGTTCTACCGCTCGTTGCCCTGTGCAACAGGCCCTCACCTGGTCACTACCGCGCTAGCGGTAGTACCGCAACGCGGAGCGGTAGTACCGCAACCCCTTGCGGTAGTACCATGGCTATGTGCGGTAGTACCGCGCCGCGCGGGCTGAGTGAGGGGATAACAGTTGGATCTTTTCCCCCACTATATAAAGGGGGTCTTCTTCCCCAAGAAGACCACCTCTTCTCTCCCCAAGCTCCATTGTTGCTCAAACCTCCATTTTCGCCTGATCTCTCTACCTAGCCAATCAAACTTTTTGATTTCCTAGGGATTGGTTGAGAAGGCCCCGATCTACACTTCCACCAAGAGAAATTTGATTCCCCCCACTAATCCCTTGCGGATCTTGTTACTCTTGGGTGTTTGAGCACCCTAGACGGTTGAGGTCACCTCGGAGCCATATTCCATTGTGGTGAAGCTTCGTGGTGTCGTTGGGAGCCTCCAATTAAGTTGTGGAGATAGCCCCAACCTTGTTTGTAAAGGTTCGGTCGCCGCCTTCAAGGGCACCAATAGTGGAATCACGACATCTCGCATTGTGTGAGGGCGTGAGGAGAATACGGTGGCCCTAGTGGCTTCTTGGGGAGCATTGTGCCTCCACACCGCTCCAACGGAGACGTACTTCCTCTCAAAGGGAAGGAACTTCGGTAACAGATCCTCATCTCCACTGGCTCCACTTTTGGTTATCTCTTACCTTTACTTGTGCAAGCCTTTAGTGTGTTGTATTCCTTGCTTGCTTGTGTGCTTATTGTTGTTGCATCATATAGGTTGCTCACCTAGTTGCACATCTAGACAACCTATTTTGATGCTAAGTTTAATTTCATCAAGAAAAGCAAAAAATTGTTAGTTGCCCATTCACCCCCCCTCTAGTCAACCATATCGATCCTTTCAACATAACTTACAGGCTATCGTCTGACATGCCTTGCTATCATGACCGTACAAGATGTCAGCGCCCTTCCTGCTTTTAACCCACATGGTGGGCCCATAACCCATAGTTCCACAGGATCGAAACCTGACTCTCATGTATACCCCCTGTTCCCAAAGTTATTCCTCACGCTAGGCTTCGTGTGTAGATCACGAACCACCTTCCTAGTGATCTATTCTGGTATCAGACGCAATGCTTATTCTTGATGTTCTGGACTCCTTTCACACTCTGTTTCAAACATCGAATGGTTGTCTATCCATTTGAAACTTCTTATTGTACCTTCTTACTTTGCTCTCGAGGTGTTTTATTTGTTCAACTCGAGAGATAATCATGTGCTCATTCAGGGGATAACCCCCAGATGATTACCCCTTATAGCATCCTATCGTTGTCAAGCTGCCCCTTACCTATTCATAAGTACGATGAAATTCCCGAAGAAAGGATGCCGACCTCATCATGATGACCTGAAGCATAGAAATGAAGACATCGACATAATGGATTGACCTCTTCGAGAAGAGCAACCAAGACAGAGAACACTCGCTAGAATTTCATAACCAGACCTTTCCCCCTACTCCACCTCTTAAATCTCGGGACGAGATTTCTTGTAGTGGAGGAGATTTGTAACACCCCGGTAGTTAAGCTACAGTAACCACATGCTAATGGTGCCATGTCATCACATTACTGTTACTAAACTCACTCTGATTCAAATCCCGTTCGAATTCAAATTCAAAATCAAGTCAAAAAAATAAAGTTTTCAAATGACAAAACTAAAATGTTCTCTTGGTGTCAAATAATTCAAAAGTAATATTGGTGGAGAAATCACATTTTTATAAAATATTTAAATGCAATACAATAATTAAAACAGTGGCAAAAACAAATAATTAAGTGCCTTTTTCAATTAATAAAATATTAAACTAATTTATTTAGTTGCCCAAAACTAATGGGGCAGTAGCATATTTATTAACACTAGATTAGGGACTAGCTTTATAATTTATAAAACTATAATAAATAAAAATAAAATATAAACAAAAAAGAAAAAAGATAAAAGAAAGTGGGCACTGTGCGTGTGGGCTTAAGTCATACAGTGCAATTCGGCCCCGCCCGGCTAGGCCTTCTCCTTCCTCCTGCTGGCCAGAAGCCATAATGCTGGCTGAACGCGCGCGCGGCGTCCACCCACCGATTGCCTCGCTGTCAGCCATCCAGCGGTGCCCCGCGCTGGATAAGAACGCCCGCAACCCCCTGTCTAACCCTAGCCCTCCTTTCCCCCTCTCCCTTGCTCGCCATCGAGCTTGCCCGAGAGTCCATGGCTGTGCTGCCAGTGCTAGCGTAGCCACCGCCACCGCATCGCCTCACCGCCTGCTACGTCCTCCTCTGCATCTCGTTCGAGTCGGGGACCGCTACATCGAGCCCCTCAACGCCGTCTTCCTCCTCGGGCACCGCCGTCTTCGTCGTCGATTCCGGCCACCCCAAGCCCTCCCCGAGCACACTAAGCGCATCTGCAGGACTCCGGTGAGCAACCAAACCGGATCCCCTCCTTCTCTCCCTTCTTCCCGCGCCATAGCCGCCGCTTTCAGCTAGGCCATACCCGCCGCCGCTGTGAGCTAGTCGCCGTGGCCGTCGATGCCGCACCCGACAACCGAGCACGTAGTCGTGCTCGGCACGCTCACACGAATCCGACGCACACACGCGCATGTCTCGCTGTGCCCCGCAACACCATATCCGCCCGATCACGAAGTCCGCGCGCCGCCCGCGGTGGTCGCCGTCGACGTTCCCGACCTCCTCGCACGCTGCAACTACCGCCATTGGACGCGGCACGTTCCCAGCGTCCCGTAGAGCCCAAGCCCGACCCCAACCGCGCCTCGTACGTGTTTTCCGGCCAACTCCGGCGACGCGCCGCCGCATGTTTTGGTCACCGGCGTCACTCCGGTCGCCGGAGCTGACCTGGCGCCCATGTGTCCTCCCCTGTGAGGCTGGCATGTGGGCCCAGTGGGTCCATTGACCGGGTTGACCTGGTCAAACCTGCTGACTGGGCTTGACCTGTCAATGACAGGTGGGCCCCGTGCTAAATAAAACATTTTTATAAATAAATAATCTGTTAATTAACCTGATTAACTAAATTAACCTCTGTTAAGTCTAATCAGTCACTGACCAGTGGGACCCACTGGTCAGGTTTGATCGCTGACGCAATGCTCACGTCATGCTGACATCACCGTTCACTGTTTTGGATAATTCGGATTAAATAATTTCAGAAAATCTGGAAGATGTTTAAAACTTTGAAAAATCATATAAAATAAACCGTAACTCGGATGAAAATAATTTATATATGAAAAATGATCAGAAAAATATGACGAATACGAATACGCTACCCACATACCTGCCACACCTCTCTAACATGATGAACATGGAACATTCCCCTCTGATTCGTCTGACCGATAATTACCCGGAGCCGGTAAAACACCTCCAGATGTTTTCCCGCTCGGACTAACATGCGTAGCACTGCGTTAGATCACCCCTAGCACTGCATATTGCCATGTCATGCATCATCATGCATCTGTTTACATTATATTTACTGTTTTTCCCCCTCTTCCCTCTGGTGGACTTCAGGACTGACGCCGCTGCTTCTGACATCGACTACACTCTTCACGACCCGTCCTTCTCCGCAGAGCTTCCAGGCAAGCAAACCCCCCTTGATCATCCCGATATCGCCTATTCCTTCTTTCTACTACTTGCATTAGAGTAGTGTAGCTGTTACTGTTTATCGGTTGATCCTATTCTGCTGCATAGCCGATCCTTGCTACTATTGTTGATACATTTACCTGCAATCCTAAATGCTTAGTGTAGGATGCTAGTATTCCATCACTGGCCCTACATTCTTGTCCGTCTGCCATGCTATACTATCGGGCCGTGATCACTCGGGAGGTGATCACAGGTATATATATACTTTACAAGTATACAAGATACATTGTTGTGACTAAAGTCGGGTCGGCTCGTAGAGTACCCGCGAGTGATTCACGGACTGGGGGCTGAAAGGACATGTTTTCCCGACGGCCCTCTGTGTGAGTCTTTGTGGCGGAGCGACAGGGTAGGTTGAGACACCTAGGAGAGAGGTGGGCCTGGTCCCTGGTCGTTGTCAGCGGTTATTTCATAAAAACACGCTTAACGAGATTGGGTATTTGATCTGAGTCTGGCTACGAGCCTATACGCACTAACCAACTACGCGGGAACAGTTATGGGCTCTCGGCGTCGTGGTATCAGCTGAAGCTTTCTAGACGTCAGCGACTGAGCGGCGCGCGCCGGGTTGGACCGCGTAAAGCAACCGCCATGTAGTGTGGGTTGCCAGGTCTGCTCCCGGCCGCTCTCGCAACGTGCATGAGTGCAATGGCTGATGGGCCCAGACCCCTGCGCGCATAGGTTAGTCCGGCGTGCTGACCTCTCTTTTAAGCCTAGGTAGGGCTGCGACGTGTTGATCTTCCTAGGCCGGGCATGACCCAGGAAAGTGTGTCCGGCCAGAGGAGACGAGCGTGTTGGGCAATGTGGTGCACCCCTGCAGGGAAGTTTATCTATTCGAATAGCCGTGTCCCTCGGTAAAAGGACGACCCGGAGTTGTATTCTGACCTCTTACAACTAGAACCGGATACTTAATAAAACACACCCTTATAAGTGCCAGATACAACCCGGTGATCGTCGGGTAGGATTATGCTATACGTTGATATTTGGTTAACTTACCAACTACTCTCTTCTACTGCTTCAAGATGGAGGCTGCCAGAAGCATAGTCTTCAATAGGACTAGCTTCTCTCCCTCTTATTCTGGCATTCTGTAGTTTAGTCCACATATACTACCCCTTTCATTTGATACTGATGCATAAGTAGCATAGATCTGATGTCAGTCTTGCGAGTACATTGGATGAGTACTCACAGTTGCTTTGCTACTTCTTTTCCCCCATACCCGATTGCTGCGATCAGATGGTGGATCCCAGGAGCCAGCTGCCCCCGCCGGCGACGACTACTACTACTCTGAGGGTGGCTACTACTACGTGCAGGACACTGACGGCCAGGAGTAGTTAGGAGGACCCCAGGCAGGAGGCCTGCGCCTTATCGATCTTTATCCCTGTTTGTGCTAGTCATCTTTGGCACCTTGTTGAACTTATGTCTGTACTCAGATATATTTGCTTCCGCTAACACTTGTGTATTTGAGCTTTCGTATTCGAGCCCTCGAGGCCCCTAGCTTGTAATATAAAGCTAGAATTATTTTAATTTGTCTTTAGAGTTGTGTTGTGATATCTTCCCATGAGTCCCTGATCTTGGTCGTACACGTTTTCGTGTATGATTAGTGTATGGTCAACACGGGGGCGTCACACCGAGGGACTGGTTGAGGGCCTCCCTAAGGGCTGTGCGAAAGACCATCCGAGGGACTGGTTGAGGTCCTCCCGAAGGGCTGTCCGAGTGACCGTCTGAGGAGCTGTCCGAGGGAGATAATCCTCGCGGTTGGGAGGTTGTAAAATCCTAGCTGTGGGGATCTACATCGACGATCTTCGCCAACTCTACTTCCATCGCGCTATGAGTTGGTAACGATCATATCAAACCTTGTATGCATCTTCATAGTGGTCCTAGGCTGATACCTAGGTCAGAATTTTTTTGTTTTCTGCTACGTTCCCCAACTCCAAAGGCCCCAAGGGCCGCTGGGGGTAGGGTGGACCAGCAGTTGCACCGGCGTGGGAGAACACTCCAGACATCGCCTACGGTATCGCCCTGGTTGCTGTGAAGAGGGGAAAGGCGAGAGGGTTCGGGACTAGCTTAACTAGGCAGCTAGTTTAGCGTCTTGTAGGTAGCAAAGCCTTAATTTCTTGTACTTGTGTGTGAGGCTATTTGGAGCTCGGAGTCTAGTAAGCCCAAATTATATATATTTATTCTACATATGTGTAATAACATGTATATATGTGTAATCTAAAAATCTAAAAATAAGTCCACATGCCTATATAGATTTATTCTACATATGTGTAATATTTCATTATGAGATACTTTAACATATGAGCTACATAAAAAGGAAAATTTGTGGATTTCTAATACTACTAAACAGTGCATGTACTTTTTGCTATTTTTAGATCCACATATTTGTCTTTTTAATCCATATATAATAACATGTATCACATGAAAAATTATAGGCACATAGATCACATCCGTGTGTACATGTAAAAAAAATTCAGAAAATTTTTACTCTTCAAAAATTTATTTTTCAATTTTTCAAAAAATCTGGCCTCACTGGAGCCTGCGATTCAAAAGCCTTTTTCGCTTGTACCAGCATTAATTTCTTGTATTAGCTGTAGTATGTAGTAGCTAGCTAGACCGTCATGCATCGATCGGAAGAACAAGATTGACATATTTTCACCACAAAGATAACAAGGCGATGGCGCACCCACCCACCCACCCGCCCCCTAAACCCTAGACACCTCCAACCCCGGCGATCTCCACATCTAACCGTGGTTTTGGCTTTCTGATCGAGCCATCCTCTCCGGCGTCCTTTTCTCCATCTTTTGGGGATCATCTCAATGGCAGTTCACGCCTCCATCTCCCTGGGCTTGGATTTCTCCCCGGGAATGGGTTTTTCTCAAGAGATCTGGCACACCTTGCGATGAACGGTGCACCCATCAGATCGATCTGGTCACTTCATTATTGCTGTCTCATTTGCAAGGAGTTCATTTCGTCTTGATGAAGATAATGTTGGTCTGGCTTTGGAAGCAGCGATCGGAGGTTATTGTACGGCACTCAAGGTATCACCGCTCCATGATAGTGTTTTCTCGTTTAATGTTTCATGCAAGGAAGTTGGTTTCTTCATTCTGCAATAGAGGAGCTTTGTTTGTGCCGAATTCAAATGTTTCTTTCATCTTTGGGGCCATGGTGGCCCGGATTGGGAACAAGAGTTTAGGCGTTGGAAATTAGAATGCCAACAGGAATGGACCTTAGTTAGTCCTTCCAAACATAGGGCCAGCCTTGCTCTTGCTGCTATGCAACATCCACCTGCTAGGCCAGCTCTCAAATCCATGCATGGCTTAGATCATGGTGTTAAGAAAAAGCTTCGGTTTGCAACGTTCCTCAATTATGATGCGTGCAAAGGGTATAGATACCAATCTACGGCGGAGGACTGTTTAACAATTTCTCAAGCTGGTTATGATCTGCATTCTGATGAGGATGTGTCGTCGCTGCCGGCTGGCCCGCCGAGGACTCCTCCGATCACCGTCCAGTTTGGGTCGTTGCCACCTACCCCGGAAAGGGTGATTCCTGTTAGCGGCAACTCCGGATCCCCAGGGATTTTGAAAACTATTATTGGGCCACAATTCTCAGGATCACGGGATGCTCCCATCTTGTTATCTGAATGCAGCCCACTGACCACTAGGCCTTTGGGCCCTGGTTCTGCCATGGCTCCTATTGAGCTATCTGATAATGATTCTGAAGATCTTGCCTCTCCGACGTTCAACATTCCATCGCCACAGGTGATTTTACAAGATTTACAGAGCTTTGACGAGATGATAGAGGATCTTGTGGCTCGCTTCTGGGATTGCCAAAATTGCTTGGGCATGGGCCACCAAACAGAGACTTGCACCAACAGGGTTAGGTGTCGTAAATGTTTCCGGCTGGGTCACATTAAAAAAGATTGTTTTCGCCAACCGCTAGAGTCCTCCCTCTGGGTGCCCAAAGTCCCATCGCCCGGCTTCTTTTCTCGAGCCAGAACAGAGCAAGCCCCCCCCGTCTCCCTAGTTTCCAATCGGTAGGAGCTGGAAAAAAACCAATCTGCTCCTTCCCCATCTACGCCACCGCTGCTCCAATCTGCCATACCACCATCGCAGTCATTGCCACCAGCCATTGAAACACTTCCAGCAGAGCCAGCCTCTCCAATGGCGGTGTACGCGCTTGACCCATGGCGCTTCCATCTGGCAAGGTGATGTCTACTATGCAACTTTATTCTTGTAGACTCGTGTTGGGCCTCCAAGCGCAACGTTTTGTAGGACAGTAGCAATTTTCCCTCAAGTGGATGACCTAAGTTTTATCAATCCGTGGGAGGCATAGGATGAAGATGGTCTCTCTCAAACAACCCTGCAACCAAATAACAAAGAGTCTCTTGTGCCCCCAACACGCCAAATACAATGGCAATTTGTATATGTGCACTAGTTCGGCGAAGAGATGGTAACAAAAGCGTAGTAATGATAGTAGATATTGGTTTTTGTAATAGGAACAATAAAAAACAGCAAGGTAGCAATTGATAAAATGAAGCACAAACGGTATTGGAATGCTTGAAAATGAGGCCTAGGGTCCATACTTTCGCTAGTGCAATCTCTCAACAATGCTGATCTAATTGGATCATATAACCATCCCTCCAAGTGCGATGAAGAATCACTCCAAAGTTCTTATCTAGCGGAGAACATAAGAAGAAATTGTTTGTAGGGTACGAAACCACCTCAAAGCTATTCTTTCCGATCAATCTATCCTAGAGTTCGTACTAAAATAACACCAAGCTATTCTTTCCGATCGATCTAACCAAGAGTTCGTACTAAAATAACACCATATGATACACATCAACCAACTCTAATGTAACCTAGATACTCCAATGTCACCGCGAGTATCCTTGAGTTGATTATGCGATATGCATCAAACAATTTCAGATTCATAATACTCAATCCAACACAAAGAACCTCAAAGAGTTCCCCAAGATTTCTACCGGAGAAACAAGGACGAAAACGTGCATCAACCCCTATGCATAGATTACCCCAATGTCACCTCGGGAATCCGCGAGTTGAGTGCCAAGACATAGATCAAGTGCTCTCAAATCCATAAAAGTATTCAATCCGATAAAACAAAATCTCAAAGGGAAAACTCAATTCATCACAACAAGATAGAGAGGGAGAAACACCATATGATCCAACTATATTAACAAAGCCCTCGATACATCAAGATCGTGCCATGAAGAACATGAGAGAGAGAGAGATTAAACACATAGCTACTGGTACAAACCCTCAGTCCCGAGGGTGGACTACTCCCTCCTCATCGTGGTGGCCGCCAGGATGATGAAGATGGACACCGGTGATGATCTCCCCCTCCGGCAGGGTGCCGGAACGGGGTCTAGATTGGATCTCGTGGATACACAGGCCTTGCGGTGGTGGAACTTCTGATCTAGGGCTACCACGAGGTTTCTTGGAATATTTGGCAATGTATAGGGCGAAGAGGCGGTGCAGGAGGCCACCGAGGTGGGCACAACCCACCGGGGCGCGCCTGGGGGCCCAGGCACGCCCTCGTGGGTTGTGCCCCCCTCGGGGCACCCCCAGGTGCTGCTCTAGCCCATTGGATGTCTTCTGGTCCATAAAAAATCCACAAAAAGTTTCGCGGTGTTTGGACTCCGTTTGATATTGATTTCCTGCGATGTAAAAAACAAGCAAAAAACACCAATGGCACTGGGCACTAAGTCAATAGGTTAGTCCCCAAAAATGATATAAATTTGCTATAAAATGATTGTAAAACATCCAAGAATGATGATATAAGAGCATGAATACTTCATAAATTATAGATACATTGGAGACGTATCAGCATCCCCAAGCTTAATTCCTACTCGTCCTCGAGTAGGTAAATGATAAAAGAAATAATTTATGAAGTATGAATGCTAGCAAAGTGCATAAGTTTGATCAATGATAATTTCAATCACTTTTTCTAGCATCATAACCGCAATTCTTTCTTATAAAACTTCTCATGTTAAAGTAGCAACCAATTCACATGTTAAGGTTCAAATAATGAATTCTCTTGAAACTCAACAACCTATGTTCTCAGTCACCAAACAATTGCAATTCAACTTTTTCAACATAGTCTAAGTAAGAGCTCCACATACTCAACCATCATATAGTCTTATATGATTGCTAACACTCACCGCATACACATGAGCAAAACGTTTCAACCGGACACATAGAAAGATAGGGGCTTATAATTTCGCCTCCCAACGTATTCACCTCAAGGGTGATGTCAACAATAATAACTCATGCCACCCATATCCAACTGGACATATGTGCCTAGATCTTTCCTCACCACATGATGCTTGCCAAAGGAGAAAAATAAAAAGGAATAGAGAGAAAAACTTTGACTCTTGCATAAAAGTAAATACATAAAAGTAAAAGATAGGCCCTACGTAGAGGGAAGCAGAGGTTGCCATGCGCTTATTTGTTTGTATGCTCAACCCCTTAGTGAAAAAGAACGTCACGTTATATTGCCCCTTGTGACGGCAACCTTTATTATGCAGTCTGTCGCTTTTATTTCTTTACCATCACAAGTTCGTACAACGCTCAATTTTCTCTTACACTAAATGATCTTACACTTTTAGAAGCAATTTTTATTGCCTTATTGCACCGATGACAACTTACTTGAAGGATCTTACTCAATCCATACGTAGGTATGGTGGACTCTTGAAATTAAGATTTGGGTTTAAGTGTTTTTGGATGCACAAGTAGTATCTCTACTTAGTGCGGAATTTTTGGCTAGCAAAGATGGGGGGCAAGCACCACATGTTGAAGGATCTATGACAATATAACTTCTATGTGAATATGAACAAACATAAATCATTACGTTGTCTTCCTTGTCCAACGTCAACAATTTTGGCATATAATATTTTGATGGGGGCTCACAATCACAAAAGATTTCCAAGATAATGTATTTGCATGTGAAAGTTCTCTTCCTTCTACTAATCATTCATGAATTGCTTGTATGACCAATATTATGATTGTCAAGCCTCAAAAGATTTCACTTTCTAAACCCAATGTGAAGCTACCATTAGGCATGATATGAACATATAATTTCAACTTCATGATATTCAATTCATTCAACAATTTACTCATAGGATATATGTGAAGCACAAGAGTAAATGACAAACTACTCCAAAAAGATATAAGTGAAGATCAAGCGAGTAGTTATGTAAATGGGTAGCTATTTGAAGACTCTCTTTTATTTAAAAACTTTCAGATCTAAGTATCTTATTAAAACAGCAAGCAAAACAAAAAAAATGACATTCCAAGAATAGCACAACTCATGTGAAGAAGTAAAAACTTAGGCTCAACCGATACTAACCGATAATTGTTGATGAAGAAAGGTGGGATGCCTACCGGGGCATCCCCAAGCTTAGATGCTTGAGACTTCTTGAAATATTATCTTGGGATGCATTGGGAATCCCCAAGCTTGAGCTTTTGTGTCTCCTTAAGTCCTTTTATATCACGGTTTCCCTAAATCTTAAAAACTTCATCCACACAAAACTCAACAAGAACTCGTGAGATAAGTTAGTATAAACCAATGCAAAAAACCTATCATTCACTACTGTAGAAAATCACTAAAATTATTATTCAACATTGCATACTAAATGCCTCTGCATATTTAATACTCCTATCCTCAAATAGAATCATTAAACAAGCAAACATATGCAAACAATGCAAACATAACAGCAATCTGCCCAAACAGTACAGTCTGTAAAGAATGCAATAGTATCAATACTTATTTAACTCCAAAAGTTATGAAAATTTACCACACTGTAGAAAATTTATCAGATCTTATTGTGCAAAAAGTTTCAACATTTTGACACATTCTGACTTTTCTCGGGAATTTTTGCAACATCGATAAACTTTCTGTTTTGAAACAGCAACTCATATACTTGCAAAATAAGCATGGTAAAGGCTATCCTTGACATTTTTATTGAAAAGAAAGATGCAAAACATTATTCTAAATAACAGAAAGCAAATCCTAACAAGAAAATGACGCTCCAAGCAAAACACATATCATGTGACGAATAAAAATGTAGCTCCAAGTGAGGTTACCAATAATGTTGGAGACGAAAGAGGGGATGCCTTCCGGGGCATCCCCAAGCTTAGTTGCTTGGATCTTCCTTGAATATTACCTTGGGGTGCCTTGGGCATCGCCAATCTTAGGGTCTTGTCACTCCTTATTCTTCTCATATTGACATCTCACCCAAAACTTGAAAACTTCAATCACACAAAACATAACGGAACTTCGTGAGATAGGTTAGTATGATAAAGAGCAAACCATTTCACTTTGGTACTGTCAAAGACAAGATTCATAACTGTTTCCACACAATTCCTACTGTAGCATATCATTTCCACAATTTATATTGAGCAATATAAGCCATAGAAACTAGAAAACAAGCAAACTATGCATTGAAAACAGAATCTTTCAAAAACAGAACAGTCTGTAATAATCTGTACTCCAACCATACTTTTGCTACTCCAAAAATTCTGAAAAATTAGGAAAACGTAGAGAATTCGTATACCAATCAGCTGTAAAAAATTCAGAATTTTTACACGTTTCACTAAAATACAGAAATTTCTTCACTGGACGCAAAAGTTTCTGTTTTTGCACAGAATCAAGTCAACTATCATCCACACTATCCCAAAGGGTTTACTTGGCACTTTATTGAAACAAAAGCTATAAAACAAGATTACTACAGTAGCCTTATCATGTGAAAACACCAAAACAGTAGGTAAAAGTGTTGGGTTGTCTCCGAACAAGTGCTTTTCTTTAATGCCTTTTAGCTAGGCATGATGATTTCAATGATGCTCACATAAAAGATAAGAACCGAAACACAAAGAGAGCATCATGAAGCATATGACTAGCATATTTAAGTCTAACCCACTTCCTATGCATAGGGATTTTGTGAGAAAATAATTTATGGGAGCAAGAATCAAATAAAATAGGAAGGCAAAACAAGTATAACTTCAAAACTTTCAACACATAGAGAGAAAACTTGATATTATTGCAATATGTAAAAGCATATGTTCTCTCTCATAATAATTTTCAGTAGCATCATGAATGAATTCAACAATATAGCTATCACATAAAGCATTCTTTTCATGATCCACAAGCATAGAAATTTAATTACTCTCCACATAAGCAAACTTATTCTCATGAATAGCAGTGGGAGCAAACTCAACAAAATAACTATCATGAGATTGAAAATTAAAATCATGATGACAAGTATCATGGTTATCATTATTCTTTATGGCATAAACGTCATCACCATAATCATCATAGATAGGAGGCATGCTATCATCATAATAAATTTTCTCATCAAAACTTGGGGGACTAAAAATATCATCTTCATCAAACATAGCATCCCCAAGCTTGTGGCTTTGCATATCATTAACATCATGGATATTCAAAGTATTCATACTAGCAACATTGCAATCATGCTCATCAATTATGCCAAACATTTTATTGAATTCTTCTTCTATCAATTGAGCACAATTTTCCTTTCCATCATTTTCACGAAAGACATTATAAAGATGAATAATATGAGACCACCTCAATTCCAATTTTTTTTTTGTACTTTTCTTTTTATAAACCAAACTAGTGATAAAATAAGAAACGAAAAGATTCGATTGCAAGATCTAAAGATATACCTTCAAGCACTCACCTCCCCGGCAACGATGCCAGAAAAGAGCTTCGTTGACGGGATGTGAGTGCCGCTTACCTAGCCTCCCCGGCAACGGCGCCAGAAAAGAGCTTGATGTCTACTACGCAACTTTATTCTTGTAGACTCGTGTTGGGCCTCCAAGCGCAGAGTTTTGTAGGACAGTAGCAATTTTACCTCAAGTGGATGACCTAAGGTTTTTCAATTCGTGGGAGGCGTAGGATGAAGTTGGTCTCTCTCAAACAACCCTGCAACCAAATAACAAAGAGTCTCTTGTGTCCCCAACACACCAAATACAATGCAATTTGTATAGGTGCACTAGTTCGGCGAAGAGATGGTTACAAAAGCGTAGTAATGATAGTAGATATTGGTTTTTGTAATAGGAACAATAAAAACAGCAAGGTAGCAATTGATAAAATGAAGAACAAACGGTATTGCAATGCTTGAAAATGAGTCCTAGGGTCCGTACTTTCGCTAGTGCAATCTCTCAACAATGCTGATCTAATTGGATCGTATAACCATCCCTCAAAGTGTGATGAAGAATCACTCCAAAGTTCTTATCTAGCGGAGAACATAAGAAGAAATTGTTTGTAGGGTACGAAACCACCTCAAAGCTATTCTTTCCGATCAATCTATCTTAGAGTTCGTACTAAAATAACACCAAGCTATTCTTTCTAATCGATCTAACCAAGAGTTCGTACTAAAATAACACCATATGATACACATCAACCAACTCTAATGTCACCTAGATACTCCAATGTCACCGCGAGTATCCGTGAGTTGATTATGCGATATGCATCAAACAATTTCAGATTCATAATACTCAATCCAACACAAAGAACCTCAAAGAGTGCCCCAAGATTTCTACCGGAGAAACAAGGACGAAAACATGCATCAACCCCTATGCATAGATTACCCCAATGTCACCTCGGGAATCCGTGAGTTGAGTGCCAAGACATAGATCATGTGCTCTCAAATCCATAAAAGTATTCAACCCGATAAAACGAAATCTCAAAGGGAAAACTCAATTCATCACAACAAGATAGAGAGGGAGAAACACCATATGATCCAACTATATTAACAAAGCCCTCGATACATCAAGTTCGTGCCATCAAGAACACGAGAGAGAGAGAGAGATTAAACACATAGCTACTGGTACAAACCCTCAGCCCTGAGGGTGGACTACTCCCTCCTCATCGTGGTGGCCGCCGGGATGATGAAGATGGCCACCGGTGATGATCTCCCCCTCCGGTAGGGTGCCGAAATGGGGTCTAGATGGTATCTCGTGGATACAGAGGCCTTGCGGCGGCGGAACTTCTGATCTAGGGCTACCACGAGGGTTTTTGGAATATTTGGCAATTTATAGGGCGAAGAGGTGGTGCGGGAGGCCACCGAGATGGGCACAACCCACCGAGGCGCGCCCTGGTGGGTTGTGCCCCCTCGGGGCACCCCCCCAGGTGCTGCTCTGGCCCATCGGATTTCTTCTGGTCCATAAAAAATCCACAAAAAGTTTCGCGGTGTTTGGACTCCGTTTGATATTGATTTCCTGCGATGTGAAAAACAAGCAAAAAACAGCAACTGGCACTGGGCACTAAGTCAATAGGTTAGTCCCAAAAAATGATATAAAGTTGCTATAAAATGATTGTAAAACATCCAAGAATGATAATATAAGAGCATCAATACTTCATAAATTATAGATACGTTGGAGACGTATCAGCAGGCTATGACATCGTCGACGTTGGTGACCGCCTGCCACGCACCTACTTCACGACTGCGCAAGTGCCTCCCAGGATGCACGAGCAGTTCATGGTGGATATCGTTGAGCCAGTGCCACAAGAGCACCTGGTGGTCATCCACCATGAGCAGGTGCTTAATTTTCTCACACAGACTCTACGTGTTCCGGTACGATCTGCTCAGTCTTGGTTTCATGGACTTGGTCTATTTGAGATGGAAGATCCGGTAGTTAGAGGCTCATTTACTATGCACCCACCCTTTTCTTTGGGGTTTGATGATGATGGCTATGAGTTCTTTGTGAGATTCATCCATCATGATCACGGAGAGGGGTTTCTTGTGCTGCATGGTCACCGTACAGGATGGTTGATGTTCATTGGCATACCTTTGGATTACCGTAATACAAAGGCTTTGGCGGATGTTTGCTACTTCTTGAGCTTGCGTTGGTTTTTCCCTTGAAGAGGAAAGGGTGATGCAGCAAAGTAGAGATAAGTATTTCCCTCAGTTTGAGAACCAAGGTATCAATCCAGTAGGAGACAACGCACAAATCACCGAATACCCGCACAAACAATCAAACAACTTGCACCCAACGCGATAAAGGGGTTGTCAATCCCTTCATGGTTATTTGCAAAAGTGAGATCTGATAGAGATAGGTAAAACTAAACAAAAGATAAAGTAAATATTTTCGGGTTTTTGGTTTATAGATCTGAAAATAAAAGATTGCAAAATAGTAGATCGGAAAGTAATATGATGGAAAATAGACCCGGGAGCCATAGGTTTCACTAGAGGCTTCTCTCAAGATAGAAAATATTACGGTGGGTGAACAAATTACTGCCGAGCAATTGATAGAAAAGCGCAAAGTTGTGACGATATCTAAGGCAATGATCATGAATATAGGCATCACATCCGTGTCAAGTAGACCGAAACGATTCTGCATCTACTACTATTACTCCACACATCGACCGCTATCCAGCATGCATCTAGAGTATTAAGTTCATAAAGAACGGAGTAACGCATTAAGCAAGATGACATGATGTAGAGGAATTAACTCAAGCAATATGATGAAAACCCCATATTTTTATCCTCGATGGCAACAATACAATATGGGCCTTGCTGCCCCTACTGTCACTGGGAAAGGACACCGCAAGATTGAACCCAAAGCTAAGCACTTCTCCCATTGCAAGAAAAACCAATCTAGTTGGCCAAACCAAACCGATAGTTCGAAGAGAATTACAAAGATATCAAATCATGCATAAAACAATTCAGAGAAGATTCAAATAATATTCATAGATAAGCTGATCATAAATCCACAATTCATCGGATCTCGGCAAACAAACCGCAAAAAAGTGTTACATCAAATAGATCTCCAAGAACATCGAGGAGAACATGGTATTGAGAATCAAAGAGAGAGAAGAAGCCATCTAGCTACTAGCTATGGACCCGTAGGTCTGAGGTAAACTACTCACGCTTCATCGGAAGGGCAATGGTGTTGATGTAGAATCCCTCCGTGATCGAATCCCCTCCGGCAGGACGCCGAAAAAGGCCCCTAGATGGGATCTCACGGGTACAGAAGGTTGCGGCGGTGGAAAAGTATTTTCGTGGATGCCTCTGGTGGTTTGGGCATATAAGATTATATATAGGCGAAATAATTAGGTCAGGAGGTGCACGAGGGGCCCACAAGGGTGGGGGGCGCGCCCTACCCCCCTAGGCGCGCCCTCCGTCCTTGTGGCCGCCTCGTGGCTCCTCTGACTTCATCTCCAAGTCTCCTGGTTTCCTTCTGGTCCAGGAAAGATCATCACGAAAGTTTTATTCCGTTTGGACTCCGTTTGGTATTCCTTTTCTGCAAAACTCAAAAACAAGGAAAAAACAGAAACTGGCACTGGGCTCTAGGTTAATAGGTTAGTCCCAAAAATAATATAAAGTAGCATAGTAATGCATATAAAACATCCAAAACAAATAATATAATAGCATGGAACAATAAAAAATTATAGATACGTTGGAGACGTATCATGCATCCCCAAGCTTAATTCCTGCTCGTCCTCGAGTAGGTAAATGACAAAAACAGAATTTTTGATGTGGAATGCTACCTAACATATTTATCCATGTAATTTCTTTATTGTGGCATGAATGTTCAGATCCGTATGATTCAAAACAAAAGTTTAATATTGACATAAAAACAATAATACTTCAAGCATACTAACAAGATAATTATGTCTTCTCAAAATAACATGGCCAAAGAAAGCTTATCCCTACAAAATCATATAGTCTGGCTATGCTCCATCTTCATCACACAAAGTATTTAAATCATGGACAACCCCGATGACAATCATGGACAACCCCCAAGAATAATAGGACATGTAGAATTGCAATCTATATCAAGACCAATGAAATCTACGGGCACATAATTCCTATTTGCAAAAATAAGAACATCATTAATCCTTCCCATAGGTTTCTTAATTGTGGAATCCACGAGATGCAAATTTAAAGAACAATCATCAAATTCACGGAAAGCTAACACATCACATAATGTTTTTGGAATCGTCGAAACACTGGCACCCAAATCACACAAAGCATAACACTCATAATCTTTAATCTTAATCTTAATAGTATGTTCTCACTCATCATAAAGTTTTCTAGGGATAGAAACTTCCAATTCAAGCTTTTCTTCAAAAGATTGCATCATAGCATCAACGATATGTTTAGTAAAAGCTTTGTTTTGATTATAAGCATGAGGAGAATTCAACATGGATTGCAACAAGGAAATACAATTTATTAAAGAAAAATTATCATAATTAAATTCCTTGAAATCCAAAAGAGTGGGTTCATTGCTACTTAAAGTTTTGACCTCTCCAATCCCACTTTAATCAATTTTTGCATCAAGATCTAAAAACTCCGAATCATTAGGACGCCTTTTAACTAAAGTTGACTCATCTCCAGTCCCATCTTTATCAAGATTTATATTGGAAAACAAAGATTCAATAGGATTCACATCAATCACTTTAAGATCTTCATCATTATTTTCACAAAAACTAGAAGAACATGTTTTTACAAACCAATCTTTTTTAGCACGCATCTTAGCGGTTCTTTCTTTGCACTCATCAATGGAAATTCTCATAGCTTTGAGAGACTCATTGATATAATGCTTGGGTGGAATAGATCTAAGTTTCAGAGAATCAACATCAAGAAAAATTCTATCCATGTTCCTAACCAAATCATCAATCTTAAGCAATTTTTCTTCAATCAAAGCATTGAAATTCTTTTGCGAACTCATAAATTCTTTAACACTATTCTCAAATTCAGAGGGCATATTATTATAATTTCCATAATAATTGTTGTAGGAATTACCATAATTATTAGAGGAATTACTAGGAAACGGCCTAGGATTAAAATTACCTCTATACGCGTTATTACCAAAATTGTTCCTACCAACAAAATTCACATCCAAAGATTCATTATTATTTTCAATCAAGGTAGACAAAGGCATATCATTGGGATCCAAAGAAGCACTCTTGCTAGCAAATAATTTTATAAGTTCATCCATCTTTCCACTCAAAACATTAATCTCTTCAATTGCATGCACTTTTTTACTAGTGGAAGATCTTTCGGTATGCCATTGCGAATAATTAACCATAATATTATCTAGAAGTTTAGTAGCTTCTCCTAGAGTAATTTCCATAAAAGTGCCTCCTGCGGCCGAATCTAAAAGATTTCTAGAAGCAAAATTCAATCCGGCATAAATTTTTTGTATAATCATCCACAAATTCAAACCATGAGTAGGGCAATTTTGTATCATCAATTTCATTCTCTCCCAAGATTGTGCAACATGCTCATGATCAAGTTGCTTAAAATTCATAATATTGTTCCTAAGGGACATGATCTTAGCGGGAGGAAAATACTTGGAAATAAAAGCATCTTTACACTTATTCCATGAATCAATACTATTTTTAGGCAAAGATGAAAACCAAGTTTTAGCACGATCTCGTAGTGAGAATGGAAATAGCTTCAATTTAACAATATCATTATCCACATCTTTTTCTTTTGCATATCACACAAATCAACAAAATTGTTTAGATGGGATGCGGCATCTTCACTAGGAAGGCCAGAAAATTGATCTTTCATAACAAGATTCAGCAAAGCGGCATTAATTTCACAAGATTCCGCACTGGTGGCGGGAGCAATCGGAGAGCTACTAAAATCATTGTTATTGGTGTTGGAAAAATCACACAATTTGGTATTCTCTTGAGTCATCATGATAAAGCAAACAATCCAACACACGAGCACACAAAAAGCAAATGAAGAAGACGAAGGAAGAGGGGCGAAGAAAAGGCAAAGAGAGGGGCAAAGAAAAAGGCAAATCTTTTCGAAAATCATTTTAGAAGTGGGGGAGAGGAAAATGAGAGGCCAATGGCGAATAATGTAATGCGAGAGATGAGAGTTTATGATGGGTACTTGGTATGGCTTGACTTGGCGTAGATCTCCCCGGGAACGGCGCCAGAAATTCTTCCTGCTACTTCTTGAGCTTGCGTTGGTTTTTCCCTTGATGAGGAAAGGGTGATGCAGCAAAGTAGAGATAAGTATTTCCCTCAGTTTGAGAACCAAGGTATCAATCTAGTAGGAGACAACACAAAAATCACCGAATATCCGCACAAACAATCAAACAACTTGCACCCAACACGATAAAGGGGTTGTCAATCCCTTCACGGTTATTTGCAAAAGTGAGATCTGATAGAGATAGGTAAAACTAAACAAAAGATAAATAAATATTTTTGGGTTTTTGGTTTATAGATCTGAAAATAAAAGATTGCAAAATAGTAGATCGGAAAGTAATATGATGGAAAAGAGACCCGGGGGACATAGGTTTCACTAGAGGCTTCTCTCAAGATAGAAAATATTACGGTGGGTGAACAAATTACTGCCGAGCAATTGATAGAAAAGCGCAAAGTTATGACGATATCTAAGGCAATGATCATGAATATAGGCATCACGTCCGTGTCAAGTAGACCGAAACGATTCTGCATCTACTACTATTACTCCACACATCGACCGCTATCCAGCATGCATCTAGAGTATTATGTTCATAAAGAACGGAGTAACGCATTAAGCAAGATGACATGATGTAGAGGAATTAACTCAAGCAATATAATGAAAACCCCATCTTTTTATCCTCGATGGCAACAATACAATATGTGCCTTGCTGCCCCTACTGTCACTGGGAAAGGACACCGCAAGATTGAACCCATAGCTAAGCACTTCTCCCATTGCAAGAAAAACCAATCTAGTTGGCCAAACCAAACCGATAGTTCGAAGAGAATTACAAAGATATCAAATCATGCATAAAACAATTCAGAGAAGATTCAAATAATATTCATAGATAAGCTGATCATAAATCCACAATTCATCGGATCTCGGCAAACACACCGCAAAAAAGTGTTACATCGAATAGATCTCCAAGAACATCGAGGAAAACATGGTTTTGTGAATCAAAGAGAGAGAAGAAGCCATCTAGCTACTAGCTATGGACCCGTAGGTCTGGGGTAAACTACCCACGCTTCATCGGAAGGGCAATAGTGTTGATGTACAAGCCCTCCATGATTGAATCCCCCTCCGGCAGCACGCCAAAAAAGGCCCCTAGATGGGATCTCACGAGTACAGAAGGTTGCGGCGGTGGAAAATTATTTTTGTGGATGCCTCTGGTGGTTTGGGCATATAAGAGTATATACACGCGAAAGAATTAGGTCAGGAGGTGCACGAGGGGCCCACAAGGGTGTGGGGCGCGCCCTCCGTCCTTGTGGCCACCTCGTGGCTCCTCCAACTTCATCTCCAAGTCTGCTGGTTTCCCTCTGGTCCAAGAAAGATCATCGCGAAAGTTTTATTCCATTTGGACTCCGTTTGGTATTCCTTTTCTGCAAAACTCAAAAACAAGGAAAAAACAGAAACTGGCACTGGGCTCTAGGTTAGTCCCAAAAATAATATAAAATAGCACTTTCGGTCAGTTTCATTACTGGAATCACAACGACCGCCGTAGGGCTCATTCGCTGGTTCACGCTTCCTTCCCTGATAATGCGCTTGTTCCTCGAGATGTGGTTTTCAGAGAATTTGCAAACTGGGGAGGTACTGTAGTCTCGTGGATGTATGCTTGCTATATTATTGATACTGTGTTTGCTGAGGCTATGATTGGAGCCGATGAGGACCCAATGCCTCTTGATGGCCATCCCTACCCGATGCCAGGAGAAATCCCCGTAGCCGTTTTGGGCTATGCCTCCATACCCAGCTTTGGGATGGAATGCTGTCCCCCAGGATCATATGGCACCACTGAACAATGACATTGGATGGGGACAGAATGTTCACCAGGATGATGGCTGGGGCCCAAGGGAACAGGCAGCTGAAAGCACAAGTGCTCCCTGGGTGATTTTGGTAATTAATGTCAACATATCTCTTGTTGGACTAATACCTTTACCTAGTGTATTTCATATGAGTTCAACAATGGCGTGGCAAGGACAAGAGGATGTGGAACCCCTTCAAGATACTAAGGACAAAGATTGGCAAAAGCTCAAGACTCTTCATTTCTATTTTAGTGAACCAAGATCACATTGAGTCCATATTAAAAGCCAATACTATTAAAAGGGGATGAGGTGTTGCTTAATGGTCTACTTGCTCAAAATGCTTAGTGATATGCTCCAAAGCCCTCAACCACTTTCTCATTTCCAAATATGTCCAAAACCTAAAGTCAAACTCAGCCCCACCGATTTGATCTATCCGGCGCCACAGAGTTTCTTTGACATAGCCACTGCCAGAAACCCTAATCCATTCGGTCTCACAGATCGGGATCTCTGTCTCACCGAGATGACAATGCAAACTCTTTGTTTCCCTTCGTAATGTTTCGGTCTTACCGAAATGAGCGATCGGCCCCACCGAGTTCGCAATGCAAACTCTCTGTTGCCTGTTGTAATTATTTCGGTCTCACCGAAATATGCAATCGGTCCCACCGAGTTTGCCTGACCAACTCTCTGTTTAACTCATTGCTGAAATCGGTCCCACCGAATTCATGCAATCGGTCACAACGAGATGTGGTCTTGCCCTAACCCTAGCACATCAGTCCCACCGAGTTGATTATGTCGGTCCCATCGAGAGTCCTAACGTTCACATTTTGAACTAAATCGGTCTCACCGAGTTCTTCTATTCGGTCTGACCGAGTTTGGTCAAATGTGTGTAACGGTTGGATTTTGTGTGGAGGCTATATATACCCCTCCACCCCCTTCTCTATTCAAGAGAGAGCCATCAGAATGAGCCTACACTTCCACTACTCATTTTCTGAGAGAGAACCACCTACTCATGTGTTGAGATCAAGACATTCCAATCCGACCACAAGAATCTTGATCTCTAACCTTCCCCAAGTTGCTTTCCACTCAAACCATCTTTCCACCATAGCCAAATCTGCGAGAGAGAGTTGAGTGTTGGGGAGACTATCATTTGAAGCACAAGAGCAAGGAGTTCATCATCAACACACCATTTATTACCTTTTGGAGAGTGGTGTCTCCTAGATTGGTTAGGTGTCACTTGGGAGCCTCCGACAAGATTGTGGAGTTGAACCAAGGAGTTTGTAAGGGCAAGGAGATCGCCTACTTCGTGAAGATCTACCCGAGTGAGGCAAGTCCTTCGTGGGCGATGGACATGGTGGGATAGACAAGGTTGCTTCTTCGTGGACCCTTCGTGGGTGGAGCCCTCCGTGGACTCACGCAGCCGTTACCCTTCGTGGGCTGAAGTCTCCACCAACGTGGACGCACGATAGCACCACCTATCGGAACCACGCCAAAAATCTCCGTGTCTTCATTGCGTTTGCACACTCCAATCCCATCCCTTTACTTTCTTGCAAATAGCATGCTTTACTCTTTCCGCTGCTCATACTCTTGTCATGCTTGCTTGAAATGTATTGTGAATGCTTAAACTTGTGCTAAAACTGCACCTCAACTTGAAGAACTTAAAAACTGCTACTTTTGCTTATTGAGGGTCTAATCACCCCCCTCTAGACACATCTTCTCGATCCTTTCAATTGGTATCAGAGCATTGGTCTCCATTGCTTTGGTTTAATCATCATTGGAGGAAGATGGATGAGTCTACGATTGGGAGTATTCAACGTAGAGTACCTATACTTGATGGAGAGTTCTATCATGCTTGGAAAAATGAGATGCTTGTGATTTTCAATGAACATAATTTGAACAAGTATTTTACTTGCCCTTGTGCACCTCCTATTGATCCTTTGCATCCTACCCCCGATGAGTCTCTTGACATGATCCGCAATCTTAGAACTGTTAATCTTATCATTAGAGGATTTCCTAGAAACTTGATTGTGTGCTTGCCTACACTTGCATGTTCTTAAACTATATGGAGATACCTCGAGAAATGCTTTCCAAACTATTCCTTGAAAAATCTAGATGAGATTCTTCAAAAGTCCATTGCTTTAAATAAGATGAATCCTAGTGATCCTAAGTTTGGTGATTGTCTATTTGAGCTTCGTGACCTCATGCATGCCTAAGGAGATGTTGGAATCATTAGTGACATCATCTCTCAAGTCATTAGAATTCATAAATATGAACATTGTCATGGTTATAAATCTAATGAATTACCTTCTCTAGGTAATGATCATTCATATGATGATGATGTTGAACATGGATATTATGACGAGGATGATGATAGTGACTTTGATCTTGATTAGTCTATGAGACACTTTGGTCTTATGGCTAACCTTCATGGTTACATGGCTGGAGGAAAGGAATGGGTTCTTGATTGTGGATGTATCGATCACATGACCGGAGACAAGGATATGTTTCGTGAGCTTGCTGAAAACGACGACCCTCGAAAGTATGTCACTTTTGGTGATAACTCAAAGGGTAAGGTGGTTGGCCTTGGTAAGGTGGCCATTTCACATGACAGCTCCATCCAAAATGTTATGCTCGTTGAATCTCTTGGCTACAATCTACTTTTCGTATCTAGACTAGCCGATTTTGGTCTCAATGTTCTATTCACTGAAGTAGACTGCCAAGTGTTTCGAAGAGATAATCATAGAATGGTCTTTACCGGTATACGTAGAGGTGATCTATACATTGTTGACTTCACTAAAAGAACTCGAACTAGAACTTGCTTAATTGCTAAATCTTCCAAAGGTTGGTTGTGGCATAGAAGGTTAGGTCATGTGGGCATGCGAAATCTTGATAAGCTTATTAAAAGTGATCATATCCTTGGTGTTAAAGATGTTATATTTGACAAGGATAGACTTTGCAGTGCTTGTCAAGCAGGAAAACAAGTTGGAGGACGTCATCCCGTAAAGAACATTATGACCACGAGAAGACCGCTTGAGCTACTCCACATGGATCTTTTTGGTCGCAATGCCTACAAGAGTCTCGGTGGCAACTCATTTGGTTTATTCATTGTTGATGATTTTTCAAGATTTACGTGGGTGTTCTTTCTTGATGATAAATCGCAGGTCCAAAAGATCTTCAAGAACTTCGCTAGGAAGGCCCAAAATCAATTTGAAGTGAAAATCAAGAAGGTTCGTAGCGACAATGGAATGGAGTTCAAGAACGCCAATGTGGATACCTTTCTTGATGAAGAAGGGATTTCACATGAGTTCTCGACTACGTACACACCTCTACAAAATGGAGTTGTTGAGAGGAAGAACTAGACACTCATTGAGATGGCGAGAACGGTGCTTGATGAATACAAGACACCAAAACACTTTTGGGCGGAAGCGGTTGAGATAGCTTGTCACGCCACAAATCGATTATATCTTCACAAGCTTCTCGGCAAGACGGCATACGAGCTTCTCACCGGTAAGAAACCCCAAGTTGGATACTTTCGAGTATTTGACTCAAAGTGCTACATTCTTGATAAACATCGTCATTCGAAATTTTCCCCTAAATCTCATGAAGGTTTTCTACTCGGTTATGGCCCAAACTCTCCCACATACCGTGTCTACAACAATTTCACCCGAAAGGTTGAAGAGACGGTAGATGTGAAGTTTGATGAATCTAACGGCTCGCAAGTAGAGCAATTGCCAATTGATCTAGGAGACAAAGACCCTTCGGAAGCGATTCAAGACTTGCCTATTGGCAAGATTCGCCGAATGGAGGTGAAGGAGAGTACCTTGTCCGTTCAAGTGGAAGCCTCAACTTCACGCCAAGGTGAACCACAAGTTGACTTGGAGGCATCCACAAGTGGAACACGTCAAGATGAAGGAGACGAGGAAGTACAACAAGATGAACCTCATCGACCTCCTTCTCCACCTCCACAAGAGAACATCAACGCCAAAAACAATGAAGATAGACAAGAGGAAGAACAAGACAATGAAGAGGATGTTCCACCCTGACCCAAACAAAAGCTCTCACGTGTTAGAGCAAGAGTCTCAAGAGATCATCCCGTCGAACAAATCTTCGATGATATTCAAACCGGGAGAATTACTCGCTCTAAGTCTCGCTTAGCTAACTTTTGTGAACATTACTCATTCATTTCTAACATTGAACCTATGAAGGTTGAAGAAGCTCTTGATGATCCGGATTGGGTGAACGCTATGCATGAAGAGCTACACAATTTCGAGAGGAATCAAGTATGGACGCTTGTTGAACAGCCCGATGAAAAGCACAATGTCATTGGAACCAAATGGGTGTTTTGGAATAAGGAAGATAAAGATGGACAAGTTTTACACAACAAGGCCCGTCTAGTCGCCCAAGGTTACACTCAAGTTGAAGGTATGGACTATGGTGAGACATATGCCCCCGTTGCTAGACTTGAGTCCATACGCATCTTATTGGCTTATGCCAATCACCATGATATCACTCTATACCTGATACGTCTCCAACGTATCTATAATTTATGATGTATTCATGCTGCTATATTTTCATTCTTGGATGTTTTACAATCATTTTATAGCAACTTTATACCATTTTTTGGGACTAACTTATTGACATAGTGCCCAATGCCAGTTGCAGTTTTTTTGCTTGTTTTTTACATCGCAGAAAATCAATACCAAACGGAGTCCAAACGCAGCGAAACTTTTTGTGGATTTTTTATGGACCAGAAGACATCCAATGGGCCAGAGCAGCACCTGGGGGTGCCCCGAGGGGGGCACAACCCACCAGGGCGTGCCCCGGTGGGTTGTGCCCACCTCGGTGGCCTCCCGCACCGCCTCTTCACCCTATAACCTGCCAAATATTCCAAAAACCCTCGCGGAGACCCTAGATCAGAAGTTCCGCCACCGCAAGCCTCTGTAGCCATGAGAAACCAATCTAGACCCCGTTCCGGCACCCTGCCGGAGGGAGAAATCATCATCAGTGGCCATCTTCATCATCCCAGCGGCCACCATGATGAGGAGGGAGTAGTCCACCCTCGGGGCTGAGGGTTTGTACCAGTAGCTATGTGTTTAATCTCTCTCTCTCTCTCATGTTCTTGAGATGTCACAATCTTGATGTATTGTGGGCTTTGTTAATATAGTCGGACCATATGGTGTTTTCCCCTCTCTATCTTGTTGTGATGAATTGAGTTTTCCCTTTGAGATTTCGTTTTATCGGATTGAATACTTTTATGGATTTGAGAACACTTTATGTATGTCTTGCTATGAATACCCGTGGCGACAATGGTGTATTGTATTGATTCACTTGATATATGTTTTGGCACTCAACTCGCGGATTCCCGAGGTGACATTGGGGTAATCTATGCATAGGGGTTGATGCACGTTGTTGTCTTTGTTTCTCGGGTAGAAATCTTGGGGCACTCTTTGAGGTTCTTTGTGTTGGATTGAGTATTATTAATCTGAAATTATTTGGTGTTATTTTAGTACGAACTCTTGGATAGATCGATCGGAAAGAATAGCTTCGAGGTGGTTTCGTACCGTACAAACAATTTCTTCTTATGTTCTCCGCTAGATAGGAACTTTGGAGTGATTCTTCATCGCACTTTGAGGGATGGTTATATGATCCAATTAAATTAGCGTTATTGAGAGGTTGCACTAGTGAAAGTACGGATCCTAGGCCTCATTTTCAAGCATTGCAATACCGTTTGTGCTCTGTTTTATCAATTGCTACCTTGCTGTTTTTTATTGTTCCTATTACAAAAATCAATATCTACTATCATTACTACACTTTTATTACCATCTCTTCACTGAACTAGTGCACTTATACAATTTACCATTGTATTTGGTGTGTTGGGGACACAAGAGACTCTTTGTTATTTGGTTGCAGGGTTGTTTGAGAGAGACCATCTTCATCCTACGCCTCCCATGGATTGATAAACCTTAGGTCATCCACTTGAGGGAAAATTGCTACTGTCCTGCAAAACTCTGCGCTTGGAGGCCCAACACGTGTCTACAAGAATAAAGTTGCGTAGTAGACATCAATACCAAATGGACATTCAAAGTGCCTTTCTAAATGGAGAAATTGAGGAGGAAGTCTATGTTAAACAACCTCCCGGCTTTGTTAATACCAAGAAATCTAATCATGTTTACAAACTTCACAAAGCACTTTATGGTCTCAAACAAGCTCCTAGAGCATGGTATAAATGCTTGACTAAGTTTCTTATGGAAAAAGGCTTCGACATTGGAAAAATTGATTCTACACTTTTTACTAAAAGGGTTAATGGTGAATTATTTGTGTGCCAAATTTATGTGGATGATATCATATTTGGTTCAACTAACCCTCATTTTAGTGAAAAGTTTGGATGGCTAATGTCGAAGAAGTTTGAGATGTCTATGATGAGTGAACTCAAATTCTTTCTTGGTTTGCAAATCAAGCAAACTAAGGAGGGTACCTTTGTTTCCCAAACAAAGTATACCAAGGACTTATTCAAGAAGTTCAATATGCAAGTGAGCAAAGGTATAAAAACACCCATGCCTACTAGTGGACATCTTGACTTGACTAAGGATGGGAAACCGGTTGACTAAAAGGTTTACTGCTCTATGATTGGTTCATTGTTATATCTATGTGCCTCCCGTCCCGATATTATGCTAAGCGTTTGCATGTGTGCACGATATCAAGCGGCCCCTAAAGAGTGTCATCTTAAGGCTGTGAAAAAGATAGTGAGATACTTAATCCATACACCAAACTTTGGCATTTGGTATCCTTAGAGGTCCTCTTTTGATCTTGTTGGCTACTCCGATTCGGACTATGCCGGTGACAAGGTTGATAGAAAGTCCACTTCGGGAACTTGTCAATTTCTTGGTAGATCTCTTGTGTCTTGGTCCTCCAAGAAACAAAACTCGGTATCCTTATCCACCGCCGAAGCGGAATACATTGCCGCCGGATCATGTTGTGCTCAATTACTTTGGATGACCCAAACTCTTAAGGATTATGGGATATATGTGAAACATGTTCCATTGCTATGTGATAATGAAAGTGCTATTAAGATTGCTCACAATACCGTGCAACATTCTCGAACTAAGCATATTGAAGTTCATCATCATTTCATTCGAGATCATGTTGCTAAAGGAGACATCAATCTTAGGCATGTTCGTATAGATAAGCAATTGGCGGATATATTCACCAAACCGCTTGATGAGAAAGTATTTTGCCGTTTGAGAGGTGAATTGAATGTTATTGATGCCTCAAACTTGGAGTAGAAACTTCATTTGGATACATGCAAGGCATGAGCTTGTCTTTTGATTAATCCTTGATATTACTTTTATGATGATGATCATATGTCTTGGATCTATATTTGTACCCTTGCATGTTATCTAACCCTTGTAGGTACTTGGATGAGCCCAAATCTACGAGATTGCAAATCACTCACATCTTGAGCGATCTCTACATCACCAAGTTTCTACTATGTGGTTGTTTAATACAAGGAAGCGTGGATTCACTCAACATATCCTTTGACAATTTCTATATATCAGATTTCATTTGCTATCAAGTTTCATGATTGTCATCTTGGATACACAAGTGCTCTTCCTTGCAAGACTAAACCATGTAGGAAGATGAACTCAAACTATAAGTGGTGCTCTCAACTCTTGATGAACTACATCAACCCCGAGAATCCAACACAAGTTCGACTACATGATCAAGATCAACACCACCACTCAAGGTATGTTATTCCATCTTAGAGAAGCTTTACTCCAAGACATGGGTCAAAGCAACTCACCAAGATGTGAATACGCCAAAAAGCTTAAAAGAAAAATGGTAACCCCATTTTGAGCTTAAACGATGAGTATGACCTACGATCAAGTGTCATCACTTGACTCCTCAGTCAATATACTCTAACATAGGTGACTTTGTTGCCGACCCCTTCTAGATGAAGTTCTCTAGTGTTTCTTTGTTTTGCATATGTTTTTACTTGTTTGTTCCCCTTATAAAAAAAACTTCATCTAGATCCTTTTCCTTTGTATGTTTCTCTGTTTTTTTTCTGTATCTAATTCATTGCAAATTCTTCAGTTAATTCCTTGCGAATCCTTGTGAGATTTCAATTACCAAGTGAGCTGAGTTGACAAGACTTTTCCTCTGTATTGAACTCGGTCTCACCGATTCATGCCCATCAGCTAGACCGAACTACAATACCTTGTAGACAGTTCATCGGTACAACCGACGAGGACTAACCCGGTCTGACCGATATGCATCATCTATGACACCGCCAACTCGGTGTCATCGATGAAAATAGATCGGCGTTACCGATTTCACTACTGAAAAAACTTTTTGCCACTGCAAATGTCATTTCTTCTCCAGCTCCACTCAATGATTCTTATCCTCTACTCGCATCTTATTCTACATGCTGCTTTGTAATGTGTTTCAAGGACCAAACCTATTTGACTCATGCTCTAGAAGGTCCCTTCTTGGAAATTGATGTCAAAGGGGGAGAGAGAGCACATCAAAGCTTATCACATGGGAAAGCACATCTTAGCTTGCTTCTCCAGATGCTTATTAACAATAGAGGAGAGAAGTCACATGTCTTTAAGAGGGGAAAGACATGTTAATAAATGTAAGTTCGTATCTTTTCATGATCTGTTTTTTTCTTGCTCTGATTTTCTCTTACCCTACCTTCTCCCATTATCCAATATCAAATTTAGGGGGAGAAAGAGTTCCTATCTAAGGGAAGATTTTTTTTGGAATTCATTGCATATCTTTAATCTTTGGGGACATGTCTATATCCAAATGAAGTACTAAGTACTTACTCTTTACATGTCATCCCAGTCTTGGTAATCTTGTGGTCTGCTGAACTTGCTTCATTTAGAGTGTTCTTGTGTTATCTAACCTTGTTTTCTCAAGCTCATCTCTTTCGAAGCCAGCCCAAGACCACAAGGTAAGTATATGCATCACACTCATGTGCATGATGATCTCTTGCTGATGAACATATTGTTTGCAAGAAGGACTCATGAACATAAAGGTACACTTCCTATATACATCATTTGCTCTGATGCATATAGCCAAGATACATGTAACTCATTGCTTGCTCTGACATGCTTATGCATTCACGTGATCCTACATACTATCTTTACATGATTGCATACATGTAGGGGGAGCCTATGCATGTTACATGTCCTTCCAAAGCTTTACTTGTTACTCTTCATATCCTTATCTAAAGCTTTGATGTATGTTGTCATCAATTACCAAAAAGGGGGAGATTGAAAGCACAAGTGCTCCTTGGGTGATTTTGCTAATTAATGTCAACATATCTCTTGTTGGACTAATACCTTTACCTAGTGTATTTCAGATCATTTCAACAATGGCGTGGCAAGGACAAGAGCATGTGGAACACCTTCAAGAAACTAAGGACAAAGATTGGCAAAAGCTCAAGACTCTTCATTTCTATTTTAGTGATCCAAGATCACATTGAGTCCATAGGAAAAGCCAATACTATTAAAAGGGGATGAGGTGTTGCTTAATGGTCTACTTTCTCAAAATGCTTAGTGATATGCTCCAAAGCCCTCAACCACTTTCTCATTTCCAAATATGTCCAAAACCTAAAGTCAAACTCGGCCCCACCGATTTGATCTATCCGGCGCCACCGAGTTTCTTTGACATAGCCACTGCCAGAAACCCTAATCCATTCGGTCTCACCGATCGGGATCTCGGTCTCACCGAGATGACAATGCAAACTCTCTGTTTCCCTTCGTAACATTTCGGTCTTACCGAAATGAGCGATTGGTCCCACCGAGTTCTCAATGCAAACTCTCTGTTGCCTGTTGTAATTATTTCGGTCTCACCGAAATATGCAATCGGTCCCACCGAGTTTGCCTGACCAACTCTCTGTTTAACTCATTGCTGAAATCGGTCCCACCGAGTTCATGCAATCGGTCACACCGAGATGAGGTCTTGCCCTAACCCTAGCACATCAGTCCCACCGAGTTGATTATGTCGGTCCCACCGAGAATCGGAACGTTCACATTTTGAACTAAATCGGTCTCACCGAGTTCTTCTATTCGGTCTGACCAAGTTGGGTCAAATGTGTGTAACGGTTGGATTTTGTGTGGAGGCTATATATACCCCTCCACCCCCTTCTCTATTCAAGAGAGAGCCATCAGAACGAGCCTACACTTCCAGTACTCATTTTCTGAGAGAGAACCACCTACTCATGTGTTGAGATCAAGACATTCCAATCCTACCACAAGAATCTTGATCTCTAGCCTTCCCCAAGTTGCTTTCCACTCAAACCATCTTTCCACCATAGCCAAATCTATGAGAAAGAGTTGAGTGTTGGGGAGACTATCATTTGAAGCACAAGAGCAAGGAGTTCATCATCAACACACCATTTATTACCTTTTGGAGAGTGGTGTCTCCTAGATTGGTTAGGTGTCACTTGGGAGCCTTCGACAAGATTGTGGAGTTGAACCAAGGAGTTAGTAAGGGCAAGGAGATCGCCTACTTCGTGAAGATCTACCCGAGTGAGGCAAGTCCTTCGTGGGCGATGGCCATGGTGGGATAGACAAGGTTGCTTCTTCGTGGACCCTTCGTGGGTGGAGCCCTCCGTGGACTCACGCAGCCGTTACCCTTCGTGGGTTGAAGTCTCCACCAACGTGGACGTACGATAGGACCACCTATCGGAACCACGCCGAAAATCTCCGTGTTTTCATTGCGTTTGCACACTCCAATCCCATCCCTTTTCTTTCTTGCAAATACCATGCTTTACTCTTTCCGCTGCTCATACTCTTGTCATGCTTGCTTGAAATGTATTGTGAATGCTTAAACTTGTGCTAAAACTCCACCTCAACTTGAAGAACTTAAAAACTGCTACTTTTGCTTGTTGAGGGTCTAATCACCCCCCTCTAGACACCTCTTCTCGATCCTTTCAGCAGCCCAGAATCAGCATGACAATGTGCAACCTGAAGCACCGGAGGAAATGGCTACTGATCAGAACTCCATAGTCATGGACCCCCCTCTTTTGGTTCCAGTGGCTCGATTGGACAGCTGCAGAATCCCATGGACCTTGAGGTCCAACAAAAGGCACCATTGCAGATGGATCCTATCTAGCTGGGCATTGTTCGTGTGGTTTATGGGCCAGTGCTGCCGCCACAGATGATCTGGGAAAGAACTTTCAGTATGTTAATGCCTAAAATTATATTGTCTGACGTTCGCTGCTCGCCAAGACAGTTTGTGCTCCCTCCTTATGTTGTTCCATTGAGGTTTTGGTCATGGGAGTATGAGCTCAAATTCATCAATATGATTAGAACATCTGGTTTTCTTTCTTTGGACTTGACTGTGATACGTCTCCACCGTATCTATAATTTATGAAGTATTCATACTATTATATTATCATTCTTGGATGTTTTACAATCAGTTTATAGCAACTTTATATCATTTTTTTTGGACTAACCTAATGACCCAGCGCCCAGGTGGGTTGTGCCCACCTCGGTGGCCTCCCGCACCCTCTCTTCGCTCTATAAATCATCAAATATTCGAAAAACCCTGGGGGAAACCCTAGATCAGAAGTTGCGCTGCCGCAAGGCTCTGTAGCCACGCAAAACCAATCTAGACCCCGTTCCGGCACTCCGTCGGAGGGGGAAATCATCACCGGTGGCCATCTTCATCATCCCGGCGGCCACCATGATGAGGAGGGAGTAGTCCACCCTCGGGGCTGAGGGTTTGTACGAATAGCTATGTGTTTAATCTCTCTCTCTCGTGTTCTTGAGATGTCACGATCTTGATGTATCGCGTGCTTTGTTAATATAGTCGGATCATATGGTGTTTTCCCCTCTCTATCTTGTTGTGATGAATTGAGTTTTCCCTTTGAGATTTCGTTTTATCGAATTGAATACTTTTATGGATTTGAGAGCACTTGATATATGTCTTGCTTACGAATACCCGTGGTGACAATGGGGTATTACATTGATTCACTTGATATATGTTTTGGCACTCAACTCGCGGATTCCCAAGGTGACATTGGGGTAATCTATGCATAGGGGTTGATGCACGTTCTTGTCTTTGTTTCTCCGGTAGAAATCTTGTGGCACTCTTTGAGGTTCTTTGTGATGGATTGAGCATTCCGAATCTGAATTTGCTTTGGTGTTATTTTAGTACAAACTCTTGGATAGATCGATCGGAAAGAATAGCTTTGAGGTGGTTTCGTACCCTACAAACATTTATTCTTATGTTCTCCGCTAGATAGGAACTTTGGAGTGATTCTTCATCACACGTTGAGGGATGGTTATATGATCCAATTATATTAGCATTGTCGAGAGATTGCACTAGCGAAAGTACGGACCCTAGGCCTCACTTTCAAGCATTGCAATACCGTTTGTGCTCCGTTTTATCACTTGCTACCTTGCTGTTTTTATTTATTCAGATTATAAAAATATATTTCTAGAATCCATATTACACTTTTATCACCATCGCTTCGCCGAACTAGTGCACCTATACAATTTGCCATTGTATTGGGTGTGTTGGGGACACAAGAGAATTTTTATTATTTGGTTGCATGGTTGTTTGAGAGAGACCATCTTCATCCTACACCTCCCACGGATTGATAAACCTTAGGTCATTCACTTGAGGGAAATTTGCTACTGTCCTACAAAACTCTGCGCTTGGAGGCCCAACACGAGTCTACAAGAACAAGTTGTGTAGTAGACATCAAGCAATTTTCTGGCGCCGTTGCCGGGGAGGTGAGTGCTTGAAGGTATATCTTTAGATCTTGCAATTGAATCTTTTAGTTTCTTGTTTTATCACTAGTTTGGTTTTATAAAAGAAAACTACAAAAAATGGAATTGAGGTGGCCTCATATTATACGTCTTTATCATGTCTTTCTTGAAAATGATGGAAAGGAAAATTGTGCTCAATTGATAGAAGAAGAATTCAATAAAATGTTTGGCATAAATGATGAGCATGATTGCAATGTTGTTGGTATGAATTCTTTGAATATTCATGATGCTAATGATATGCAAAGCCATAAGCTTGGGGATGCTATATTTGATGAAGATGATATTTTTAGTCCCCCAAGATTTGATGTGCAAATTTGTTATAATTATTGCATGCCTCCTATTTATGATGATTATAATGATGAAAGTGGATTTGGAGAGGTCATGACTTTATTTAATGATGAATCCACTATTTCGGAAGAGGTTTCAATTGATTATGAGAACAAAGTTGCTATCTATGATGATTATGGTGATGACATGTATGCTATATTGAATAATTATAACCATGAAACTTGTCATCATGATTTTAATTTCCAATCACATGATTGTTATTTTGTTGAGTTTGCTCCCACTACTATTCATGAGAATAAATTTGCTTATGTGGAGAGTAATAAATTTTCTATGCTTGTGGATCATGAAAATAATGCTTTATGTGATGGTTATATTGTTTAATTCATTCATGATGCTACTGAAAATTATTATCAGGGAGGGACATGTGCTTGTAGGTATTCCAATAATATCAAGTTTCCTCTCTATATGTTGAAAGTTTTGAAGTTGCACTTGTCTTGCCTTCCTATGCTAGTTCATTTTTCTTCCCATAAATTGTTTGCTCACAAAATCCCTATGCATAGGAAGTGGGTTAGACTTAAATGTGCTAGTCATATGCTTCATGATGCTCTCTTTGTGTTTCAATTCTTATCTTTTACGTGAGCATCATTGAAATCTTCATGCCTAGCTAAAAGGCATTAAAGAAAAGCGCTTGTTGGGAGACAACGCAACACTTTTACCTACTGTTTTTATGTGTTCACATGATTATGCTACTGTATTAATCATGTTTAATTGCTTTTGTTTCAATAAAGTGCCAAGTAAAGCCTTTGGGATAGTGTGGATGATAGTTGACTTGATTCTGTTCAAAAACAGAAACTTTTGGGTCCAGTGCAGAAATTCCTATATTTTACTGGAACATGGAAAAATTCTGACATTTTTATATTTGATAGATATACAAATTCTATACGTTTTCCTAATTTTACAGAATTTTTGGAGTAGCAGAAGTATGGTTGGAGTACATATTATTACAGACTGTTCTGTTTTTGACAGATTCTGTTTTCAATGCATAGTTTGCTTGTTTTCTAGTTTCTATGGCTTATATTGCTCAATATAAATTGTGGAAATGATATGCTACAGTAGTCATTGTGTGAGAACAATTCTGAATCTTGTCTTTGACAGTAACCAAGTGAATGATTTGTTTTATCATACTAATCCGTCTCACGAAGTTCCGTTAAGTTTTGTGTGATTGAAGTTTTCAAGTTTTGGGTGAGATATTGATATGAGGAGAACAAGGAGTGACAAGAACCTAATCTTAGGGATGCCCAAGGCATCCCAAGGTAATATTCAAGGAAGATCCAAGAAACTAAGCTTGGGGATGCCCCGGAAGGAATCCCCTCTTTCGTCTCCAACATTATCGGTAACCTTACTTGGGGCTATATTTTTATTCGTCACATGATATGAGTTTTGCTTGGAGAGTCATTTTATTTTATTAGGATTTTCTTGCTGTTATTTATAATAATGTTTTGGATCTCTTTGTTCAATAAAAGTGGCAACTATAGCCTTTGCCATGCTTATTTTGCAAATATATGAGTTGCTGTTTCAAAACAGAAAGTTTATACCTGTTGCAATAATTATCCAGAAAAGTCAGAATGTGATCAAATGTTGAAACTTTTTGCACAGTAAGAAATAATAAATTTTCTACAGTGTGTTAAATTTTCATAATTTTTGGAGTTAAAGAAGTATTGATACTCTTGCATTCTTTACAGACTGTACTGTTTTGGCAGATTGCTGTTATGTTTGCATATGTTTGCTTGTTTAATGATTCTATTTGAGGATAGGAGTATTAAATATGCAGAGGCATTTAGTATGCAATGTTGAATAATAATTTTTGTGATTTTCTACAGTAGAGAATGTTAAGGTTTTTGCATTGGTTTATACTAACTTATCTCACGAGTTCTTGTTGAGTTTTGTGTGGATGAAGTTTTTTAGATTTAGGGAAACCGTGATATAAAAGGAATTAAGGAGACACAAAAGCTCAAGATTGGGGATGCCCAAGGCATCCCTAGATAATATTTCAAGAAGTCTCAAGCATCTAAGCTTGGGGATGCCCTGGTAGGCATCCCACCTTTCTTCATCAACAATTATCGGTTAGTATCGGTTGAGCCTAAGTTTTTGCTTCTTCACATGAGTTGTACTACTCTTGGAATGTCATTTTGTCTTGCTTTTCTTGCTGTTTTAATAAAATACTTAGATCTGAAAGTTTTTAAATAATAGAGAGTCCTCAAATTGCTACCCATTTACTTAACTACTCGTTTGATCTTCACTTATATCTTTTTGGAGTAGCTTGTAATTTACTCTTGTGCTTCACTTATATCCTATGAGTAAATTGTTGAATAAATTGAATATAATGAAGTTGAAATTATATGTTCATATCATGCCTAGTGGTAGCTTCACATTGGTTTCAGAAAGTGAAATCTTTTGAAGCTTGACAATCACAATATTGGTCATACAAGAAATTCATGAATGATTAATAGAAGGAAGAGAACTTTCACATGCAAATACACTATCTTGGAAATATTTTGTGATTGTGACCCCCCATCAAAATATTATATGCCAAAATTGTTGACGTTGGACAAGGAAGACAATGTAATGATTTATGTTTGTTCATATTCACATAGAAGTTATATTGTCATAGATCCTTCTACATGTGGTTCTTGCCCCCCATCTTTGCTAGCCAAAATTCCGCACCAAGTAGAGATACTACTTGTGCATCTAAAAACCCTTAAACCCAAATCTTATTTTCAAGAGTCCACCATACCTACCTAAGGATTGAGTAAGATCCTTCAAGTAAGTTGTCATCGGTGCAATAAGGCAATACAAATTGCTTCTAAAAGTGTTAGATCATTTAGTGTAAGAGAAAATTGAGCGTTGTACGAACTTGTGATGGCAAAGAATAAAAGCGACAGACTACATAATAAAGGTTGCTATCATAAGGGGCAATATAACATGACGTTCTTTTGCACTAAGGGATTGAGCATACAAACAAAAAGCGCATGGCAACCTCTGCTTCCCTCTGCGAAGGGCCTACCTTTTACTTTTATGTATTTACTTTCATGCAAGAGTCAAAGTTTTTCTCTCTATTCCTTTTTATTTTTCTCTTTTGCCAAGCATCATGTGGTGAGGAAAGATCTAGGCACTTATATCCAGTTGGATATGTGTAGCATGAGTTATTATTGTTGACTTCACCCTTGAGGTGAATACGTTGGGAGGCGAAATTATAAGCCCCTATCTTTCTATGTGTCCGGTTGAAACGTTTTGCTCATATGTATGCGGTGAGTGTTAGCAATCATAGAAGACTATATGATGGTTGAGTATGTGGAGCTCTTACTTAGACTCTGTTGAATAAGTTGAATTGCAATTGCTTTGTGACTGAGAACATAGGTTGTTGAGTTTCAAGAGAATTCATTGTTTGAACCTTAACATGTGAATTGGATGCTACTTTAACATGAGAAGTTTTATAAGAAAGAATTGCTGTTATGATGCTAGGAAAAGTGATTCAAATTGTCATTGATCAAACTTGTGCACTTTGCTAGCATTCACACTTCATAAATTATTTCTTTTATCATTTACCTACTCGAGGACAAGTAGGAATTAAGCTTGGGGATGCTGATACGTCTCCAACGTATCTATAATTTATGAAGTATTCATGCTGTTATATTATCATTCTTGGATGTTTTACAATCAGTTTATAGCAACTTTATATCATTTTTTGGGACTAACCTGTTGACCCAGCGCCCAGGTGGGTTGTGCCCACCTCGGTGGCCTCCCGCACCCCCTCTTCGCTCTATAAATCATCAAATATTCCAAAAACCCTGGGGGAAATCCTAGATCAGAAGTTCCGCCGCCGCAAGGCTCTATAGCCACGCAAAACCAATCTAGACCCCGTTCTGGCACTCCGCCGGAGGGGGAAATCATCACCGGTGGCCATCTTCATCATCCCAGCGGCCACCACGATGAGGAGGGAGTAGTCCACCGGCGGGGCTGAGGGTTTGTACCTGTAGGGGGAAATCATCACCGGTGGCCATCTTCATCATCCCGGCGGCCACCACGATGAGGAGGGAGTAGTCCACCCTCGGGGCTGAGGGTTTGTACAAGTAGCTATGTCTTTAATCTCTCTCTCTCTCGTGTTCTTGAGATGTCAGGATCTTGATGTATCGCGGGCTTTGTTAATATAGTCGGATCATATGGTGTTTTCCCCTCTCTATCTTGTTGTGATGAATTGAGTTTTCCCTTTGAGATTTCGTTTTATCGGATTGAATACTTTTATGGATTTGAGAGCACTTGATATATGTCTTGCATACAAATACCCGTGGTGACAATGGGGTATTATATTGATTCACTTGATATATGTTTTGGCACTCAACTCGCGGATTCCTGAGGTGACATTGGGGTAATCTATGCATAGGTGTTGATGCATGTTCTTGTCTTTGTTTCTCTAGTAGAAATCTTGGGGCACTCTTTGAGGTTCTTTGTGTTGGATTGAGCATTACGAATCTGAATTTGCTTTGGTGTTATTTTAGTACGAACTCTTGGATAGATCGATCTGAAATAATAGCTTTGAGGTGGTTTCGTACCCTACAAACAATTTATTCTTATGTTCTCCGCTACATAGGAACTTTGGGGTGATTCTTCATCGCACGTTGAGGGATGGTTATAAGATCCAATTATATTAGCATTGTTGAGAGATTGCACTAGCGAAAGTACGGACCCTAGGCCTCATTTTCAAGCATTGCAATACCGTTTGTGCTCCGTTTTATCACTTGCTACCTTGCTATTTTTATTTATTCAGATTATAAAAATATATTTCTACCATCCATATTACACTTTTATCACCATCTCTTCGCCGAACTAGTGCACCTATACAATTTGCCATTGTATTGGGAGTGTTGGGGACACAAGGGACTTTTTATTATTTGGTTGCAGGGTTGTTTGAGAGAGACCATCTTCATCCTACACCTCCCACGGATTGATAAACCTTAGGTCATTCAATTGAGGGAAATTTGCTACTGTCCTAGAAAACTCTGCGCTTGGAGGCCCAACACGAGTCTACAAGAACAATTTGTGTAGTAGACATCAGACTGCAATAGCTGCCCCGACACCAGTGGCAATTGAAGAAGTGGCACAACCTGAGACCTCCTTGCCAGCTGTCGATTTTCAGTTTGTTTCCCAGATGCTACGAGATGCTACCAAGCTCGCCGATCAGTCCAGCTTGTGGCTCCAGTACCAGACTACTGTACAAGGCGAATGACGTGTAGCGCTGCTAAGCTTGCAGGCTTCAAACCCACCTCCGCTATCCCACTGAAGCCTTCTGCACTTCATCGTCCACGCGCCAAGAAGCTCTGCTTACAAGACGAGCCAACTGCTGAGGAGAAGGAAACTCACAAGCTGCCACCGCCAACGCCGATCCGTACGATGTAGGATTTGGGAGCGTCACTGCAGATCCCCCCGGAGGAGCTCACCGTGGCAAAGATTACGGCTTGCCCTGAGCCTACTGAAGATAGCAAGAGTTCCAAGGACAAGTGATCTATCTCTGTTTTATCTGTCCTATCATCGCGTGTTCTGTCAGACTAGGTTTTTATTTATCGTCTTGCTTGTTGAACTATGTAACTTGTCTGTTTGGCTCGTTAGGTGGTACTCTTTCTGTTATGCAGTAATGAGTTTATGCTATCGCCATATGGGTTGTCATGAATAGTACAACTTTTCGTAATTGGTGTGTCTTGTGCTGGAATGTGCGCGGCTTGAATTATGAAGATAGGCAGCGAGATGTTAGAGCAAAAATTGATGAGAGCCAATGCTCTATTCTTTGCCTGTAAGAAACTAAGTGCGAGCACTTTGATCTACGTGCGATTTGGAGTTTTTGTCCTAGGCATTTTGATAATTTTGCCTACGCCCAATATGTTGTTGCTTCCGGTGGTATTCTGGTTATCTGGAATTCTTCGGTATTTAGTGGGAATCTGGTTGAAGTTTAGTGCTTTGGGGTGGTTGTCTCTTTTAAGTCAGTCCATAATTCTGAGGAATGGACGTTGGTCTCAGTTTATGGTCCCTGTCAGGGTGCTCTTCAGGACGATTTTGTGAGTTGGCTCTACAATCTACAAATTCCTCAAGATGCTAATTGGTTGTTGCTAGGGGACTTCAACTTTATTAGATCTTTGGATAATAGAAACTTGCCTGGTGGTGATGTCAATGATATTTTCCTATTCAATGAGATTATTGGCCACCTTGGATTGCTGGAGCTGCCACTCAAGGGTAGGGCATATACTTGGTCTAATATGCAAGAGCAGCCCCTTTTGGAACGGTTGGATTGGTTCGTCACAACTGCAGATTGGATTTCTGTTTATCCTAACACTGTCGTGCTCCCACTGGCTAGAACCTCTTCTGATCACGTTCCATATGTGGTCTCTATTCACACGTCCATTCCAAAGTCCAAGGTTTTCTGTTTTGAGAATTATTGGGTGGACATACCTGGCTTCATGGACTGTGTTAAGTTATCTTGGGATGCCCCAGTGCCAGCAAATCTCTCTGCATCTGCTATCATGTCAAAGAAGTTCAAACGGTTGAGATATGATCTGAGGTAATGGGCCACCAGCTTACCCTCTCTTAAACGGCTGGCCATTAAGTGCTCCCATGTAATTTTGGCTTCAGATAACCTTGAGGAGATTAGGCCTTTAACCAGACCTGAGTTTAATTTTTCAAAAATAGTGAAGTTGCATTATGAGAAGTTACTCAAACTCCACTATATATATTGGAAACAAAGGTGTACCATCAGATATATTAAGGTTGGGGAGGAAAATTCCAAGTTCTTCCACGCGATGGCCTCGGAAAGATTGAGGCATAATTCTATCTGCAGCCTGCAGAGAGAAAATGGGTCCATGGCTAATGAGCATGCCCAGATGACGGGAATCCTTTGGAGTTCTTTCAAATCCTGCATGGGCATCCTGCATGGGCCAGGCCCAAGGAATAGCAATGGGCTTTGACTTGCAGTCTTTTCTTCAGCCTGTTGATGGTTAAGATGATTTAGCAGCTCCTTTCTTAGAGGAAGAGATCATGTCTGTTCTCAAGGAGCTGCCACCTGATAGGGCACCTGGTCCAGATGGCTTTAATGGCTTGTTTTTCAATTGCTGCTGGAAGATAATTGAAAAGGATTTTAGGCAGTTGATTTATGATTTTTATGAGAACAAGGTCAGTTTGGAGAACATTAATGCTTCTCTGATCAATCTCATTCCAAAGATGCTGGCGCCCATGTGTCCTAATGATTTTCGGCCCGTCTCTCTGACAAACACTTGCCTAAAATTCCTGACTAAATTATTGGCAAACAGGCTACAGAAGGTAATTCTCAAATGCATTCATAAAAATCAGTATGGATTTCTCAAATGTAGATCTATTCAGGACTGCCTGGCATGGGCTTTTCAGTACATTTTCCAGTGTCAGCAATCAAAAAGGCCAATTCTCATTCTCAAATTGGACTTTGCAAAAGCTTTTGACACGGTGAAGTATGAGGCTATCCTTGCTATTCTAAAGTTCAAGGGTTTTACAGCTAGATGGATTAAGTGGGTCAAGGAAATCCTTTCATCAGGTGATTCTCAAGTTCTCCGGAATGGACTGCCTGGTAATCATTTCAGATGCAAACGGGGGGTGCGTCAAGGGGACCCTTTTTCTCCTCTTTTGTTTGTTCTCACGGCAGACCTTCTTCAGTCGGTGGTGAATAAAATGTTGTACGATGGTCAACTCACATTACCTATTGCATCCCACGACTCAGACTTCCCTGTCATACAGTACGCTGATGACACAATTCTTATATTGCCGGTTGTTGAGGATCAATTGGTTGCATTGAAGGATATGCTCCACAATTTTTCCCAATCCACTGGGCTCAGGGTAAACTTTGCAAAGTCTCAGATGATACCTCTCATTGTTCCTGCAAAAGAGGCTGTCAAGCTAGCAGGTATCCTGAATTGTACTTTGGGTACTCTTCCATTCACATACCTTGGACTACCTCTGGGAACCACAAGGCCATCAATTAAAGATCTTATGCCTTTAGTGGATGTTGTGGAAAGGAGATTATCAGCCAGCTCTTCCATGCTTAATCAAGGCTCTAGGCTGCAATTGCTAAACTTTGTTCTATCCTCTATGCCGATATATTTCCTCTGCTCTTTACATATCCCACCAGGCATCATTAAGCAGTTAGAAAGGATTGAGAGGCAATGTCTATGGAGGGGAAATTCTGATACTCCTAGACAATCTTTAGCTGCTTGGGACCTGGTGTGTAGACCAAAGGATAATGGTGGCCTGGGCATCATAAACCTCAAGCTTCAAAACCAAGGTTTGCTTATCAAACACCTGCATAAGTTCTATAACAAGGAGAATATACAGTGGGTCTCTTTGATTTGGAATACCTACTATGATGGTGTTGTCCCACATGCCACTATTCTATGTGGCTCATTCTGGTGGAAGGATGTGTTCAAACTGAATGACAATTACAGAGTGCTGGCCACTTCATCAGTAAAAATGGGAGACTCTGTTTTGTTTTGGTCTGATGCATGGGAGGTTGGGGGCTCTACTTTGCCGTTGAGACACAGGTTTCCCAGATTGTTCTCCTTTGTCAATGATGATAAGATCTCTGTCTATGATTTCTACCAATGCCAGGATAGATCCACATACTTTCAACTTCCAATATCCCAGCAAGCGGCTATGGAGTTGGACATACTTTATTCCTGGGCGAAGAATGATCAGAGGGAGCCCAATGCTGCTGACATATGGTCTTGGACAGGAAAACCTGGATGCTATTCAGCAAAGAGTTACTATACCATCATGCACTCATACTTGCCCATAATTGAGCCATGCAGGTGGCTCTGGGCCAGTAGATTCACTCTTCGGATCAAAGTGTTTGCGTGGCTGTTATTCTTTGACAGGCTAAATACCAAGGATTTACATGTGAGGAGGCATTGGAGGTCTTTACAGGAGGATAACCTCTGTGTTTTTTGTTGCCATCACACTTATGAGGACAGGATGCATCTCTTCTTCTCTTGTAATTTCAGTGTCGGAATCTGGAATTACTTGCAGGTTGACTGGTCTGGTGGCAATGATATACCACCGGAGATTTGCACACCCCTTCTTCTTTGAGGTTATATTCACAGCATCATGGAATATTTGGATTCTCAGAAATGGGAGAACGTTTAGGGGTGAATGGACCACCTTTTCTGTCTGGAGATGTAAATTTGTACATGATTTAACTCTACTAGCTCATAGGGTTAAAGCTTCTATTAGACCCAAGCTCTTAGCCTGGCTAGCTGGCCTCCATTGAGGCTTGTAATAGGTAGGTAGTCCTGTTCTTTTCTTCCCTTTTGTAGTTTGTTTGTACGGTTGAACTTGTTTCCTGGTTTGGTAATAAAAGACTGTGGGGCTTTGCCCTGCAGTAGTTAGTCAAAAAAAGATAACAAGGCCAACAAAAAGGCCCCTAAAGCTAGCCAGCTTGCACAACAAACATGTATAGACACGCAGACTATCGGCCCTGTTTGTTTCGGTTTTGGGCAGCAGATTCTCATAGGAAAAATCAGAAGCTAAAACAAACAATTATTTGGAATGAACTTTACTAGTGAAGCTTAATCTAGATTCGGGCCATTTTCTGTGCAATTGCCTGTAGCACGTCCAAATGTAATTCAGTGGCAACGCTAATTCAGCGAATCGGCTTTGCCAATGAAGTGAATTCATAGGTGATTCGAAGCCAACTGAAGCTGAAACAAACAAGACCATATTTAACCTTACATGCACACCTATACTCAATCACTCCTTCCAGAAATAGAATTCACACTCATATCTTACTTTGATCGACGATTGGACTAATTATATATACTATTAATCATCCGATAGTACAAAATATCATGTAATCCACATATTATTGAAAAAAATATTGGACAAAGTAAATCTTCAAATGCGTGTGCGCTTTATATTTCTGGACTGAGGGAGTATCGTACCTACAGCGTAGGTAGATTTGATGTGCGCTCTAGGCCTATAATTTCTTACATCCGGTGTTTGTGAATCTCTACTTTAAGCTATGCATACTACCGCTTCGTTTAGATATGTAAGAAGTTTTCCATTCCATAGCCTTCAATCAACGGCTTTGACTGTGATTTTCACTTATAATGTGCCTAAAAAATAGTAAGATATACAACATCTAAAAATTAGTAAGAATATATAAGACGTATATAAAAGACTTTTGCAAGACATGTACAATAATATAAAATTCTTGCATGTCCAATCGATTCATATATCTTGGCATATACTACTAGTAAAAAAAATTAAAAGACCGACTACATGAGGGCATAATAATGCATCTTATATTCCTGCAGGAGTGGACGCGGAGCAGCTAGCTTAAAGGGAGCATGCATGCATAGTATATATGTAGCTAGTTTCTTAACTAATTACTCAGTGTTCCCGCAAAAAAACCTAATTACTCAGTGGTGAAAAAAGTTGATATCAAAATGGTAGTGGTGCATGGAATCCATGACCTATATGATTTGATTTCACTAAGGTGGGGATTACCATATATAGTGATGAAAACTTGATATCGAAGTGGTAGTGGTGCATGGAATCCATGACCTATATGATTTGATTTCACTAAGGTGGGGATTACCTTATATAGTGATGAAAACTTGATATCGAAGGGGTAGTGGAGCATGGAATCCATGACCTATTTGATTTGATTTCCCTAAGGCGAGGATTACAATATATAGCAATTGGTTAGGGTGGTTAATTACACGGCCAGTGCCCTGCCAATGATGGTGTTACAATGAAAATATAGAAAAGCCTTGCCGGTTATGGAACAAGGTTTTTTTGCTTACCACGAATAATTTTTTCTAGGGTTTTGAGAGCAGGAGGTGACTGCACTTCCCTCGACCCGCCGGCGTCGTCGTGGGTTCCCCTGCCCTCCGCCGGCCGCTACGGCGGGGGGAGGGTGAGGGAACCCCAGATCTATGGGTGTGTTTGGATCGAAGCCTCGTCACGCCAAGCTAACCTGTGACGCGCCACAGTTGCGGCGGATGAATCGTCCGCCACAACTTTGGCGTCAAAAAGTGTGGCATGGCTTTTTATTTTAGTTTGGTGTGGAGGGTTGTGGCAGCAACCAAACAACGTCTTAACTTTGTTTGGCACGCCGCATCTGCGGCTCGGCAGCCATTGGCGTAATCCAAACACGCCCTGTGTGTCCGGTTCATGTCCCATAGGGGTTTCGAGTTCTTCGTCACCGGTGAAGTTGGGGCAGCGGCGGCGATGGTAATAATGGTTCCTCGGCTTTCCCCATGTCGATGGCCTTCCTCGGAGGGGCGTCGACGAGTCCAAGGATGGTGTCGATCGCCGGACATTCGGTTTGGCGTGATTAGCATTTGTCCACGACGGCGGCGGCCTGCGGAGGGGACGGCGTTGCAGCGTGTTTTTGTTCTCGAGTTCTATCTCCGTCCGATCAAGCTCAGCCATATACGGATCTGTCGGGGAACTTGTGAGGCTTGTGTCCCCATCCTCTGTCTGGCTGGAGTTGGGATTAGTGTCTGGCCTTGCTCAGTGCTAGCTAGCTTTTCCGGGACGGCGATCTTTCCAGATCGCAGTCGCCGGCATCTTCTGGCTTACATCGATGACTTCCCGACCGCTGCTTCTACAAGCTCTTGGGTTTCAACAAGGTTGCTCTGGTAAGATGGAGGCCTAGAGGCGGCAACGAGCTCTGCTCGTGGCGCACCGCCGGTGGCTGCAGAAAGGAAGACGGTGCTGATTTCTTAAAGGACTTGCCTGTAATTTCATATTCTTGTAAGGGCTGGTTTTATTGGATATATAGCCTTGGGCCTTTTCCACACAAAAAAAAACAAGTTGTTCTTGCTTTTGCCTCTTAAAGATGTAGTAGCACAGGACAAACTGGGGGCTTCTACAAAAGCTGTTGGCTCTGCACCGGCCGGATGCATCTTTTTTTTTCTTCAATAATTTTCTTTTCACACACACGCACGCACGCGCGCGCGCACACACATAAGTAGCATCTAGACACTTCAATCAAAGCACCTGATGCCTCCTGATGCAAGCTGCCAGTAAGTAAAGGACTTTTTTTAACCCGCAAAAAAAGTAAGCAAAAGGAAACTTTTAAGCAGAATGGCATGTGGGACCATGTTAATTGCTGGCACCCGTTGCAGCTAGCTTAGCGTCACAGCAGTTGGCATGTGTGAAAAGGCCATGAGCGAGACGCTGTTGTTGCCAGCTAGCTTGTGTAGTTAGCTGTGTGTGTGTCTCTCTCTGTGTGTGTAAAGGCACACAGAGAGAAATTTGGGGACAAAATTCCTGTTCTAACCTTTTGTGCTAACAAAATCCCTAGTTGATCTCGTTCAGATTTTTTTTTTCGATTTTAACCTTTTCTGGTGACGCCAACATCCCTGACGTCTGGGTTGCAAGGGAGACGCCATGAACCCTGGCGTCTGGCCCCTGGCCCGCACGACCCGCCTGCCCGTTGACCTGCTGACCTGGGTTCCTGGCGTCTGGCCCTGGTAAGTGGATAATCCCACGGGAGAGTGTGTGGGACCCACCCCACACACTTTCCCCAATCCAGCCCAAGCTTGAAGAACACTTGCTGCTCCCCCACTCTCTCCCACCCCTCAAGCTCCCCCTCAAATCCTCTCCAAAAGGTGCTTCCATTAGGTGGATCTTTCCATCACTTTGTTGCTTGTGGTAATCTCCCCCAAATCACCCAATTTTTTTGGTTAAATCTTGTTATTTTGGTTGCATTTTTTACATGTTGGTGGAACCCTACTTTATGTTTTTCCCCTTATTTTAGTGTGAATGTCTTGGTTAACTTTGGTAATATAGTGATATGCATGGTGTGTAGTAGGAATATTTGCTTGTTGAGTAGAAAGATTGCGGGTTAGGGTTAGTTCGTGTTTAGTGTAAACTTTGCTTAGTGTGTGTTAATTAATGAAACTTTTGTGGACATCACCAATAATTTAGTGTTGATATGATTTGGATATAATGAAATGTTTTTGGATAAACACCAATTCTCATTAATGCCTAATGCATTCATGTTGTTTTTAGATGGAGAGACTTGTTAATGTTCATTACATTGACAAGGAGGCATTCTTGAGTAACAATGCCGACACGGGTGAGGAACCATTGGTTTTTGATACAAGCCCTAGCTATGAGGATGTTGTTGCAAAAGTGAGACATGTCTTAAAGTGGATGGACACCAATGTTGATGTTTAGTTAATAGGAAGGTATCACTACTGAAATCAGCTTCTTTGCCGTCTGCCATGGCGGACGGCAAAGGCATGGATCACGGACGGCAAACTTCTTTGCCGTCCGCCAGCAGACGGCAAAATGTCCGGCTGAACGAGCCACGGCAAAGGGCACTTTGCCGTCTGCTGGCGGACGGCAAAGAGCCTGCAGCTTTGCCGTCTGCTGGCGGACGGCAAAGGGCATGGCTCTTTGCCATCTGCTGGAGGACGGCAAAGGGCATGGCTCTTTGCCATCTGCGGGCAGACGGCAAAGGCTGCAGGCTCTTTGCCATCTGACCAAATAGGCATTAATTCGGTTTCTTCTTATATCAATTCATTTTCACAGAAAATCAAACACACACACACACACACACACACACACACACACACACACACACACACATATATATATATATATATATATATATGACCAATATAGCATATCCAACACATGTTACCAATAGTAGCAAGTTTCATCCATACATATACATAGTTTCATCAATATTACACAGTTTCATCCATAGGTAGCAAGTTTCACAAAGTCAAAACAAAAACTAAAGACAAGCACTCCATATCTGAAATTACAAGAAATGACCTAAAACTAAATATCTATTTTCCTAAAAACTACCTTATTACTAAAATCTTCTCTGGATCTTCTTCTTTTCTTCCAACCTGCATAACAAAAACACTAAGAAAGAGAGAATGGGTTAGGAGTAGAAATGTAGCATTTCACTTGGTGAAATGCAATGCTGTAGGAGCCAGCACTTGAGATCAACACCAGGAAGTACTAAATTTTGAGAGATATCTAGATCCTGCAGCAGTACATTAAGAGCAAATTTTGTCGCTTGAGATATTCGACGTAAAACAGGGCAAGGGGCAGGAAGTGGACTTCAAGACAAATAATTTTCTTTCATTATTTAAGACAGAATCGCACAAGCAACTAATACTGGAGACCACATGGGAGGTGCTGCATTGATGGTTGTAAATACCTTTGCTGTTTTTGTAGTACATGAGCAGCACACACTTGACCACCATAGCAGCTTGCCGGACCATTGTACCTGTGGAGCACAAAACAGAAGTCAGCCTTGATTAGAAATTTTTAGGAGAGCAGTGCTAGTTTAAGAGTTATGAACAGATAGAAATGGTGCATAAATTCCTATGATTCAACAAACATAAGTTATTTCCAAGTGAAACACGGGGCAATGTTATCCACTTCAAAACAAAACAGAACACACAGGTACACACATCGTCAAGTTTTTCCACAAATGAGTTACTGATTGAGTTCAAGAAATGACCAAGGGCCTAATTGGTTCACAGGACCTAAAAACTCATAAATAGGAAAATCACTGGGTTGCAATGTCATGCCCTCTCTTGATACAATATGATCGACAGGATGTTTGAGTGCATCATAGAAAACCATAGGAGTTTTTCAAGGCCGCATATTACAATCATATGGAATAATTTGAAGCAGAGAGGCCCCAAAAGGGGAAATCATGCTGTGTGGGAAAAGAGAATACCATTCACCGCAATGAAAAATACAACATGCCAGAATGGTGGTATTTCTTTTGGAGGAAGCATCACCAAAGGTCTAACAAGGTCATCATTCCTGTACCACCAGCAGACTCCAAACACGTGAATGGTGAATACTACTACAATCCCGATAAGCATTGGCATTTTCCTCTCCCCTTGAAATAAGAAAATAAAGTGCAAAATTCCGCATGTCAGCAGAACATATATTGTACCCACTGTATGAAGGTCGGATGCTGTTTTTGGCAGATGTCCAGTTCAGTTCACCGGTAATTTCTCAAAACATGACAACAAACAAATTAACTTGAATTCTTGGCACCGTATGGTGTTTAGACAAGTCTGAATACATGGGTGGGGTGATTTAACAAATCTACTCAACAACAGGGGCAGCACCAGCACAACTGGCCAATTGCAGTGTTGAGAAACCATGAAAAACATCTGATCCCACACGACACAGCAAAGATATGTCAATAGTTACTACCACTAGCAACATTCAGGTCCTAATCCAGATGTTATGTTTCTACCTAACAAAACTGCAAACTCTCCCTCTTCATTTATCATTTTTGCAGATTCGACGAGTACTTGTTCACACCGTCTACATTCCCATTCTTCCCTAACAGATCAGGTAATAACCGACCATACACGGAGCTCCGCTGAAAGCAGAACTAAAGCCCGTAAACGAATGACTACGACATTTCCTTTACAGGAAGCAATGGCATGCAGTGTATGGTCCAGCCAATATCTGAAAGAACAAAAGGAAACAAAAATGCAGCGCAAACGGCATGCTTCCTTCAGTCATTGTCAACCCCATGTCCAACAAGTGTGAGTTCAGCGCCGCATCATTTCCAGACGAAAGCGCAGCTCGGAAAGCGGGCAGGCATTGCACCGAAAAGTACAGACGTAATTCACCCAAAAAGGTGAGGCGATACGGGATGGTTGGATCCCACAAGATTCTAGTCTCTACATACACATGACATCGTGCATGCAGGAGCGGGTGCAGGAACGAATGAACCATGGCGACAGCAGGGCTACGATGAATGTTGAAGGGGAGGCAGAGTGGGCAGTGGTGGTGGTTACCAGAAAGTTGTGGTAGACGAACGCCCTGGGCTCCCACGAGATGACCTCCGTCCACTGCGCGCCGCGCTCGCCCAGCCCCTCGCTGCACCCACCCGACGAACAAGGGATCAGATCAGCTGGCGCCGGATCGAAGCAAATCTGGAGAGAGACGGGTGCATCGGAACCACTCACTGACTCACTCACCTGAGGTCGCGGCGGGCGCGGCTGCGCGCAGCGCGGGAGGAGCCGCCGGAGGATTCGGACTCTGCGGCCCCGCCATCACCGGAGGACTCGGTCTCTGCGCCGGTGGTGGGGAGGGCCGGTGAGGAGACGGGGAGCGAGAAGACGCCGAAAGCGATGAGGGCGAGGAGGAAGGCGGAGGCGAGGAGCAGCGCGGCGAGCGCGAGCGCGTACGGCGTGGCCCGGCCCGTGCGCCCTGAGCAGAAGACCCGCCATGGCGCCATTGGACTAGGGAGGCGGATCTCCCTCCTGCCTGCGCACGGGAGAGGAATGCGGCATGGTGGAGGAGGTGGGGCGGCGGGGCGGAGCTGAGTCGCGCGCACGGCGGCTCTCGGTCGACGGTGACTGTGTGTGGGTGGTGGCGGGGAATGGAAGGGAAGACGGCGGGGCGGGGCGGTCGAATCTGGTCGGAGGGGATGGAGGGTCGCGCGTGGTCGCAGGAGGAGGCGCGCGTCGGATCTGGTCGGAGGGGATGGAGGAGCGGGGCAATGGGGTCACGTGGGTGTGCTGGGCATCGTCGAATCCCGTCAGAGCTCGCCGGAATCGGCCGCCATAGCTGCTCGCGCGAGGGAGAGACGAGCAGGAGAGAGAGGGGTGGGGCGGAGAGAGGGGAGGAGAGAGAGGGGATAGAGATAGAGGAGGTGTGGGCAACGTTTTTTTTACCCGCAAAAAAAATATAGCCCCCTCTTTGCCGTCTGCCAGCAGATGGCAAAGAAACTTTGCCGTCTGCCAGCGGACTGACGGCAAAGAGGGGGGATGGACGATTGCAGTGTACTGGCATCCAGTGGATCCCACTAGCACCTCTTTGCCGTCCGCTGGCAGATGGCAAAGATTCTTTGCCATCTGCCAGCAGACGGCAAAGAAATGACAGATGGCAAAGACCTTCTTTGCCGTCTGCCAGTTCTTTGCCGTCTGCTATTTGGTAGCTGATGGCAAAGACCTTCTTTGCCGTCTCCTAGCAGACGGCAAAGAACTGGCAGACGGCAAATTCCCTGATTCCAGTAGTGTATGATGTTGGAGTTGGAGACAAATCTCGCTTGAAAAGTATGCCTATCACCTCGGATTTGCATTGGGATGTATACAAGGAAAAAGTTTCCCAATCGGAAGACAAGTCAATTGAATTGTTTGCCACCAAGGTTGAATCTCCTCGGTTTACAATTGATTTGAACCGGCATGTCTCTTCCCCAATGGATGACATGAGCGAGAGGACAATGGTGCCACTTGTTGAGCATAGGGTTGTGGTTGATGCCCCCAATGCTTGTCGCCAACCACGTCCCCGTCTACCATCTAGTGAAGCAAATGAGGTTGAGTTGTATGCCCCCAATGCTTCTAGCCAACAACCAACTAGCCAAGCAAATGAAGTTGAGGTGATTGCTAGTGACAAAGTAATTCAAGAGGATGAAGATGCTCATGATGACGACTAAGAGCAAGAGGAAGGGTTTCATGGTAATGATGTTGGTGACTTGGATGCGTACATAGCGCAAAAGGACATGGATCATGAGTTGCCTTTTAGGCGTCAATATGCGTATGACTCGGATGATGAAGGTCCGAGGGAAGAGTTGGACGAGGATGGATTCACAAAGGAGGAAAACCAAATCCACTTTGAGCTGACGGGCTTAGAAAAAAGAACTCACTTGTTTCAAGATCTCAGCCTTGCCCATAAAGCTGTTGTTGATGGTGGAATGAGAATGACGGCGATTGAGCCAACACCATGCCCGGATCCAGGCGAACCAAGGGAGGAGAACGAGGACGAGAATGCTTATTTGAAGAAAGGAGTGAAGTTTTTGAGCTTGCCTATGCCGAAGTTTTGGTTGTCTGACTATGCCATTCGGAACCATAGGCCATTTTATGTTGAGCACTCCTACATGAAGTTGTGTTACACCGTGAAGTGTGAGCAAGAAGGATGCCCATGGAAGGTTCGTGCAAGAAAGCTTAAAGAAACCGGAGAATGGGTGTTAAGAAGTTGTGTTGCCACTCATAGGTTCAAACCGCCATCGAAACAACTTCGAAAGACACACCGTCAACTCACGTCTGAGTATCTCGGATACAAATGGATGAAAGACATAGCTGTTAATCCCACTGTGAAAGTGGGGTTTCTCATGCGAACGGTGAAAAAACAATTTGGTTATGAAGTCAAGTATGGGAAGGCATGGAAGGCAAAGGCAAATGCTATTAGGATGTTGTATGGTGGTTACGAAGAAGCATACAGCCAGCTCCCGAGGTTGTTGGGCGCGATTGCACATAGGAACCCGGGTATGTTTCATGTGGTCGATGATCACGAGGGAGTGTTCCACCGTGCCTTCTGGAGTTATGGACAATGTGTGGAGGCGTTTGAGCATTGTCGTCCGGTCTTGTCTATAGATGGCACATTCTTGACCGGTAGATACAAGGGCACACTAATGGTAGCAATGGCGCACTCATCAAACGACAATGTGTTGCCAGTGGCATTTGCTTTGGTGTCTTCCGAGCACCAAGACAACTGGGAGTGGTTCATGGGTCATGTTAGGCACAAGGTGATTGGGGCTAGGGAGGTATGCATCATATCGGACCGGCACCATGGCATACTCAAGGCAATGGACATTGTTATTCCAGGATTTCCAAAGCTTCACCACAGATGGTGCATGAGGCATTTCGTGGCCAACTTTTACCGGGCATGTAAGAGCAAGGAGCTAAGCAAAGACCTTACCCATGTATGTGTGGCCTTCACCACCGATGCTTTCGATGCTCGGTACAACAAACAATTTGCAGCGGTGAATGAAGGGGGAAAAGACTTCTTAACTAGGAATTTCAGCGAGAAGCACAAGTGGGCACGCGCTCATGATGATGGATGTAGGCGATATGGCGACATGACGAGCAATCTGGTTGAATGTTTCAACAATGTGCTCGAGGGTGCTCTTTCATTGCCGGTGACTGCAATAGTGGAGTATACCTTCTTCAAGCTTAATGAGTACTTTCAGATGCATTCTGAAGAGACTGCAAAATGGATAGGTGAAAAAATGGATTATCCGGAAAAGGTTGATGAATGGCTGCAGTTACAAGCAAGCAAGTCTTCACGACAACAAGTTATCATATTCGACAAAAGTGAAATGATCTATCAAATTGATGAGCCAGGTGGCACAACATGAGATGGTTTTCAATATGGTGGTGCTGCATTTGAGGTGCGTCTCAAGACTCGGTGGTGCCAGTGCGATAGGCCTAGTAAGTATCATTGGCCATGCTCGCATTTGATAACGGCGGCGAAGGCGAGAAACATACAAGTTTGTGATGGGAAAACCGTGCGGATGCAAGAGTTCCATGTGGAAGCTACTAGGTTGACATGGGCGCCTCGATTTCACCCTTTCTTGGACCAATCACAGTGGCCTGAGTACCATGGCCCTCATATTAAGCCAGACCCTCTCCTGACGGTGGAGACCAAGGGTAGGAGGAGAACTAAGAGGTTCAGGGGTGATATGGATGACCTGGTTGGATACACTGGGATGAAACAATTTGGTAGCGGTCATTTCATGGAGGCTCCTGACACTATCAATTGTGGGGGGTATGGTGAAGGGCGACACAATGCGCGGACATGCAAGAAAAGGAAAATGTTGAAGGGGGGCATTCCTAGCACTAGCCGTAGAGGAAAGACAAGTCGTGGAGGTGGCACCAATGGTGAACGAGGTGGAAGAGGTGACGGTGGTGGTGGTTGAGGAAGCACAAGTGCTAGAGGTGCTAGTGGTCATAGAGGAAGCACAAGTGCTAGAGGTGGTGGTGGTTGTAGAGGAAGCACAAGTGCTAGAGGTGGTGGTGGTCGTAGAGGAAGCACAAGTGCTAGAGGTGGTGGTGGTCGTAGAGGAAGCACAAGTGCTAGAGGTGGTGGTGGTCGTAGAGGAATGGTTGATAATGGATCGGCCTTCGGTTATTTGCTTAATCCATATGGTTGATCTAATAATAATGGTATATTATTTGTTCATACAATTCCTAGCATTTATTGATTTACTATATTTACACATGTACTCTCTTTGTGTCTTGTGCTAACAATTGTTCTTCTTGTAGGCATGGCTTCATCCGGTTCCAGGACGAGGCAGTCGTGCGTGGACCAAGAGGACATGCCGAAGACGTGGATGAAAGCTAGTTTGGGCAAGAAGGAGGAGGAGGATGTGGTCACACCACCATGTTGGTGTGGTGATGTTTGCAAGGTGAAGGTGTCCACTGACCGCAAAAAGGCATGGACTGAAGGTAGAAGATTTTTTGTGTGTCCCAACTATGCACATGATCGTGCGCGACCAACTAACGCATATGACATATCACCGGTATGTTAGACATACATCCAAATAATGTCAAATTTGTTTGAGCTCATATTACTAACACAAACACGGTTTTCATGTAGTCACCTCCTCCACTTTGCAAGTACTTCACTTGGATAGATCATGAAGTACCGAAAGATGTCCAAGAGGACCAATATCGAGATTGCTTACGGAGGCAACGCCTGTTCGAGGAGTCCTTAGCACGGGGGGAGGAGCGGCTGCTTCTTGAAAGAGAGAGGAACGAGCGCAAGAAGCATGAGGAGGAGAGGGCACGTAAAGAGAAGAAGGCTCGTGAAGAAGAGAGGGTACGAAAGCTTGCAAGGGCTCGCGATGCACGAGAGGAGGACGAGGCACGTGACAAGAAGGGAAAGTGGCCCCGTATTACTCAGTAGACAAATGGAAAAGGCACCGGCATCGATGATGGACTTTCGTGTCATTCGAGACTCCTTGTGTGTGACGAACTTGTCATTCGAGACTCCTTGTGTGTGACGAACTTGTCATTTGAGACTCCTTGTGTGTGATGAACTTGTCATTCGAGACTCCTTGTGTGTGATGAACTTGTCATTCGAGACTCCTTGTGTGTGATGAAATTGTCATTTGAGACTCCTTGTGTGTGATGAAATTGTCATTCGAGATTATGTGAAAACTATGTATGTCATTCGAGACTAGTTTGTTTTGTGCACCTTTTTTTGGGATTTGCAATGTTTAAGAATGTGTGCAACAACTTGCTAAGCCAAAATGTTCAAATTGCATAGCTAAATGTTCAAAATGTTCAACAGGGGCCAGACGCCAGAGCCCCTGGCGTCTGGCTCGTTTGGTCACGCAGGAGACCAGACACATGTCTGATGCCTCGCGCCGACCCAGACACCATGGTCAGTGGCGTTTGGCCCTGACGCCATAGTTTCTGGCGTTTGGCTCGTTTGGGTCACGCAGGAGACGAGACACATGTCTGATGCCTCGCGCCGACCCAGACGCCGTGGTTAGTGGCGTTTGGCCGAGACACCATGGTCAGTGGCATTTGGTCCTTTTGCTAGTGGATAAGCTGCATTGGGCCCATTCTTCTCCACTCACACTCACTAGCTCCTGCCCCCCTCACTCTTCTCTCCACCATTCTTATCCACTCACACTCACGAGCTCCTGCCCCCCTCACTCTTCTCTCCACCACCCTAACCCCCCTCAAATCTCTCACTAATCGGTCCCGTTTCATCGTTGGATCGAAGGCATTTCCAAACGAGAAGGTAAATCAACTCCGCCCCCATCATTTTTGTGAAAACCCTGGTTTTCTTAGTTTTGTACAAACCCTAGTTTTCTTTTTCCTAGTTCTTATGCTCAAGGGGGAGGGGGGGGGGGGGGGTTAGCTACTCAGTGGGATTGTGTGTTGCAGATGGCTAAGGGTACTCAGTGGGTGCTTTCCCCTATTGTTCATGTCGAAGGCTTTCCTCGAAGTGTTGTGCAAGCTAGTGAAGTGGACATCACTTTTGATTGGTTGAAGACTAAATTCATGTTGAAGCAAGGGTTGAAGGAAGACGATTTTGTGTACTACATCAGCCGCTTGCAATCAGATTGCCCTGGGGACAGAAAATTGATTGAAATAACTGATGATAATACAATTCATCAAATGTTCAAAGAATGGGAATGGAAAAGGGTTGTTGAACTGCATTGCTACAGGAAACCGAGTTATATGTGATGTTTATGTCGTTTGAACTATCGTGGACCACCGCGGTCATGAACCATTTGTGCCATTTGAGACTATGCAATGTTCATGTCATTTCAGACTATGTAATATTCATGTCACTTGAGACTATGTAATGTTCATGTCTTAGCTTTTTCTTTGCCTTTGCATTTGAGGCTATTTTTTTGCCTTTGCATTTGAGCCTATTTTCTTTGCCTTTGCATTTGAGCCTATTTCTTTGCCTTTGCATTTGAGGCTATTTTTTTGCCTTTGCATTTGAGGCTATTTCTTTGCCTTTGCATTTGAGGCTATTTCTTTGCCTTTGCATTTGAGGCTATTTCTTTGCCTTTGCATTTGAGGCTATTTCTTTGCCGTTGCATTTGAGGCTATTTCTTTGCCTTTGAATTTGAGGCTATTTCTTTGCCTTTGCACCTGACACCAGACGCCAGAGACCATGGCGTCTGGTCCTCTGAGTTCAAACCAGACGCCAGAGACCATGGCCTCTGGTCCCCTGACTTGACACCAGACGCCAGAGACCGTGGCGTCTGGTCCCCTGACTTGACACCAGATGCCAGGGACCATGGCGTCTGGGCCCCTGTACAGGATATATCTTTGCTGTTTTTCTCACTTTGTTGTTTAACAGTAAACAAAAGATACATCACTTGAATATTTGCATAGGAATCACCTGTTCACAAATACATATAAATGACTGAGCTCAACATTTAACCAAAAAATTCATGTCATCCATTCGTAACAAGTTCAACACAAACTAAAAAGTTTTCACCACGACACCTAGTTCATGCATAAATAGGACACCAAGTTCATGTATACAAACGACACAAGTTCATGCATACAAACGACACCAAGTTCATGCACTAACAAACTAGAACCAAGTTGAACCTTTGTAGCTCACTTCCTCCTTCCTCTCTTTGAGACATTTGGAATTCTAACCTCCTCCGCTTCGCTAGCATCCTCCTCCTCTTCATTGTATGCCTCCTCCTCCGCATCATTGCTGGGCTCAAGTCTTTGCATTCCTGGGGGCAAAAGATGACAAGGATACTCTGGACTATGGAATTGTCTGTTCCATGTCTTTTTCCTAACTTGCTTGCTTGGTGTCTTTCCTATTTCTTTGCCTTTGCCTTTTTTGGAGTGAGCTTTTCCTTGTGTCGGTTGTGTAACCTGTGAAGTTTGTGGAGCATCAATATCGTACTCATGCTCTTGTTGTGCCTGCTCGTCTTGTTGTGTTGGCTCCTCTTGATGGACCTCCTCCTCTATCTCCTCTTCGTTGCCGAGATACCGGCGTCTATTAGCTCTGGCGGCACGGCTACCAGTTGCACTCACGTCAGCGGACTAAGCACCATGGCAAGAAAGCATAGCTGCCATCTTGTGGAACCGCTTCTTGAACTTCTGCGACAACACAAAATATGATATGAGATGCAAATAACTAATCGGCGAAGAGAAGCTTTTATAATAGATTGCTTATACCTCCATCGTGGTCCTAAGAGTCCTCTCTGATAATGCACCACCAGGGGGATGACTAAGTGCTACATTGGCATCGTTGACACACATAAGCATCCCTCTGCCCTGCAATTCATGAACACACAAAACTTTCATATTTGTAAAAAGACAATATAATGCAAGTATGTTAGAATAGGTTCATTAGACTACCAATTCGTCACGCATCGGTGCGTAGTCAACGTGAGCCCCTCTGGTGTCTCTCACTGCCGTGTTGAAGATATGATAACCTTCTGCAGCCTCCGTGTCTTTAGACACCAACTCCGACCACTCCTTGCGAGTCCAACCGGGCTTTAGCTTTAACCGGTAACGATCCGCATACCACACTTGATACTTCTGGTATGCTGACGGATTGTGGGGTCTATTCTCTGATTGCACTAATGTCTCTCTTTGATTCCATATTTCTATCCACTTACGGTGTTTGTTCGCCCAATCAGATATATCCTGATTATTCCTTCGATCGAACCTACAAATGATGCACGATATAAACCATTACCAAACATAGACTAATTCAATGCTCAACTACATACTCAAAGACATGCTTGCTCACCGATGCAGAGATAGCATTTCCTCCTTGCTCTCCTCAATTGGAATACCTTGTCTTCTTCCAAATTGTCTTGCAACACGGTCTACGAAGTGCCACTCGACTGCATAGAAGCATATCATTGGGCACCTCGCCCGCCACAGATGGTGATCACGCGTGCACATCTCGTTAAGAGAGAAGCCACGATCATCCACATAAGGCAACCAATGGACCTACAAAACAAAGAGATACATTGTTAGATACAAATTTCATTCTTGACTAAATTTGGCTCATTGAACTTCTCAGTACCTGCTCAGCAGTCAAGGTGTCCAACTCGTTCATATAGCACTTGTATCGCACATGCGAGCTTCCTGTGTACACCATCACCCGTTCCCAATAGTACGTAAGCGTGGGGCGCCGATATGGATCAACATCATGCTCCCCGTCATGATTACCCCGTGGGTTTGGCTGCTCGAGGTTCTTAAAGTCGGGGCGCCCAACCGGGAACCGCTACCACATCCACACGGATAGGCTCCAAACAAACCCACACAATGAGGATGTACCTTCCTTCCTACGACACGCCAAGTCAAGCTGCAATCAAACATACATGTTAGATATGAAGTCGCATGGCAAATGCAAGATAAATGGTTGCAAATATCTCTTACCTGACGATACAAGTATGCCAGTGCGGCCGAACCCCAGCTATACTGAGTATCCCAGTTACTGAGTAGCTCCAAGAACATCCAGAGGGCAGAGTTCCCGATTGCGTCTGAGAATACTACCTTGGTTAGTACATACCAAAGATAGGCCCGCGCGTACTGCTGCACAACCACATCATTGGCACCCTCAGGGCATGGATTTTCTTCTCCTCTGACTTGTTTTAGCCAAGAATGCCTCACTTTCGAGCTATCGGCCCTACCTGGGAGAGGGGGAGGGGGCTCAACACCAATTAAAACGCCAGCCCGTGCTATTTGGAAGGCCTTTGCTGAAATTCGTACCAAAAGGAGAATTATTCTATTAGGAACTCCGTTCCAAAACAACTTTGAAGAGCTTCGTAGCATCATACGCCTGTTACTTCCGACTAATGATGAAGCCATGGATTTCTTCAATACTTTGACAGACAACGTGACATATAGAAGAATATATATATAGATGAGATCAGAAAAAAATTGGATCAACTTGTGCACATCCATAATGGGGGCATTCTTGATAAATCTATATATGTCAAAATTCAAACTTTGACATATGATCAAACTTTGACATATGATCAAATGTTGCATATGTCAAAATTCAAACTTTGACATATGATCAAACTTTGACATATGATCAAATGTTGCATATGTCAAAATTCAAACTTTGACATATGATCAAACTTTGATATATGTCCACCGCGATATAAAATAATACATAGACTTGTTCGGACGAGAGGGGGTTGATCGACGTCCCCACTCATGTCGAAGTTACCGGAGTTATCTTCTAGTGGTTTGGGTGGCCTCGAGAGTTTGTCGAGTAGGGGCGGGAGGGGGTAGGAGATCGACAACGCTTTTTTATATATGTCCACCGCGATATAAAAATAATACATAGACTTGTTCGGGCGAGAGGGGGTTGATCGACGTCCCCCCTCATGTTGAAGTTACCGGAGTATCTTCTAGTGGTTTGGGTGGCCTCGAGAGTTTGTCGAGTAGGGGCGGGAGGGGGTAGGAGATCGACAACGCTTTTTTATATTGTCCACCGCGATATAAAATAATACATAGACTTGTTCGGGCGAGAGGGGTTGATCGACGTCCCCCTCATGTTGAAGTGAATGAACACATCTGAATTTTTTTACATGCACTCCCGAGGGGAATTGAAGTTATCGGGGTTATGTTTATAACAAATGGACAACTCATCTCATTTCATCTCATCTAAAAAACATAGCACATCTAAAAAAATACATACATACAGGAAAAATTGCTATGAACAAAAAAACAATCATGCGAGTTATGGGGAGGGGTATATCGACCCCCCCCCCTCATGTCGAAGTTATCGAGGAGGGGGTATATCGCCCCCCCCCCCCCTCATGTCGAAGTTATCGGGGAGGGGTATATCGACCCCCCCCCCTCAATGTCGAAGTTATCGGGGAGGGGGTATATCGACCCCTCCCCCTCATGTCAAAGTTATCGGGGAGGGGGTATATCGACCCCCACCCCCCTCATCATGCATATATAGCTACCACATACATATATACATTGAAAAAAATTACATTATATATATATATGAACAAAAAAATTACATCATATATATACATATGTACATCGACCCCCACCCCCCTCATCATGAACAAAAACATGCTCTGAACAAAAAAATTAATACATTATGAACATCTACATACATATAGGCACATACATAAATATATACATTATATATATATATATATGAAAAAAAAATTAATCTAATAAAAAATGAAAAAAAAACAGAGACGGGGCGGCGCGTCGGCTCACAGCGGGGGCGGCTGGCGACGGCGATGGCGACGGCGACGACGACGACGGCGACGGCGGGGGCGGGCCGGGGCAGGTGCCGGCGCGGCGACGGCGTGGTCGGGGGCAGGGGCGCTGGGCGACGACGACGAGGTGCGGGGAGCGGGCGGCGACGGCGTCGAGGGTTCGGGGCAGGGGCGGCGCGGCGACGACGTCGGAGGCAGGGGCGACGACGGCGACGGCGACGAGGAGCAGCGCTGGGGCGTCGGGCACGAACTGGCGATGGAAATCTGAAAATTTCCTAAGTGCTGGCTTATATAGCAAAGGCTTTGGTCCCGGTTCGTAGCACCAACCGGGACCAATGTCCCCCTTTAGTCCCGGTTGGTGCCACCAACCGGGACCAAAGGTCTTTTTCAGTAGCCCAAAGGGCGGGAAGCAGGGACCTTTGGTCCCGGTTGGTGGAACCAACCGGGACTAAAGGGCGTGCATTGGTCCCGGTTGGTGCCACGAACCGGTACCAATGCACCCCTTTAGTCCCGGTTGGTGCCACCAACCGGGACAAAAAGCCTTGTGCTGCCCGCGTCGCGGCCAAAAGTTTAGTCCCACCTCGCTAGTTGAGAGAGCTCGAGAGTGGTTTATAAGCGCTGCTGCGCCCACTCTCTCGAGCTCCTCGCAACTGCAGGCTTTCGGGCCTAAACTCGCACTATGTGCCTATGGGCCTGCTGGGCCTGCTGCGGGCCTGAATCCTGGCCCATGGTTGGGTTTCTAGTCGTATTCAGGCCGTGGTGGCCCAGTAGGCGGCACTTTTTTTTATTTTTATTTTGTTTTCTTTGTTGCTTTATTTATTTTATTTTGTTTCTACTTACAACAAAATACATACTGTTGCTATTTTTATTTATTTTATTAAATTTTATTTTATTTTAATTTGTTTCTACTTATTTATTAAAGTTTATTTTGTTTCTACTTATTTATTTTATTTTGTTTCTACTTATTTATTTTATTTTCTTTTTTGCTTTTTTTATTTACTTTATGAAAATTCTTTTTCTTTTAATGTTTTGAAGAGAAAATACTTTGATAATTTTAGTTGCATAAATTTTATCTAATTTTAGTTTCAATAATACAAGAGGTTTAAAAAGTTTTTTAGTTCATTCCTTTAGCTATTAAAGTTTCATTAAAGTTTTCTAGTTCATTCTTTTTCTATTAGAGTTTCATCAAAGTTTTCTAGTTCATTCTTTTAGTTTATTATTTTTGCTATTAGAGTTTCATAAAAGTTGAGAGGGTTATGGCAAAAACTGGATGCACTTCGTGTACAAAATGGACAATCTCTTTCGAAGTATCAGGGTTTCGGACGAAAACTCATCTGTTACAAAGGGATTTTATTTTTTTGAACTTATTTGAACTCCAGACTTTTTGTGTGCTCAAAATGAACCATTCAAAGCAACATCATCAATTTTCAACCCTTTCTGACTTCATCTGTTATTTTTCATGCATTTACTGATTTTTTGAGCTAAATGACCCTGAAATTGAAAAGCACTTCAAATGAACTCTGAAGAGGTTGAAAATGAGCATGATATCATCATTTCACCCATAAGCATGTGCTAAAAAGTTGAGAGGGTTACGGCAAAAACTGGATGCACTTCGTGTACAAAATGGACAATCTCTTTCAAAGTATCAGGGTTTCACGAAAACTCATCTGTTACAAAGGGATTTCATTTTTTTGAACTTATTTGAACTCCACACTTTTTGGTGCTCAAAATGAACCATTTAAAGCAACATCATCAATTTTCAACCCTTTCTGAGTTCATCTGTTATTTTTCATGCATTTACTGATTTTTTTGAGCTAAATGACCCTGAAATTGAAAAGCACTTCAAATGAAATCTGAAGAGGTTGAAAATTGGCATGATATCATCATTTCACCCACATAGCATGTGCTAAAAAGTTGAGAGGGTTACGGCAAAAACTGGATGCACTTCGTGTACAAAATGGACAATCTCTTTCGAAGTATTAGGGTTTCGGACAAAAACACACCTGTTACAAAGGGATTTCATTTTTTTGAACTAATTTGAACCCCAGACTTTTTGTGTGCTCAAAATGAACCATTCAAAGCCACATCATCAATTTTCAACCCTTTCTGACTTCATCTGTCTTCACTTTTTCTTCGCTTGTGTCTTTTGCTTATTGCGCCGTAACCATGGATATTCTTCATCGCTTAACAGGGTGCTTGGGTCAGCCTTGACTTTGAAGGGAGGAATTTCATGAAACTTTTCATAATCTTTAGACATGTCTGTCTTACCCTCCACTCCCACGATGTCTCTTTTCCCTGAAAGAACTATGTGGCGCTTTGGCTCATCGTATGATGTATTCGCTTCCTTATCTTTTCTTTTTCTTGGTTTGGTAGATATGTCCTTCACATAGAAAACCTGCGCCACATCATTGGCTAGGACGAATGGTTCGTCTATGTACCCAAGATTGTTCAGATCCACTGTTGTCATTCCGTAATGTGGCTCTACCTGTACCCCGCCTCCTGACAGATTGACCCATTTGCACTTAAACAAAGGGACCTTAAAATCATGTCCGTAGTCAAGTTCCCATATGTCCACTATGTAACCATAATATGTGTCCTTTCCCCTCTTGGTTGCTGCATCAAAGCGGACACCACTGTTTTGGTTAGTGCTCTTTTGATCTTGGGCGATCGTGTAAAATGTATTCCCATTTATCTCGTATCCTTTGTAAGTCAATACAGTCGAAGATGGTCCCCTGGACAACGAGTACAGCTCATCAGAAACAGTGTTGTCACCTCTGAGATGTGTTTCCAACCAACTGCCGAAAGTCCTGATGTGTCCACATGTAATCCAGTCGTCACACTGCTCCGGGTGTTTGGAGCGCAAAATGTTCTTGTGTTCATCGACATACGGGGTCACCAAGGTAGAGTTCTGTAGAACTGTGTAGTGTGCTTGAGACCAAGAATGCCCGTCCCTGCATATTATTGAGTCCCCTCCTAGCGTGCCTTTTCCAGTCAGTCTCCCCACATACCGCGATTGAGGGAGACCAATCTTCTTCAGGTCAGGAATGAAGTCAACACAAAACCCAATGACATCCTCTGTTTGATGGCCCATGGAGATGCTTCCTTCTGGCCTAGCGCGGTTACGGACATATTTCTTTAGGACTCCCATGAACCTCTCAAAGGGGAACATATTGTGTAGAAATACGGGGCCCAGAACGACAATCTCGTCGACTAGATGAACTAGGACGTGCGTCATGATATTGAAGAAGGATGGTGGGAACACCAGCTCGAAACTGACAAGACATTGCGCCACATCACTCCTTAGCCTTGGTATGATTTCTGGATCAATCACCTTCTGAGAGATTGCATTGAGGAATGCACATAGCTTCACAATGGCTAATCGAACGTTTTCCGGTAGAAGCCCCCTCAATGCATGCAGGTCAAATTCCTCCTGTCTGTGCTCATCCCACACACGTACACCGTTTCCATTCCACAGCTGTAAAAGTTCTTCAACTAATGGCCTTAGGTACACATCAATGTCATTGCCGGGTTGCTTAGGGCCTTGGATGAGTACTGGCATCATAATGAACTTCCGCTTCATGCACAGCCAAGGAGGAAAGTTATAGATACATAGAGTCACGGGCCAGGTGCTGTGATTGCTGCTCTGCTCCCCGAAAGGATTAATGCCATCCGCGCTTAAACCAAACCATACGTTCCTTGGGTCACCTGCAAACTCAGTCCGGTACTTTCTCTCGATTTTTCTCCACTGCGACCCGTCAGCGGGTGCTCTCAACTTCCCGTCTTTCTTACGATCCTCTCTGTGCCATCGCATCAACTTGGCATGCTCTTTGTTTCTGAACAGACGTTTCAACCGTGGTATTATAGGAGCATACCACATCACCTTGGCAGGAACCCTCTTCCTGGGGGGCTCGCCGTCAACATCACCAGGGTCATCTTGTCTGATCTTATACCGCAATGCACCGCATACCGGGCATGCGTTCAAATCCTCGTACGCACCGCGGTACAGGATGCAGTCATTAGGGCATGCATGTATCTTCTGCACCTCCAATCCTAGAGGGCATACGACCTTCTTTGCTGCGTACGTACTGTCGGGCAATTCGTTATCCTTTGGAAGCTTCTTCTTCAATATTTTCAGTAGCTTCTCAAATCCTTTGTCAGGCACAGCATTCTCTGCCTTCCACTGCAGCAATTCCAGTACGGTACCGAGCTTTGTGTTGCCATCTTCGCAATTGGGGTATAACCCTTTTTGGTGATCCTCTAACATGCGATCGAATTTCAGCTTCTCCTTTTCACTTTCGCACTGTCTCCTTGCATCAACAATGACCCGGTGGAGATCATCATCGCGCACATCGTCTGGTTCCTCTTGATCTTCAGCTTCCCCTGTTGCAGCATCATCGTATTCAGGGGGCACATAGTTGTCATCGTCCTCTTCTTCTTCGCTGTCTTCCATCATAACCCCTATTTCTCCGTGCCTGGTCCAAACATTATAGTGTGGCATGAAACCCTTATAAAGCAGGTGGGTGTGAAGGATTTTCCGGTCAGAGTAAGACTTCGTATTCCCACATATAGGGCATGGACAACACATAAAACCATTCTGCTTGTTTGCCTCAGCCACTTCGAGAAAATTATGCACGCCCTTAATATACTCGGAGGTGCGTCTGTCATCGTACATCCATTGCCGGTTCATCTGCGTGCATTATATATAATTAAGTGTGTCAAAAACCATTACAAAACATCATGAACAGATAAGTGACCAAATTAATAGAAGTTCATCATCACATTAAAACCAAAGTACATACATAGTTCTCATTGAACAACATATAGCTCTTCAGAGCATCTAATTAAACCATACATTATTGAAACTATGTAAAACATTTCAATGCAACAACAAATGCGATCATAATCGCAACCAAGGTAACAATTGATCCAACGGCATAATGATACCAAGCCTCGGTATGAATGGCATATTTTCTATACTTTCTAATCTTGAAGCGCATTGCATCCATCTTGATCTTGTGATCATCGATGACATCCGCAACATGCAACTCCAATATCATCTTCTCCTCCTCAATTTTTTTCAATTTTTCCTTCAAGTAATTGTTTTCTTCTTCAACTAAATTTAACCTCTCGACAATAGGGTCGGTTGGAATTTCCGGTTCACATACCTCTTAGATAAAAAAAATCTATGTCACGTTGGTCGGCATAATTGTCATAAACAACAAATGAACCAAATAGTTATAAAATATAATATATACCACATCCGAATCATAGACAGGACGAGGGCCGACGGGGGCGGATACCAAAACCATCGCACTATATAATAACAAACAATAATAAAAGTAAGAAAATTATACAAATATCTATGTAAATCATACAAGTAAGAATTTTTTTCTTTTAGAAAGAAGATAAGAACAAGAGGCTCACCACGGTTATGCCGGCGACGAGATCGGCGCGGGCGATCGACGGCGGTGAAGACGGGGACGGGACATGACGGACCGCTAAACCTAGACAAATCTTGAGGAAAATGGAGCTTGAAGGTCGAGTTTGGAGAGGAGAAAGCTTAAGTAGTGTTGCTCGGGCATTTTATCGAACACCTCATGTGCATAGGAGGTGAGCTAGAGCACCACAAACACCTCCCCTCGCCGGCCAGAAAAAACAGAGTAGTGGAGTGCTCTGCTCGCGGGCGAGGGGTATATATAGGCACAACATTGGTCCCGGTTCGTGGTTGGAACCGGGACTAAAGGCCACCCTTTGGTCCCAGTTCCAGCCACGAACCGGGACCAATGGATGTGGGCCAGGAGCGAGACCCATTGGTCCCGGTTCGTGTCTGGAACCGGGACCAAAGGGTCCAGACGAACCGGGACCAATGCCCCACGAGCCCCGGCCGGCCCCCTGGGCGCACGAACCGGGACGTATGCCCCCATGTGTCCCGGTTCCTGACTGAACCGGGACTAATGGGCTGGGCTGGGCTGGACCAAAGCCCTGTTTTCTACTAGTGCGTGACAACACACAGGCTGCGAGTAGGTTCTCCAAAAGCAACGTCTTCAAGAAGATAAGAACACACAAGTGTCACCGTTGCCGGATTCAGTGAAATACTAAATCCTGAGTTTTCACCCTGAGAGAAGAACTGAGCAACATCATGCAATGCCTTCAACAAGGTAACGATATCGAAATACCGCCATTGCCAGGTATGACCGGCGAAGGACACACCATGGGTTTTCACCCTGAAACTCCAGTCCCGGTACTGAAGTAGCACCACCAAACGCAACCACGAAGTGTTGTTGCAACCACTGGACCACCCCCTTCATTCCTTCAATCCTTGACAATGCCGAACACAGACAAACGCCCACATGCGTTGTGTTCTAGACCACTCGGCAACGAATATGCATAATCCTCGTGCACAAGGACCATGGAACATCACATCTCAGAACGTCTTCAGCCTGAATGTTTGGCATTCCAACCATTGTCCATTGCTCACACACACAGTTCTGATGGGAAAAGCTGTGCTCCTATGAGCTTGTTGGCGGCGACGACACGACTGCCAGGAGCCACCGCAACCCACGATAAGGGCACCTTCGGCAGACCCATGCCATCCTCGCCATCAGCTGATGACGAACTTGGGAAAAGGATCCCTTCAGTTGTCCAGTTGCAGCCGTGGTCGTCCATGTCCCTAATCTGCATATTGGAGTCAGATCGGATCACAGTCATACCGCAAGTGACCGCCGCCGCCATGGATGGCATCTCCGTCTTCAAATCTTGATCCAGCGCCGCACAAGTCGCCGCGGCCATCACCGCCTAGATCCATAGGCGGCCGTCGCGCTGCCCTCGCAGCCGCTCCAGCCATGCCACCACCAGAAGGTTGAGGCCGCCGCCCCGTTTCCGTGCTCCGCCAAGCTCCAACGCCGTCTAGGGCCGGCCCCCGCGCAAGGCCGGAGGTCCCCTCGGCAGGAGAGGACGAGAGCCTGCCACCGCCGTCCACCGAACGGGCCTTACCCGTCGATTTCCTCCGACGGCGGCGGGGTGGATGGAGGAGAGGGGAGACGGGGGCGGCGGCTAGGGTTTCACATGTCTTATATACTACCATATGATAGTATTATATATATTGAGTCATTTTCGCCACGGGTCTATCAGTGGTCTTCAGCTTGGTAGTGATGTATATATGGAATCCAAACAATTAAACTTTTTTTTCAAACCGCGTAATGAATTGAAATGTTGGATGAGGACAGGATATTCCAAATGAATAACTTGCAAGCTGTGTTACAGGCATGTTCTTTTGCCTTTTCGTTTTGCAAAAGCTAGTGTAGTGTACTTTGAACTCAATCGATCATCTGTCTCCTTTTTGCAAGACGAATTGTTTTTAGAAAAAGAGGAAGACCCCCGGCCTCTGCATCTGAGCGATGCATGCAGCCACTTTATTAATTATTCACAAAAGACCTTACAAATAAATACAGCAGTAAGTATGAAGCCACCATCTAGGCAACATTTGTCGCTACTCCTATCCAGTTGATGAAGGGATGCTGATAGTCCGGACCTAATACCAAACAGACCTCGCAGCCAAGCCTAGCATCTAAGACCTGGGGCCCCAACCAAGCCACTTGCCCGGTATGGGGTACACACCGGTCCGGCGCGCTCTCAGAGACCGCCGCCGCCAACTGCCACCACTCCATCTTCAGAGCTGTACTGACGCATCAACCTTGCCCGGTCTAGCTGCCGTCGACGCCACCACGACGCCAGACAATGCCACCATCCTGCGCTCGTCCATCAACACATGCCCAGCAACGAGACCCCGCTGCTCCATGCCGCTGAGACCCGCCGTTGTCGACGTGTCAGATGCAACGCCGCTCCTTCTTCGCGAACTCCACCTGCTACCACTGGTCCCATCCCCTCCACCTGCAGTTTCTCTGCACTCCCAACCGAGCCCTAGTGCCCCTGACGACACCTCCAGGAAGGTCACGACGCGAACAGCGCCACTGCCGCCAGATCCGAAGAGGATTGAAGGTTTTCACCCGGCCGGGGATCGGGGTGGGTAGATTTGGCCCTCAGCTGCGCCTTCATGAAGGGAAGCGGCGCCCATGGGCGTCGCCGCCGCCGGGCCGCCGAGACCGGCCAAGGTTTCCCTCGGACACAAAGTACACCACCAGGGCTCATCATCACTGGAGCTTGCAGCCGCAAACCACCGGGACGACGAGAGAGGCAGCAGGAGAAAGGGAAACATCCAGATCTGACGCAACGGAGCACCGCGCCACGGCCGGACTCCACCAGCGACCCGCCGCCCGCGCGGCCGAGCACGCTAGCCAGCGTCGCCTGCAGATGTCGCCAGCCGCCGTACGATGCAGCCTCGCCGACAGGGCCGCCGCCCAAGGATCCGCAGGCTACCGATGCGATGCTCCGGCCCGCAGGCCGACGGGATGATCCGGGCGCCGAGATCCCCGCCGCCACCTTCCCCGGCGCCCGCGCGGGCTTTGCCGGCGGCCGTCTCCGGTGGCGGCGAGGGAGGGAAGAGGATGAGGGGAGGCGGCGCGGCGAAAGATCTGATCACCCCCGAGTCGCCCGGGGGGGGGGGGGGGGGGGGGGGGCGACGCGAGGGCCGCGTCCGTCTCTCTGGTTTTGTACTTCTGCAAGACGAATTGTACATGTTGCAAACCAACCGAATCGATGTGTTCATGCCTTTCCAAGAATCTGGTCCGATCGATCCGGCCACTGCCGTGTCAAGAGACAATTCGACCTGATTCAGAATTGTGAGCTGGAGAATTTTCTTTCTGATTCAGAAATGTGAGCCGGCCCAAGGAGCTTGTAAAACATTTATTAAAAAAAATGTAAATTGGACTAGTACCTATTTTGAATTCTTTGACATAAACATGCACTAACCCACAAGATCTTAATCTTCATGCATATCAATTTGGTGATCGCTCAATTAATTCTCACCCTGGATGAAAAACTTATCACTAGCTACCAACCCACAAGATCTTCTCAATCTACATGCGTATCATACACTAGTTTGGCTCATCCCCAAGATAATATAAATATATCTCAGGTCAGTTCAACAATTGTGACATGCATGTTATTTTGGCCAACAAGATGATTAACTAAACAGTGCAACTTGATGGATGCATGCCCCGGTGCATCTAGATCTATTGACGTGTTCTCTTGCTTTTATATTCTGACATTAGGAGCTAAGAATGCCGAGTTGATGGACCCATATATTAGATTCATCCATACCCAGGGGAAGGAATAAAGGAGCCATGCATCTACATCATGCACCTTAGGTAACATATATCGAAGAGATAATATATGACAGTGATGTTGATGAGTAAAAACAATTTAACGTGCGCCTTGATATCAGTGGCTACAGTTGAAAGAATATTTTATTTATTTATTAGCGATGAAGTCGAAAGAGTCATTGAATGGTCACTAGTTGTTGATTAGATTTAGTATCATTGGCGTCTCTCTCTGATGACGGCTCAATCGATTCTCATGTCTCCCAATCTTCTGCTGGAATTGATTAAATTCATTTCAGCCAGGGGCAATGTTGATTGCACCCTGCCTACCCATCGACGGCTAGTCCGCAACAACATCAGCCAGTTGTGTAGTTGTAATTGTAGTTGTGCTAAGGTTCTGGTAAGATGTATAATATTATTTTAGTTTATGGAGCCCGCCATGCTAGAGATAAAGACAGTTTCTTAGTGGAATTAGTACATGCTTTTGGTTGCAATTCCTTCCCTAGGATTGCTGGTGGAGATTTTAATATTATTAGAAAAATTAGTGATAGTAGCAAAGCTACGAAACTGTATAAGTGGTCCACTCTTTTCAATGCTGTTATTAATCACTGAGATATGGCAGAGATTGATATTCCTGATAGGAGATTTACATGGTCTAACAACCATGAAGATGCACTTTTTGTTAAGCTTGATATGATTTTAATGAGTAACGGTTGGGAGAATATGTTTCCTCTTGCTTTTATCAAACAACCCCCTAGAGATTTGGAAGGGGGCTGTTGATTCATAGACTCGAACTCTAAGTAGGGATCATTTTGACAACGATATTGATGTGTACCTAAGGCCATTAATTTGACCTACGGGCGTTGTTGTTTGTAACCATCAATGATTGGCCTGCTCTTAGTAACCTTTCAGGACAGACAAACAAGATATACAACATATGCACCCACTGTTTAGATGAGACTGAAAGTATATATTTGGACAAATGTAAGAAGAATGTGTACCTGGGACATCGTCGATTTCTTCCGACCAAGCATGCCTTAAGAAAGAAAGGCAAGCATTTCACAGGTGAGGCAGATCACCGGAAGAAGCCTGTCCTCCGTACTGGTGATGATATATTTGATATGGTCAAGGATTTAAAAGCAATCTTTGGAAAGGGTCCCGGCGGACTATCTGTTCCGAATGACGCTGACGGACAGGCACCCATGTGGAAGCAGAAATCTATATTTTGGGAGCTACCCTATTGGAAAGTCCTACAGGTCCGCTCTGCAATCGACGTGATGCACGTGACGAAGAATCTTTGCGTGAACCTGCTAAGCTTATTGGGCGTGTATGGGATGACAAAAAATACACCGGAGGCACGGGAGGACCAACAACGTATGAACGAAAAAGATGGCATGCATCCAAAGCAGTATCAAGGTCCTGCCAGCTACGCTCTTACCAAAGCAGAGAAGGAGATATTTTTGGAATGTCTGCTCAGTATCAAGGTCCCGTCTGGCTTCTCGTCAAATATAAAGGGAATAATAAATATGGCAGAGAAAAAATTCCAGAACCTAAAGTCTCATGACTGCCACGTGATTATGACGCAATTGCTTTCCGTTGCATTGAGGGGGCTTCTATCAGAAAATGTTCGATTAGCCATTGTGAAGCTATGTGCATTCCTCAATGCAATTTCTCAGAAGGTAATCGATCCAGAAATCCTACCAAGATTACAAAATGATTTGGTCCAATGTCTTGTCAGTTTCGAGTTGGTGTTCCCACCATCCTTCTTCAATATTATGACCCACGTCCTAGTTCACCTAGTTGATGAGATTGCAATTCTGGGTCCTGTATTTCTACACAATATGTTCCTCTTTGAGAGGTTCATGAGAATCTTAAAGAAATATGTTCATAACCGTGCTAGATCAGAAGGAAGCATCTCCAAGGGCCATGAAACAAAGAAGGTCATTGAGTTTTGTGTTGACTTTATTCCTGGCCTTAAGCTGATTGGTGTTCCTGAATCGCGTCATGAGGGGAGACTGGATGGAAAAGGCACGCTAGGACCGAAAGCAATAATATGTAGGGACGAGAATTCTTGGGCGCAAGCACACTACACAGTTCTATAAAATTCTGCCTTGGTGGCCCCGTATATCAATGAACACAAGAATATTTTACGGTCCAAACACCCGGAGCAGTCTGACGACTGGTTTACACGTGAACACATGGGGACTTTCGGCTCTTGGTTGCAAACACATCTCATGGGTAACATCACTGTCGGAGATGATCTGTACTCATTGGCCAGGACACCATCTGCGACTATATTGACTTACCAAGGGTACGAGATAAATGGGAATACATTTTATACGATCGTCCAAGATAAAAAGAGCACCAACCAAAACAGTGGCGTCCGCTTTGATGCAGCAAACACCAATAGGGCAAAGAACACATATTATGGTTACATAGAGGAGATATGGGAACTTGACTATGGACATGAGTTGAAGGTCCATTTGTTTCGGTGCAAATGGGTCAATCTGACAGGAGGCGGGGTATAGTTAGACCCACAGTACGGAATGACAACAGTAGATCTCAACATTCTTGGGTACGCAGGCGAACCATTCGCCCTAACCAATGATGTGGTACAGGTTTTCTATGTGAAGGACATGTCTACCAAACCGAGAAAAAGAAAAGATAAGGAAGCGAATAAATCATACGGTGAGCCGAAGCGCCACATAGTTCTTTCAGGAAAAAAACATCGTGGGAGTGGAGGACAAGACAGACATGTCAGAAGATTATGAAAAGTTTCATGAAATTCCTCCCTTCACAGTGAAGACTGACCCAAGCATCCTGTTAAATGATGAAAATTATCCATGGTTACGGCGCAACAAGCAAGGGACACGCGCAAAGAAATGAAATCCCTTTGTAATAGATGAGTTCTCGTCCGAAACCCTGATACTTCGAAAGAGATTGTCCAGTTTGTACACGAAGTGCATCCAGTTTTTGCCGTAACCCTCTCAACTTTTTAGCATATGCTATGTGGGTGAAATTATCATACCATGCCAAGTTTCAACCTTTTCAGAGTTCATTTGTAGTGCTTTTTAATTTCAGGGTCATTTAGCTAAAAAAAATCACTAAATGCATGAAAAATAGACAAAAAGATTCAACTAAAAAGCTTTTACAAAACTCTAGTTGTGATCAAAATAATATTAACTTGAAATTATATAACATTTATGCAACTAAAATTTTCATTAAGTATTTTTTGTTAAAAACTTTAATAGCAAAAAGAATAAACTAAAAAAGGTTTTATCAAACTCTAGTTATGAAAAACATAAACATTGCAAAAAAATATAGAATGACAAACATATGCAAAAAATACATAAAAATAAAAAATAAAATTTAGCAACTAAAATTAGATAACTAAATTTATAAATTTATGCAACTAAAATTATATAAAATTTATGCAGCTAAAATTATATAACTAAATTATAAATTTATGCAACTGAAAATATATAAAATTCTGCAACTAAAATTATATAACTAAACATATAAATTTATGGAACTAAAATTATTTAAAATTTATGGAACTAAAATTATATAAAATTATAGAACTAAAATTATATAACTATATTATATAATATATGGAACTAAAATTATAACAATTTATTCAACTAAAATTATGCAACTAAAAGTATATAACTAAATTATTTAATTTAGCAACTAAAATTATATAAAATTTATGCACTAAAATATATTAAAATTAACTAAAATTATTAAAATTATTGCAACTAAAAAATATAACTAAACTATATAAAAATATGAAACTAAAATTATATAAAATTTATGCACCTAAAATTATATAAATTTATGCAACTAAAATTATATAAAATTAATGCAACTAAAATAATATAACTAAATTATATAAAATTTATGCAACTAAAATTATATAACTAAACTATATAAAATTATGCAACTAAAATTATATAAAATTTATGCAAATAAAATTATATAAAATTATGCAACTAAAATTATATAAAATTTATGCAACTAAAATTATATAACTAAATTGACATAACATATGCAAAAAATAACATTAAAAATTTAAAAAAATAATATATGCAAAAAAAAATGCCCGCCTACTAGGCCACCACGGCCCGCATATGACTAGAAGCCCTACATATGGGATAGGATGCAGGCCCGCAGGGCAAGTAGGCCCAACAGGCCCCAGAGGTAGGCATGTACTGCCTGCTTTAGAGAGGAGCTCGACAGGCATGTCGCAACAGCACTTATAAACCGCTGCGAGCTCCTATCAACTAGCGACGTGGGACTAAAATTTTGACACCGCTGTGCCAGGCATTTAGTCCCGGTTCCAACCGGGACGAAGATTGGAGCCAACAACCGGGACTAAAGGTCTGGGCTGGCGAAATACACCTTTAGTCCCGGTTGGTGGCTCCAACCGGGACTAAAGGGCCCGGTTGGAGCGACCAACCGGGACTAAAGGTTGGGGTATATAAGTAGCCACTTAGGAAATTTCCCCAACCTCTCCCATTCTCCCCCCGACACCGACGCCCTGCCCCGACACTGCCAAGCTGCTGCGCCGGAGATCACCGTTGCCTCTGAGCCCGCTCGGCGTCGTCGCCGGGCCTCCTCGCCATCACCACCCCCGTTGACCTCCGCTCCCTCCTCGTCGCCGTCCCCGAGCCCCTGTCCCGACGCCGTCCCCAAGCCCGCTCGGCCTCGTCGCCGGCCGGGCCTCCTCGCCATCGCCGCCCCCGTCGAGCTCTGCCCGCTCCTCGTCGCCGCCCCCGAGAGCACATCCTCGTCGCCGGCCTGACCTCCTCCCCGAGCCCTCGCCGCCCCCGCTCCCCGGCAAACGCCGCCCCCCGCTGTGAGCCGCCGCCGCCCCATGTTTGCATTCGTTGATATCTTTGTTGGAGATTGTTTGCATTTGCTAGAGATTGTTTGCATGATATCTTTGGAGATGACAAAATTTTGGGTTAAATAGATGGACGATTTTGAAAGGATAGATGGAGATGACCACTAGCATATTCTATGAGATGGAGATGTGACCACATGTTCTGTGAGATGAGAATGTATTTGAAAGGATTAGAATGTGATATATGTTTCTGTGAGATTAGAATTTTTGTCATAGAATTTTGGGTTAAAATAGATGGATGATTAGTAGAAGTATATATGTATTTAAAAGGATGAGAATGTGCATATATGTTCTGTGAGATTCATGGATGCATGGATGTGAAGGTAGTATTTTTGTTAAATGAAAATGTGAAGCAAGTCTTTTTTTGAAATGAAAATGTGAAGCTACTATTTTTTTAAATGAAAATGTGAAGCTCCCATTCCTATAGTTGATATATACTTGATGACAAAAATGTTACTAAAATGGTTTAGTTGGGGCAATTAGTAGACATTATTTAGTATTGATCAGATGCCAAGTTAACAATTTGTTCTTATAATAAGTTTTCATGTTTTGGCATGGCAAACATGTTATGGCAGTTTTATTGGACATAATGTTGCAAATTCTATTTCTTTTTCTTCATACATCATGCAAATTTGCCGTGTGCCAACTTAGCATGTTCAAATCTTGCTTTCAAATTGGGTATCTAGCTACAATGCCATGCTTTTTTTCTCTAAGTCTGAAACTTGCTTTCAAATTGGTATCTAGCTACAAGTTTGCCATGATCTTTAGGTCCATTTCAACTAAAATCTTCCATTCTATCCAGTGGCATACTTGAGTTTTGCCTAACTTTTTTTTTCACTCGGTGGAATTACAGGTTGTGGTGCTGCATCTCCGTGGAGTTGGTCCCGATCGTCCCTCTGCTGTTCGACAAAAGGTGTCCATTTGTTGTATGTTGAGTTTTGTTCATAGGATGATGGTTGGTTCATTTGTTGAGTTTTGTATTCATCTTGTGTATAAATCTTGTATTCATCTTGTATTCATTTTGTATTCATCTTGTGTATAAATCTTGTATTCATCTTGCAGATGAAAACATGATTTGCACGTCAGACAGGCATGAAAGAGGCGGTCCGCAAAGTATCCTCTCCCGAAAGATAAGACTACTCATTAGATATGATTCTAGATAATGTCCAATGCCTCATATCGCGAACATAGTTATATTGGATAATTGATCTTCATATAAATGAAGCATAAAAGTTTAGCAATCACTTAGAAATTTTCATGTTGTTCATTGACTTCGACATGAGGGAGGGGGGTCGTTAAACATAACCCCGATAATTTCGGTATAACTTCGACATGAGGGGGGAGGAGTCCTCGACGATCGTCTGAAACTGACTGTTATAAAACTTGTCAACTTTGCATGATGTTTGCCACTAATCCATTGCTCATATGCATATGATTCCTTGTTGTGATTAGGTCTATGTTTGCCACTAATCCATCTCTCATGGTTGTATATATATTGCCATGTTCTAATATTTGCAGAAACTATGGAACACGACAGAGACAGAACAAGAAGAGATCTTGGGGGATATAATCCGCGGCGGAGGTGATGATATCACCTTGCCGTTTCTCAACGAGACCAATGGTGAGGGAAGAGAGGATGACGACTCCGGTGATCGAATGGGGGAGGGAGGAGATGACGGCTCCGCCGGTGTTGGAGCCTTAACTATTTCAAAGTCCGGCGAGGTATATAATATTAATTAAGCCTCTGTTGACTAGATGCATTAATTGTTTTGTATGTACATATATTAATGCTTCTTTATCTTCTTTTAGCCCTTCGGATTGAGCCAAACTTCTATAAGGAGACGAGGACCGAAGAAAAGGTTGGGCGAGAATGAAAGGTTCACCATCGAAGTCGTCGCTCCAGATGGCAAACCGACTCTTCCCAAGCGGACCCAAGACAAATTTATACATCAGTGCAGAGTTGTTGTTAGGGATAGCGTCCCGATCAGCATCCAAGAATGGAATAAGAAGAAGGACGATGATGTTTCTTATGTCTCCGATAGATGCAAAGATGAGCTTTGGAACTCGCTCATGGCAAATTTCAGCCTACCGCCAGAGGAGGATCCAAATAACCTAGTTATACAGCGAAGAGTCAAGCCGTGGGCTCTTAAGAAGATGGCAGAAAAATTCCAGAACTGGAAGAAAAGATTGAACGAACAGTTTGTCGAGAAAGACGAGACTCCAGAATTCACCGGTCAAAATGCGAAGTTAAGAGATCACTGGCCCGCATTTATGGCGTACAAGAAATCGGAGAAAGGTAAGAAAAGGTCACTAACAAATAAGAAAAATGCTGCAAAGAAGCTATATCACCATGTTACGGGGTCAGGTGGCTATAAGTTTGCCCGGCCTACGTGGGACAAAGCTTAGAACGACCTACTTACTAAAGGGGTCGAACCAGAGACATTGAACTGGCCCGAACGGGCAATGACTTGGTTCTTCGGGCATGGGGGAACTTTGCACCCTGAAACAAGGAAGTGTGTTTACACGAAAGCTCAACTTGCAACACCCCTCGAAAAGATTCAGGAAGCAATTAAGGATGTGCAGGAAGGGAGGTTCCATCCCGACAGAGAGAAGGACGAGCTGTCACGCGCCCTGGGGAATCCTGAACACCCCAGACGAACACGAGGCACATCAGGCTCCCTTCCGTGGATCCATGGGTTTACCGACAGTAGAGCCACTTATAGAAGCTGAAATAGAAAGAAGAAAGAGGAAGCAGACCGGCTACAGAAGGTAGAACAAAGATTAGAGTTAACTGAGAAGAAAGTAGAGGCACTTACCAGCTAGCGAGCTACCGGCCCATCATCTCAGCGGATGAAGATCCTTCGTAGGATACTGCCCACGAAGCTACCCCACCATCTCAGTGGAAAAGCAGCGTGGCTTCCACGGAGCTCGTTCGGCCTGATATCACGGCTCCTCGCTACCCCGTGGATGATATCACGGAAAGGGAACATTTGTGAGCTAATTGCAAAATGCCAGAACATAACCTTGAAGGTGGCGGTCGGCTATGCCTTACCTAGTGGACCTGATGGAACTTTCCATAGCAATCCGATTCCAGATGGCTATGCTGTTGTCAGGGTGGATGAAGTTACCAACGGATTCGAGGGGCTGGACCTTGAGTACCCTACAGGTGAAGGGGAGACTCATCTGGGAGATGCCGTAAGCACTACCATTCTATGGAGAAAGGAAAACATCGTGCTTCCACAGTGGACGCCGCGTCAGCAGACTCAGTCGGAGGAGGCCCCTCAGCAGAGTACTCCTCACAGTCCAGCTCTATCTCTGCCGCATCAGCAGACTCCATCGTCTCAGCTGTCTCCGCCACGTCAGCGGACTCCGCCTCCTCCGCCGCGTCAGCGGACTCTGCCTCCTCCGCCGCGTCAGCAGACTCAGCCGGAGGAGGCCCCTCAGCGGACTCCGCCTCCTTTGCCGCGTCAGCGGACTCCGCCTCAACGTCAGCAGACTTCGCCTCCTCCGTCGCGTCAGCCCGGGCGGAAGAGAGCCGCCGCTCTGGCGGCTTGCAGTAGTACCACCGCGAAGAAAACCAGAGCAGATGCAAGCGTGAAGAAGGCTCCTCCCAAGTTACCATACGAGAGGACTGATGAGGAAAACGATGATATCGTGGCTGCCGAAGTGAAACAGCCCGCTCCTAAGGAGAAAATAGATCCGGTAAAGGCGAGGCGCACTCTGAAAAACCTTACAAAACCACCGTCGCCTCCGGTGCTATCACACTATGACCTCTCTATTGCAAAGTCATATAGAGATCAACAGCAGTGGTTGGCAAGTACTAGCAATGCTGCAAGAAGTGGGAAAACAATTCCCCAGTTCGGCCAACAGGAAAAACAATCGTGCCCCCCGCTCAAGGTGTTTCCCGATATCGCTAATGATCCGTGGGTAGAGGCCGCTGGTCCTGATTATACTCATGGTGATTACTTAGGCGATGAGGTACAGTTCGAAACGGCTGAGTTAGCATACAAATACCAGCATGGGAAGGATCTCGTCAGACGTGAGGAGCTCCCGCGTCTATCAACGATGATGCGAAGATTTCATGACTGGTACTTGAAATCCTGCAAGGAAGGAATCGGCCATATCTACGTGGGAATTAAAGATGAGCACTACTTCAATGGAAAAGAGGCGTTGTACATTGAATTTGATGAATTATTTCAGTTATACAATCAAGACGCCCTCGACAAAACTATCGTCAGTTGCTATTGTCTGTAAGTATTATTTCTGTAATTAAGTCTCTAGCTCAGCTCGTTCATTGCATGTATAATTAATTATCCTCACACTATATTATGCAGATTGAAGATCCTTGAATGCAAGAGAGGACAAATCTATGACAATGGGTTCATTAACCCAAATACTGTAAATGTATATACGTTAAATCAGAGCGCCCAGGATACAGAGAAAAACTTGCTAAATGCGTTAATTCGACAACAAAACAGAAGGGAAATACTATTTCCTTACAACTTCAAGTGAGTGTTATATACTATACTATTATCTCTAACCGCTGTCGATTCCGGTTTACACGAGTGCATAATAAACCATAGACGTCAAAACATACGCATTTACATGTCATGGCCACAAAGTTTTGCTCTTATTTAAAAAATCCTTTGAATTAGTAATTGAATGCTTGAAGAATGTGCTTCAAAGTTGAGTAAAAATGCACTCAGCGGAAGTCCTCCGTGCACCCCTCCCTCTCCAATCATTGCCCCTCTATTCCGTAGCAACCCACGGGCATGTTTACAATATCAATAACTGGAAATATAAATTATATAACTAGACTTATTGTAATGAACTTCCGAAAAGAGCTTGCATCGAGGTCCAAACATCAAGTGAGTTTGCACGAGCTCCCGCTGTATCTCACGGTAACAGCTGACCGGCCCCGCGCGCGATGTTGTTTGGCAGGGAACAAGCGGTGCTACCCGCAATAGCTCTTGCCTTCCCACCGGTGGCGGCGACGGCCTCGTACGGCAGACTGCATCTCACCCTGTGTGAATCATCTATGCGGCCGGCGGCAGCGCAAGGGAGTACTGGAAAATGGGGAATGATAAGGAAGTGCCCTCACAGCGGCACACAAGGGAGTACTATTTTTTTGTAGAACACAAGGGAGTACTAGAGCAGGGGTAGGAAGATGAGTTCGTGGGTCCTTCTATGTATATTAACTATTTTGTTTGGGCCAAGCCAAAATAGTTAAAAAAAAACACTTCCCAACCAACTATCTGTAAAAATTACCAAATAAAAATGCCTAAAAATTTAACACATAAAAATAGTTTAAAAATAATTCAAAAAAATATATTCGTACGTTTTAAAACACTTAAAAATCCTCCCCCACCCCCAAAATCACTTTTTACTAAAAAATCATTTCAAAATGTACAACAGAAAAACATTCTTTAAAAAAAACATATGTTAAAAAAATATCAATTTATAAAGAAATGTTCCAATTTTCATAAAAATGTTAAGCATTCGTCAAAAGGTGTTACATTTGTAATGAAAACATTAACTTTTATTAAAAATAAGGAAATTTCCACGTTCACCATTATTATCGACATTTATTAAAATTGGATATAAAAATGATGCAAAATAGCACATGAAGCAGGTTGTGTCCCTTTTAGTGCCCGGTGCAAAGCACGACATTTGTACTAGTAAGAAAGACAAAACGAAAAACTCATTGTCGCAAACTCGCTTTCCCCTTTCCCTACTACAGTAGAGAGAGGAGAGACCGAGGGCGACTTCTCTTCCTCTCGAGTGCGCCGACGAGGCCGCTGGCTGTCCTCTTCTCCGTCGGCCGCTCCGGCGGCAGGAGAAGGGAGGAGCCGCGGTGCTTTTCGTCCGGCTTGTACATAGGGTAGGATCTGGTTTGTCCGGCGTCGGCGCTTGGATGGTGGAGACGGCGGTGTGGGGAATAAGTTTTGCTCTGGCTCCTTCCCCATCCCGGCGCATTCGTCGCCGGTGAGCTGGAGGTTGCGTTTTCCTGCTGGTTCTTCGAGGCGGCGGGATTGGTCTGCTTTTGGAGCTCCGTTCTTCGGGCGGTGGTTGCTCGTCCTGGCGTCGGGCGACAACATCGCCGATTTGGTGGTCTGCCAGATCCCCTCCGACAGGGTGCTCTTCGTCGGCCTTGGATCTGGGTAGAGGAGCGGCTGTGCAGGGCTGTCGTGGTGGGGGCGGCGGCTTCGTGGTTGCTTTTGTGCCGGGGCTCTTTCCCCGCTTCGCTGGTGCAGGCTCCGGCGCCGGCGAGGAGCTCTGCGGCCTTGTGTACAGGAGAGGAGGAGGTGGTCTGCCGGCGAGGTCCGGGAGACGCTGGTTCTGCTGCTAGTATGTGGTTCGTTCTGGGCGGCGGTTTCGGCTTGCGTTCTTCGTCGATTTCGATGGGACGCGTCCTTGCCGGGCGTCCCCACCGGTGCGCCTTATTGGAGATGTGCCTCGCCGGCAATGGCGGGCCTCAGGGGAATGGCACAAAGCAGCTCATCTGCGAGGGGTTTCGCCCGAGCTTGGTTCAGCGGGTGTTTGTTGTTCTTCGCGTCGGCGGGGTGACGATGGATTCATGGCAGTGCGGCGGTGTCAGCGGATGCAGGGACCTGGAGGGATCTTCTTTGTATTTTTTTGTTTTCCAGGGTTGTCTCTGTAATTTTCCGGGCTGTCGCTGGTTCTTTCCCGTTCGCGTTGACGTGGCTGGTTCCTGTACTGTTCTGACGATCTAATGTACACGTCTTTGTCTCAAAAAAGAAAAAGAAAAAAGAAAGACAAAACGGGTGAGTAAATGGATTTTGTTTTTGAACTGGAACTCATGATTCCATTAAGCTATGGGCTGAGCCAACTCGGCCACCACATGCACACGTACAACGTCTGGCATGTCCTCTTGCCACACCTGGCACAATTCATGCTCCTGAGCACCAAACGCAGAGTAAAGGGAATTGGCAGCATAGAAACACCCAACGATACATCCAGCTTGGGAAAAGGAGTATAGCATATATTTTTTTTCGAAACGGAGGCAAAGATTGCCTCATTTATTAAATAAGCAAAAGAGAATTGCCCAGTTAATTACGGAAAACCGAGCAAAAACCGAAACAAGAAGGGCCAAGCCCACTCCCATAGACTGAAACACTCAGGGCAAAGCCTACCCTTATCGACGACATGTCGACCTACGGCCAGACAACGCAGCTCCGACTCTAACGGAGAACTGAGAAGAACAAAACCAGGCACGGCTGACGCCACGGAAGATTGCCGAACGGGCCATCTGCAGCCATTCATCGTACACCACAGGGCCCCGCCGCCGCAACTTCGACTCCACAGCAACAAACAAATCGAGGCAAAACCGTGGACACGCCGGAGAAGAGCCGACTACCGCAACCATTGCCGCGTCACCGACATCGTTCCCACCATCATCGTTGCCACAGAAGTCCGGTCGCCATAGTGATTCTCTCGAGGCCGCCGCCCCGACATCCATCGCTCTGTCGTGCCCAGCGCAATCAACCGGCACCGCCTTCCGGGGCCGCCGCCCCGACATACCACCGCTCCCCTCGAGCAGCAACGCCGCACAACCCAGCTGCCCGCAGCCCACGCTACTCAGGGCAACCTCTCGCAGACCACGAACGTCGCACCACATCCGGGGCCGCCGCGCCAACGTAAAGTCAGACCGCCCCCTCTGGGGCGCATCGATCGAGCCGACACCCCTACCGCCCAAGCGGGACAAGGATGCCACCCAATCAATGTCAAGATAGAGCCCCACCTCATAGAGCTGCCACTCACATTGTTCCCGAGATCGCCATCTCGACACACAAACAGAAACCACTCGGAGCCGCCGCCCCGACGTCCACTGTCCCCGACGACGAAGAGATCCGTGCAAACTGCAGTATTCTGACTCTCCAAGGCGATGCCTCAAAGAAGGAAACGACGTAGCCGCCGTCATCGCCCGCTTCGACCATTCGAAGCTAGAGATTTCTCCCGGAGAGTCGTGTAATGGAGCTCCACGGCAACGCCTTCAAGAAGGGAAACGACGCCATGGCGCCGCCGTTGCCGGCACCGACCCAAAGACAGGGTTGGACTTTCGCTCGGAGCTCCACCACACCTCTGAAACCGAGCAGATCCGAAGCACTGCACAGCACACAATCTCCATGGTCGACGTCCACCGGCTCCACCTCGTGGTGCAGCGCCCCAGGCCTGCCCGCCCACCACCGCTGATCCCCTTGCACGCGCGCTGCTCCGGCATCCTTGCCGCGACGTCCACACAGCAGATCCGAGCCGCCTGGACCTCCCGCAGCCCCAGGATGCAAGCGACATGCCTCCACGCGCAGATCCGCGCTCACCCTCCTGCGCGCGCCCGCGCCTCGACCAGGCCGCCCGCGACGCGCCACTACGTGCCGAGCGGCGCCGCCCTTGCCCTTCGTCGACGGCCCGTTCCTGCAGTGCCTCGTTGCGCCGCCCCGAGCCGGCGCACGTGCCGCCCGAGCTTCCGCCGAAGAGGCCGGCCCGTGCCGTACCGCCCCGAGCGGAAGGAGGAAAGGATCCCGCCGCCGCCGAGCCGCACGAGCTTTGCCCGGCGACGCTGTCCGGCGGCGGCGAGGGGAGGCAGGGGAGGCGGGCTTGACGCTGGCGGCGTCGGCTAGGGTTCGCTCCCGGCCGCCCGCGCGAGCGACCAGGGAGCGCTCGGTATGACTCTTTTTTTTGCGGGTGAGCGCTCGATATGACTCTAGTATAGCATATTGCACTTTCAATGTAAACGTCACTTATCTGTGAACTGGGGGCAACGGCAAACCGAAGGTAACTAAGTGTGGCACAGTGATGGAATTAATCGATGGTCTCGAGGATGAATTCCAATGAATTCGAGCGAATTGAATGTGGGTGCGTGCAACCTGGGGTTAGCTTTTTTTTTTTTTGAGACAAGCCTGGGGTTAGCTGGCTAGCTGGTGTTAGTGACCCCACTACAAGGCCCAGTGGCAGAACGTCGGTCCCAAGGCCCAGCCCAGCATTGGATGACAGTGGCACGCAACCTACATATACTCGAGGGAGAGATACGAGCAGGGGCATGCTGGCTGGGATCACGAACGGCACGGCGGCGGCTGAAACTTGTATCTTTTCCCCTTTCTGTACTCCTTCTTCCTCCTCAAGACTCCCTGTAATCGCTACCGAGAAGAATTTCACTGCAAGCTTGTGAGATAGTGAGTTGGTTCCTAACAGCAAGTCACCTTACGAGCCAGCTACTTCATATATATAATATATATAGGCCAAACAAACCTTGGGACGATGTCCCCTCCTTTCTTGTCCTCCCTTGTAGATAAAATGATTAAATCATGGTTTTGGCACGAGATACTAGCTAGGTACCTAGTATATTTATATGCTTGGTGTTAATTAGCGGGAAGCAACAATGTAATATGTTGCACCCTACCCAACACCGTCAGTCCATCAGTGTGTTGCGATAAGGTTAGTTGTGATAACGTACGATAGCAGCAGTAGGATTGATGGATAATGGCACCAGCGGTCAGGCAGCCCACCCGTCGCTGCGTGTGTGCGCGCGCGTGCCATCCCTGACACCGTTACAATACCGCACTCCGGTCGCCTGCATGCCAGCACTCGCCGTGCGTGCTTGTGCTATTATGTTGACATAGGTTACATCGTGTGTCTACCCCCACATTATATAAGAAGTCTAGAATACACTACTAAGGAAAACCCTAGTAGTGACGCGGGGTAAAGGCTTAGCAGCAGCGCAGCAGTAGCGCGGGGTCTACCCGGCGCTACTGCTAACTAGCTGCAGCGTGGGATTGAAACCCCCGCTACTGCCAAGTCTGTGTAGCAGTAGCGCTGCCCCAGCGTTGTTGCTACCCTCTTACCCCGTGCCACTCCTAAGATTTTCTGTATTTTTTTCTTTTGCGTATTTACACAGTATTTATACAGGTTTTATACAATAGCAACATACACATACATTGAAATTATATGAGACAAGAATGTCTCATTGTCATCATCATCGAAGTGCTACGACATAGTCTCATCATCATCATCAGTCTCATCATCATCATCATAATGATCCAACACAAATGTCCCATCATCATCTCGAAATAGCGATACAAGTTATTACAAGTCTCGATCACATGCAACTACATGGTCACATACACATGTTTCATCATCGATCTAAATTATGATATACAAGAGAAGAGCGATCACTATGAACAAGAGCGGGATTATATAGTAGTTCTTGAGCCGGTTTTGATTCCACTCTCGCGGTAGCGTGAACCTCAAGTAAGTAACTTCCGCTTGGCTTCTACTTTGAAACCCTTTGTCGCCGCTGCCAGGGAAGTGGTCGACTTGGGCCTGACACTCTAGCCACTCGTCGTACACTCCTGAAACCCTCCCTATGTACACGGCATAGCACTTCTTCGCCATCGATCTGTATCCCTTACAGAGATGCATCGTCATCAGGCGAATTCATCGATAATATGCAACGTAATATACTTAAGCAACACGAAGAGAAAGAGTTAGCAAATAGAAGCAACATATAGTAAACATAATTAACGAAGTTCATCGTACCTAAACTAATTAACTAGAGCGCTACGCAAGTTCAGGAGGACCGTTTACATCACAAAGTTTCGTCGTACAGAAATTCAAAAGTTCGTCCTACAGCAAGTACTGATTAAACGGACATCATCATCGTCATCGTCAATCACTATAGGTTCCATTCGTCCATATCCGGGAGGATGCACCCTAGCTTCATGAAAGACGTCATGTCCTGACGCTGTAGGCCTATGCGAGTTCGGACGTCAGCCCGCGATTGTGGGCTGCCGTGGAACATCTCATTCTCTTCGACGACGTCTTTGATGATGATCGTCGCAATCTCCTGGTGGATGCGATAAAAGTCATTTCTGAGTTTTTCATCCGGTTCCGCTCCTAAGACTTCGGCCCATTTGCGGATATGGGCATCGGCTATAGATGGCATGCGAAGTCTTTGGTGATCCCTTATGAACTCCAGCATGTGATGGATGATGTAGAATCCATCGTTCCTACTTGTTGCCGGTTGCTGGACGCAGCAGAAGTCAGTTTTATGGCCAAAACCTGGCACGCCCTTCCTTTGTTTCTTGATCTTGATGTGGCCACCTCTCATGCCAAAGCTTAGGAGAGCACGATCCAGAACACCCATTATGTGTGTGTAGTCTTTCTTAGTGTTTTTGGACGAGTCCAAATACTGAGCATGGGAGACTTGCGGGTAAAGAACGATAAGGACGGATGCCCCTCACTGCGCAAAATAAATATACCTCAAATCAGCTTCCATACGTGCAAAATAATGATTGAAATGTACGAAAGGATGTGTTATAGCGGCTATCCGGGAATGACTTACAAGGGATGATATGGCAGAACAATCGTTTCCTTGTCCTTATTCATTACCATGAAGTCTTCCATATACTTCATTGCAGCTTCACGTTCCACGTCCCTGTTTCCCAAGAAGCCCTCATGCATGTAGTAGGGGTCCACTACCGCGATATGCGAGATTTGCTCTTGCCTGATGATGTAGTTCTTATGTAGCGCATACAGGCAGACGAACGTAAAATCGAGCCGCCTTATGAGATACATCTCGAAGATGTGATCAAACCGCAGGAAGAACTTGTTCGCGGGGCATGTCTGGACATAGCCCCTGCCACTCGGCACATGAACCGTGTAAAGTGGGTATCCTGGATCCTCCAAGAGGAGAAGGCTATTCACTGTCGACAGCACATGGTCATGCAGTCTCCTGAGATCCCCTGTTATGGCCTCGAGCGCATTCGGCGGTAGTATCGGCTTGCCCGCGACATGGAGCAACGGTGCATCTATGATCGGTACACTATCCACAACCTGGGTTGCCAGAGGCGGCTGGCTGCTATAACAGCTTTGGCGGCAGCAGAGCCTTTCTTCGGCTGTCTCTTCCTCTGCTTCTTCTTGGGTTCGGGTAGTGAGCCTATCAGACCCTCCTTGACCCCCGCCCCCAGTGTGGTCGAGCTCAACACTGCACGATGCTCGGCTTGTTGACCCTGGGTTGAGGCGGCAACTGGAGGCATGTCCGGGGAGGATTGCATGAACAGAGACTTCTTGCACTCAACCCGAGGACGTTCCTTCTCCGGTACAACATCATGCATCTTAGCATCTTGATCTTCACGCTCACCAAGGTCATAGCCTGAGTCATATGGCTGACTCATCATTCCTCCATCGTCATAGGCAGTATTGATGTACCGGAGAGGGTCATCCTCCTCCATGTCATCATCGATATCTTCATCCATGGGGGCGACATGATCAGCCATCGGAACGGTTGGACCCCCTTCTTCGCGTTGTCCACTCTCACCCGGCAAGACAGACGGTAGTAACTGGGTAGGTGGGGTGGTGATACCTTGCATCGGTGTTGCCGTTGGTGTGCTCCCGACTGCCTCCACACGAAGAAGATTCTTCAGACACAACATCGGCCAATGCTTACAGTTTCCCAGCAGCGTCGGGCTCTCATCATCCTTTCCCCTGGTTCTAAGTGGAGGAGCCAAATCCTCCTAGCCCAGTTCTACACGAGCCAAGGAAACCCCCAAGGCGCCACCGGGCATCGGCCGGCCATGGAACACGCGATCTAACGGCTTCATTATTATACCCTTTGCCACATCCACCAACTGGCCGTTGATGTGGCATAGGAGGGTGCATGGAGTTTCGTCGGCCTACGAAGACATGTGCGGCGTCAGAGATACGAAAAGCAAAGGAACAGAAGATTTAATATGTTGATCAGGGTGCGACGCGTAATTACCGTGAGGGCGTCGAGCTCAGCTAATGTCGAAGCACCGCCGAGCCTGCCAGAGATGGAGGAGGGGCTGCTATGAGCGACGGTGGCGGGTGCAGGTGCGGGTGTGGCTGCAGTTGCAAGAGCAGGTGCGCCCGCTATGTTCACTGAGTTGCTCCCGACAAAGCTTGGAAGGGGAAATTGATCTGCCGTTGCGGTTGGATTTTCTTGCGGCCACTTGAGGACTGGCGGAAGTGCGGCAGAAAATGTAGCTGCAAAATCATTTCTGTAGGCAGCTGCGCCATCTCCAGCGCCGACTACACGTCCATACTCTGGCCGCTCGAGCAACGGCTTTTTTTCATTATGTCCAGGCCCGGTTGAAAGGGGTGTCCCACGCGTACTTCGTCAACGACTGAGACGACGAGTCACTATCAGCTGCAAGGCTGTGTTGCTCTTTCTGCAAAAGGAACGTGAACCGTTTAGAAATGTGACTAGAACGTAGTCGACATGATCAGAAGCTAAGGTTGTAAATTATTAATTACCAATATTCTGATGAACTCCCTCGTCGGCGCGTACGTGTACCATTCCCCTGTTTCCTTGTTTTGCTTGTACCGGGCCCTGACGAAGTCATGCTCCTGCGGGTCGGTGAACTCCGCCAAGGGGTCTGGTAGCCCCTGACATTCACGTTCTGCGTCCTCCTTATCCCACACGGGCCTCTTCCCCATGTAACCACGGCTTCCGAGGCAATGGGCCCCGACGTTCCTGGACTGAAGCTCCTTGAATTTCTCGGACTTGGCCTTGGTTCCAGGGGCAACCTTGATAGTCTTGAATGTTTCGTAGTCATCTTCCGAAATCATCGGCCACTGAGCCTTGATCGAGGCATACGATGAACCTGTTTCAGCCATCCCTCTTCTCACCCTACCTTTCTAGGAGCTCAAGAGGTTGCTGAACTTGTTAAGGGTTGTTTGGTTTTCTTCTCCGTAGTGTCATCTTCCCACGGTTTGACTTCGTCATTCCGGCCGGGGAACAGGTATCTCGCGTGCAACCTTGTTAGGAGAGGTGCTCCAAAGCGGGTTTCTCCCTTATTTTTCCCTCATTGAGGTTGGCGGTCTCTCGTAGGATGCATCCTACGTTGTTGCCGTAGCCCGCTAACACGCCCCGCGGACTTTGTGGCTCGAAGGTGCCGGGGTGCACTAAGTGGACCACCATTCTTCCAGTGTCGAGCTTATTTGGGCGTCGTGCCCTCTTCTTCTTCTCTTCTTTGGCTTGGGTACCACCATCTGTGGTCCGGTTGCCACCATCCGTGTCGGTCTCGGTGCCGGCGCCACCACCACCCTCCGTGATGAGGAGGCGGCCCTGCGACTATTCTTTCTGATTCGCCAAAAAGTCAACGAATGCATTCGCATCTGCGGCGGCCTGAGAACCCACGGCTTCGTTGTTGTGCGCCATGTTGCCTAGGGTTCAATTTGCCCGTTTAATTTCTAGAACTAATAAAATGAATAATAACATAAAAAATGGCCTATGTTTTGCCGGAATGTCGTTTCATTCATGTTCCGGCAAATCCCGGGCACTCGGTATGTCCTACTTTCTAGCACAAGTCATGCCAAAATTCACGAAAAATTTCGGCATGACCATTCCTAAAAATAGGACATATCAAGCACCTGAAATTTGCCAGAACGGAAATGAATCAATATTCCGCCAAAACATAGGCCACTCGGAGTTTCGCTGCAAACAAGAAAAGGCAAAACATAGGCCACTTGGGCACAAACAGTCTTGTGAGACTGTACAAACATCTATGAAGTTTCTTTTGGTCCATGTACTTGTCATGCAGGTTTTTTTCATGTACTAAAAGCAGATCACCATGGCTGTGAGCACTGACTAACATCCTGATTATCTTGTTGCGGTAACCTTTTTTCCTTGGAGTAACACAAAGTGTAGGTGCAGAGCTAAACAAGTATTAAATTCTGGCCCATATGAATGCCAATTAAGCAACACAAATGCTACTATTCTGTCAAAACATGGGCAGTACATGTAGCAAAAATATATTTTCAAAAAGACACTCTAACTATAACAAAAATGTACTCTGATTTTGTACTGCATATTTAGTTCTATGGTTTTAATCCTAGGCTACAACACCATCTTCAATAGTTCAAGGCAGAGAGAGAGAGAGAGGAAAGGAGAGAGAGAGAGGAAAAGGAGAGAGAGGGAGGGGGGACGGACTTAGGGGGGGGGGGGGCTGCTCGGGGGCGACAAGGACAGGCGAGGTGGAAAATGGCAGCACGCTCGGGGGTGTGGCAACGAAGATGGATGTTCCGGGGGGGGGGGGCGAGGACGGCGTGGCTACGAGGACGGGCAAGGTGGAGGACGGCATGCTCGGGGGAGACGGCGGTGCGGCGACGAGGACGGGCGCGGGGGGGGGGGGGGGGACGAGGGGGGGGGGGGGGGACGAGGAGGGCGCAGCGACGGCGAGCGCGGGGTCCGGCGATGGTGATCGAGAGGAGTGAGAGCAGAGGGAGTTGGGGAATGGATCGGGAGGGGAATGAATTGGGCAGCTGCTCCTGTACTAAGTGAAAGTTAGTAGTAACGCGGGATCTCCAGGCCCGCGCTACAGCTAAATTAGCTGTAGCGTGGGCCAGGATACCCCGCGCTACAGGTAACATTTATTATTATTTTTCTTTTTCTTTTTCTAAAATGTACTTTTCTTTTTATTCTGTTTTTTAACACAGTACAATTTTTTTTTATTTTCTTTTCTTTTTCTTTTTCTGTTTAAAGTTTTAGCACGGGTTAGGGTTAGGGTTGTTTATCCAGGAATGACACCCCCTATAAGGGGGTCCGAAAGACGCCTCGCAGTCGACGGGAATGTCTCCTCCCACTAACTCAGATCGATGCACAATAATTAGCGATAATAATTACTGCATAATATATATTACATCATTTGACCGATAACGGTTAAGTGCGTATACAAAATAGGGACATATATAAATAATAGCTTCTCAGCGTCGACGACGCTTCACATTGATCTTCTTTCCTTCTTTGTTCGCTGTCAAATAATTGAGCCCCTCGTTATGACTTTTCCTTTTCCAGGGAGTACGATCTTTCTTAGGTAATGTAGTCTTGCTTCTTCTTTTGACGTATGCTTCATCGTCATCGTCATCTTCCCTCATCGCGTCGCCATACTGGTCGAAGTTTTCCTCGTTGACGACTCCATCCATTCCGACGATGCTCCTTTTGCCTCTCCTCACGACAACATGACTGGGATTGCTCGGGTCGGTTATGAAGAAGCATTGTGTCACGTGCTTAGCGTGTACCCATGGCTTATTTTTGGTGGTGACGTTCACGGTAGCGCTCTTGGCGTCGGGTATAGACATGGTAGTGAAATACCGGTTTTCTCTTTGGACGGCCTTAGCCCATCCAACACGGAACATCGTCGCGTTGTGCAGTCCAGAGTATTCAAGCTCGTAGATCTTTTCGACCCTTCCACAGTATCTTTCAGTTACGTCGTCGTCGCTAGTCATTGATTCCATCGGCACCCCTGAGTTCTGGTAATCACTATTTTTATCTTTGGCCTCCGTGTACAATGTGTATCCGTTGATATCGTATGCCTGATAAGTCGCGAGGTTGACCGCGGGGCCATGTGCTAAGGCATATATGAGCTTCCCGTCAGTACAACCCTCTTCTGGGGGATTAACCAGAACTCGCTCTTTGAACCAACGCAAGAAAAAGGAGTTGTGCTCTCTAATAAATTCGGCGTCCGTCTTGCGCAGCCCCCGGTCACGGTACTTCTTTGCAATGGTGTCTTTGTGCAGTGTCACGAAAGGATCTAGGTCATGTAGGTGCTGTAGCACTACTAAGTTTGCTCTGTCAAAGTCGGTGCATCGGCCCGAGTGGTCCACATGCAATTCCCTTTGGCTGTTGGTGTGACCTTCTCCTCCGAGCCTGCCAAGGTGCTTGTTGACGAGCAAACCAACAACAGGGTTTCCGACGCCTAGATAATTCTCGCAGAAGGAGAAGCACTCTTGGGTCAGATAGCCCTAGAAGATGCTTTCATCCGGACGGGGCATGTTACGAACAAATCCTTTGATGACCCCATTCATCCTCTCGAAAGGCATCATGCTGTGCAGGAATGTCGGCCCGAGGTTGATGATGTCGTCCACAATGTGGACACACAGATGCACCATGACGCCAAAGAACGCGGGGGAAAGTACATCTCAAGCTCATTTAGTATGACAACGATCTCTTCCTATAGCCTTCGGAGCTACTTCACACCGATCGACTTTCGAGTTATAACGTCGGAAAAGTTGCAGAGACCAGTAAGAGTGTCGCGGACGTGCTTGTCCATTATCCCTCTAAGTGCAACTGGTAGTATCTGCGTCATCATTACGTGACCATGGTGAGACTTCATCCCGCTGAACCTTTTCTTCTTGGTGTCTAGAAATCTGCTTATCTTCCCACAGTAACCGGAACTAAGTTTGATTCTGGTAAGGCACTTGAAGAATTGATCGATCTCCTTCGGACTTAAGGTGAAGCAAGATGGGGGGGGGGGCAATAATGTTCTTCCTTCTTGTTGACTTTTTTGCCCCTGTCTTCTGTCTCCGTCTCTGTCTCCTCCGATGACTTATGGGGTCGTCCTACGTGGAGATCTTCCTTGATACCTATAAATTCCAAGTCTCTTCTTGCCTTCGGCCCATCCTTGGTATTCTCCGGCATGTTCATCAATGTGCCAAGAAAGCTCTCGAGGACATTCTTCATGATATACATTTGATCAAGACTATGACGCATGTCGAGTTTGGGCCAGTACGGCAAGTCCCAGAAAACGGACCACATTTTGCATACCTTCAGTAGCGGCTCCGGCGCCTTTTTATTCTTTCCCGGTGCGGGGCACTCTTCCCAATTTTTCAACAACTCATTGATTTCGATGACACTCCTCTTACGTGGAGGTCCTCGATACTCAACCTTACCATTGAACAGATCTCCACGGTTTCTCCACGTGTCATCCTTCTCGAGCCATCTTCGATGCCCCGTGTACACGGTTTTCAAAGACCCGCCCTCTTTCGGTAGCTGGAGAGATGTTGTATCATCCATGCACCTTGTGCATCCGTAATGTCTGTGGCACACCTGACCTGAGACATATCCGTATCCGAGATAGTCGTGCACTGTCGTGATCAACGCGGCTCTCATAGGGAAATAATCTCCTGCGCAGGCATCCCATGTCGTAACCCCTGGTGTCCATAACGTGTGTAGCTCCTCTTTTAGTAGCTCGAGATACAGATTAATATCATTTCCCAGTTGTTTCAGCTCTTAAATCAGCATACTCATGTGTATGTACTTTGTCTTCATGCACTTCCAGGGGGGAGGTTGTACATCCATACAAACACGGGCCATGTGCTATGCTTGGTGTTCTGGTTGCCAGACGGATTCATGCCATCAGTACTCGTGCCAAGCAAGATATTCCTTGGATCATTTGCGAAATATGGATATTCAGCGTTTAATGCTCTCCACTGGCTAGCATGTGCGAGGTGTCTCAGCCTCGGATCATCTCCATCGTCTAGCTTCACCCTGTCCGCATGCCAGCGCATGAGCTTTGCTTCCTTAGGATCTACAAAATACCGCTGCAGACGGGGAGTGATTGAAAAGTACCATACAACTTTCTGAGGAGCTTTCGTTCCAGCCTTCTTGTATCGAGAAGCATTGCACACTGAACAACTGGTTTTTTCCACGTGCTCGTTCCGATAAATGATGCAATCGTTGATGCATGCGTGGTATCTAATGTGCGGCAGATCAAGAGGGCACACGATTTTCTTGGCCTCCTCAACGCTAGTAGGACACAGGCTCCCTGCGGGAAGAACTTTATTCTTTAGATACTTCAAATGCTCATCGAGGCTTGCGTCGGGCCATTTGTTTTTTGCCTTCGTCTTTAGAAGTTCGAGCGTGAAACTCAAGTAGGTCACCTCGGGATCACAACCATCATACAATGGAGTCTTCGAGTCAAGCTCTAGTTGCGCCAGCTTGGCCTCCTCTCTAAAAGCAGCTTTGTCGCTAGTCGTCTTCTTGCGAAGCAGGTCTCGAACATGAGGGTCCTGCACGACTGAACTTAGCGACGAAGACTGCGGCTTGTTCGCGTCTTCTCCATGTCCGGCCTCTTCTCCGCCATGTCCGGCGCCCTCTTCTTCGGGTCCATCGGTCATCTCTTCGTCTGGCCCCATGTCGTTATTGGCTGCCCGGCAATGTCCTCATCATCATCTTCACTTATCCACCGAGTATAGCCGTCCATGAAACCATGCATGAGCAGGTGTGCCTTCAAACGGCTACCCGTATAGGGGTCGAGCCAGACTCGTTCTTTGCATCTTCGACACGGACATAAAATCGCCTTGCGGTTATTTCGAAACATGTCGTTCACCGCGGCTCGCAAGTATCTAGCCACCATCCTTCCACTGACCTTCATGATCGCCTGCACGGTATAAGCAAAAGAATTATAACCACGCATGCATGCATCAATGTCGTACAAAAATTCGGCATGACCTTCCCTAAAAATATGACATATTGAGTTTGCCCGAAATTCGCCGAAACGAAAATAAATCGACATTTCGGCAAAACATAGGCAACTCATGTCATGCACAATTCGGCAAATACACATAGACAACTCATGCCACGCACAATTCCATCATATCACACACACAAATATTCCATTCTTGCACAACAATACTTTTTACTCATGTATCTAGATAGGGAGCACGGTGATGAGGCCAGTGTCGCTTTTGGGATCGAAGTGGATAAAGATATTTAATGCTCCTTCAGTAATGAGAGGGAGGTAGTTATCTTACTTCATTTAATGAGTAGATCTACTTGGGGAGGAGATGAATCTAACTAGTGGAGACGAAGAGAGAGCTAGTGAGTGAATGGAGTGAAGGGGCAAGAGATATGGGCAGAAGGGAGAGGGAGAGGGAGAAGAAAAGCAAGTGAGAAAGGTGAGCCATTAATGGAGGGGCAAAGGAGAGAGAGGTAGGAGGGGGGGAGAAGGAAGAGAGAAGAGAGCAAGTGGAGAGGAAAGCAACCTATGTGAGAAGGAAAGGGGGAGGGAGAGGGAGATGAGGGGGGAAAGGTGGCTGTTTAGCTGGTGCGGCTTAGCAGTAGTGCGGGGCAAGTGGCCCGCGCTACTGCAATGCCTATTACCTGTAGCGCTGGGCGAGAGGACCGCGCAGCTGCTAAGTGGGGCCCACCAGCTGGCCCCGTGTACCAGTAGTGGCAGCGCTGGGTATAAGCCCTGCGCTACAGCTACCAAGTTAGTTGTAGCGCTGGTGGCATACCCCACGCTGCTACTATGGCTTGACCCGGGGGTACCGTGGGGCCCACTTAGCAGCAGCGCTGGGTATATCTACCCGCGCTACTACTACGCTGTACCTGTAGCGTGGGGTTTTGACCCGCGCTACTACTACTTAACAGTAGCGTTACCCACTTACCCCGCGCCACTGTTATCTGTCTGCCTATAGGGTTTTCCCTAGTAGTGATATAAGTGTCCAAATAAGACACGACTCCATATCCTATCTACACACACTTTGAATCCAAGTCTAACTGTAACTTACCTTGTACAAAAATTCGACACAATTTCAGCAGCATGGTCTTATTACGTGATGGATGCCGAGGAGAGACGGATATAAAGCCCTTCCAGTTTCATTCATTCATTTCATCCACTCACCCAGGCTAGCTATAGGTAATTAAGCGTGCTTCCTTCACCGCAAGACACAATCAGCTAGAGATCCAACACATCAACCAACAGAGATGATGTTTGCCAACGCTGGTTTCGGCTTCTCCGCCTACTCGCCGCCGGCCTCCTCCTCCACCTCCGCTGCTGCGCAACCTCCTCCTCTTCCTCTCCTGCATCTGCATGAGCATGAACATGAAACCGCCGCACCCGACAACGCCATCTACCACCACCTCGTGATCGTGAGTACCAGGCACTACCTTCTTCTTCTCTCTTCTTGCCGCCGCCTCCTTTTCCACCAGACATGGTTACATATATATCAAATCAATTGGGTCTTCTCTTCTTTTCTCATCCGTCAAAAAAGAATAAGATGTTGTTTGTTTGTTTGTCTGATTCTGCTTCCTTCTTGGCTGCAATTTGGAAATTTGCTCGACCACACAGCCGCCGTCATGCCTTGTCCGTCGGGACAAATTACAAATGTCGCTTTCCCTTTCTTGTTTGCACACCTGCCTTTGATGTTGATAGCCTGTCGTGGGCGAATAATCATGCAGGACTGACTATGGACTTATTATATGTAGGGAAATAATAATACCTCCTCCTGTTTTTGTTATAGGAATAAGCCACGCCACCACCGGTGAGCGGCATGTGTGCGCGTGTTGGTCGAGTTCGGACGCCGGTGCGTGGCCGTGGCGAGTGAGCCCAGCGTGTGTGCGTGCGTGCGCGCGGCCGGAGTAAAGCAGCAGCGTGTGGCGTGCATGTAGTTAGTCCTTTGGCTCTCCATGCATGGTTGTTGTTAGTTGCGTAGCTGGATGGATCGTGGACTCGGCAAGCGTGCAGTCGGTGCTGCGTCGTGCTGCCGGGTCGTGCGGCAGCTCGTGGGCTGCATGCCTGCATATACGTACGTAGCTAGTAGGTTGTGGATGGATAAGTTTGTTGGCCGCATGAGTTATGCAGCCACTGGCCGTGCACGTCCTGCTGGAGAGATTCTAGGAGATGGAGTTAGTGCGTGCGTGTGTGGCCATGACTGTACATAAGAGATGTAAACCGGACGTGAGGCAGTGAGAGGGGCCAGAGATGAGGAAGATGTAGTCTCCGTCGGGACCGTGGTGTGCGCCCGGCCGGCAGGAGAGAGAGAGCTCCTCTGGGTAGTACTTCGTGTGTGCGTATGTACCCTTCATGTATGTGTTCGAGTCGTTGTGAGAAACAAAGCCAAGATACAGGTGTTCGTGCGCCACGGCGTTTGTCGCCGGAAAAATTATGGTGCCTCCTTCGTCTACCTCTGTCCGACGTTTGTGTCGCTGGGAGGCCGCTCGGCATTAGTCGCCGAGGAGGATTGGTCTCTCCCAACAGTTTTAACCACTAATTAAACATACCATCTCTAATACCGCCGCCCTTTAGCCACTCATTGCCTCTTCCGTGGTCTCCTCGTTGCAAATATAATATCTACTTCTCACCAACATCAATCATACACACACACACGCTGCAGTACATTTCTAGGAGTCGACGATTGCAAATTGATCAACATCAAGCAACAATGGCATACAAAATATCCATCACACTACTACTCTGCCTACTTGAACAATCTTAGTATTTACCTGTACGCTGTCCTAAATCCTACTGCTGGACACACAGAAATTTCAGATCCACAACCTTAAATCACAACGCTGCTGGTTTCCCGTCCCCATCTCAGGTCACACACGGGCTGGCTGAGATATTAATTTCCCTTTAGCTGCCAATTTGAAGGGAGGGATCAAATTAGGCTGAGTTTTTGGCCAACTTGAGATGCTCATCAAATGCCCCTGTCCACCAGTAGTCTATGCTCTGCTCTGGTGGCTAGTAGCATGACAGGGACTTGCTGTAAGTTTGACATGTGATGAACAATACACCTACACTACTACATGCAGCCATATAAAGCTACTCTACTAGGTACTAGTTCTTTACACGTCTCCACAGTCCAGTCCCACTCATCAAATCATCTGTCTGTTGCTTGGTCACTATTCTTCCTTTTTTTACTGAATGAATGCGGTAATCCAATTCGGTGCCCAGGTACAGATGCTCCCGCTCAGAAAATTTTTTAAAACAAATACTAGAAAAATTCAAAAAAATCTAATTTTCTTTTGTGTGGTAGATAATTTGATGCGTGAGGTGCGCTCCAAATTTCAACTCATTTGGACATTTGAAAAGCTCTCGGCAAAAAAGACAAGTCAAATCAAAACAGCACATGAATAGTAAACTTTTTTACAGACCCTGAATTTGTCTTTTTTCCTGAGAGCTGCTCAGATGTCCAAATGAGTTAAAATTTGGCGCGAACCTCACGCATCAAATTATCTACCACACAAAAAAAATTAGATTTTTTTGAATTTTTCCATTATTTGTTTTGATTTTGTTTCTGAACGGGGGTGCAGATGAGCCCGGGAGCAGAAACTCCGCTTCCGAATGCGGTAATCCAATTCGGTGCCCAGGTGACCCTAGTCTGCTACTCAGTTTGGTTCAGTTCATTATACTTGTGGGAAACCTGACAGAAATCAAGTAGCTTGATTCATTCTAACTGTCATAAATTAAGTATTTGTCATTTTAGCCTTACTTAATTAACTTGACTTCTCAACTCCAATATGTTTATTTTATGTTAAAAGTAATAGGGTGACGTGAGGCAGCCATCCTTGATATCAGAGTATGATCTTGGAGAAGAAGGGGACCTATTCAAGGCTCCAGAACCCATAATTGAAGAACCGCTGCTGAACCTCGACCCGGTCGCGGCCGCCATCTCGATGATGTCATGTGGTGAGAATGGAATAGATGACCCCATCAAGGTTTCAGACATGGGTTTGATCGAGGTGCTGTACGAGTGCGAGAAGGAGCTCATGGAGAAGTCGGCGATCGAAGAGACAATATCCGAACTGATGGACGTCAAGATCCCTATGCTCCCTGGAGAACTCAGGGCATCACCATCAGCTGGTGAATGCTCACTCCAGAAGAGTGTTAGCTCTGGATGCATCAACTCCGCAGTGAGGCCGAATTTTCTGGATTTCCAAGGGATCAACTTCGAAGCGGCATTCAGGCTGAGGAGAGCTTACAGCCATGGAGACATTCATGTATGATGATCCCGTCTCTCTCTCTCTCTCTCTCTCTCTCCTCTCTCTCACTACACAAACACTACACTACAGTACATAGGATATGAAATTATTGTGACAAGCACTGACTTTTATGTCTGAAAGTGAGCACAGTTGTTGACAAAAGAGGCATTGCTTTTTCATTGCATTGGTCAAACCTTACTTTAGATGTAGATGGAGTGCAGTGTAGTGCTTTCCTCAAGAGAAAAGGCCGTTAAATAAAGTTTTGAATGACACTAGCTCAAGAGAAAAGGCCTTAGGATTGGTAGATAAATGACATGGCATCCTTATATGTGTTTAGGTAGGATCATCCTGTAATTTTTTTTTATTGCAAGTCTAAGATTAGGATTTTTTACTTTTTGACAGAATCTTGGTGCCAATACCCCTCGACTTGGGAACCCAAGAAATGTCCACACATCTTGTGAGAGGCTTGTAACCATCAATGGCCTGAAAACTGAGGAAAGGAAGCAGAAGCTCTCCAGGTACAGGAGGAAGAAGATCAAGAGAGACTTTAGCAGAAAGATAAAGGTATACAAATATGTATAGTTTCCCTACTAATATACAAGTGGTTAAACAAGAAGATGGAAGATCAGAGAGGCTAATCAAGGCTGATGAATTCGTGATGAGTGAGTGATGAATGTTTGCAACTTTGTGTTGTAGTATGCTTGCAGGAAGGCTCTGGTAGACAGCCAGCCAAGAGTGCGAGGGAGGTTCGCCAAGATGAACGGTGGCGACAGGCTCAAGCCGAGGAGGTAGATATCATGGGAGGCTGCCAAGGTTTCTGCGAAGACGGCAAGGAAGGATGACAAGGTTGCAAGGAATTGAGCTATTGCTGAGCTGCCAGTGGCTTGCAGGCATCTAGAAGCTGCTAGGTGAGGTGCACCGCCTTCTAGGATGGCTGCTGTGATGCGCTGCGCCGCCCATTGGAATTAATGTTAGTCGCTGCATCAATCCGATCCTTCGGATGGTATTTCTATTCCATGATCCATTGTAATAACATGATCCTTCTGCTGCAAGAGAGTGAAGAGATCTAGCTAGGCTCCTCTGTGTACAAAGGCTTGAAGATGGTAACAATAAAACTAGGCTCCTCTCTTGCTTGCCATCTAACAATAATCTTAGTAGATCCTTCTGGTACAAGAGAGTGAAAGAGCTCTAGCTAGGCTCCTCTGTGTACAAAGGCTTGAGGATGGTAACAATAAAACTCAGGCTCCTCTCTTGCTTGCCATGTAATAATAATCTTTTTATTAATCCTAGTAGTATTATTACCAGCGCAACGTACTCTTCTTTGGATGGTTGCTGAACTAGCCCTCTCATAAAGTAAACTATGCTTGCGGTCAAGAAGAAGAGAGTTTTCTCTTCCATCTTCAGCCACAACAAATTGGCCTATCAAAGCAAAACTGGCCTTGTAAAATTCTGTCCTTCTATGCTGACGAGCTTTCTGAAGTTTGATAGATCTAAAATTATCTACATTGTATCGCTATATATGTCTATTTATCAGGGATAGTTTCCTAGTATCGCTACAAGTATGACTTAATGTAAATCTGTAAGAAACAACGGCGAAAATTGCATCTACGAAGACTTTGAAAAGTCAAAATGTTAAGTAAACCTTATTTGTCCCTATCCTATAGGCGCCAAAAAGCATCTCACAATCGCACACCAAAAAATGAAAACGAAAGGAAAATGGACATCTGGCTACCATGACAATAGGGAAACGACAGAGAATATATGCTTGAATTGGAGAAAAGACGAAAATAAAGAACGTCCATCAAAATCAAAATCACGTGGCTGAAGGTGATGGTCTGATTTAAACATCACGACTGCTCGGGGCACGCTCTATATTCCAAGATATAGTTCTTTTTCTTCCGGCCTTATTGCATCCGAAACAGACTGGCACAAGCAAACCCAACTCAAAGGTCGCCTGGGGCGCGCTGTTATTTCACTCTGCCGTGGTCTAGAGGCGATAGATACCGATATAGCATATTATTTTGATATATCATTCGGTAAGCAAATTCCTACGACGGAGACGGAGATGGGAGCACTGGCTTCATCATAGAAATCTCTGGGGTTTTTTTTTTGGGGCCAATTCCATTTTCCGACCTAATTGGCGCCAACTTTGGCATTTACCCTAAAAAAAATGTGTGCTCAAATTTACCCCTCTGCCGTTTGGTCCTCTCGCGGAAGTACCCTTCCGTGCCGTTTCCGTCCGGTCAATGACCATTAACCATGTTCTCTCATTATCTTTCTTCTTTCTCTCTGACGGCCAATCTCTTGCACATCTCAGGCGGCACCAGCGGCGATTTGGAGCCCCGGGAGAGAGGCAGGACAGGCGGCAGTCCATGTGCACGTCTAGAATGTCGTCTGTCAGCTCAACCGTGATCCGTGAGGTAAGTGGTGCAGAGTCGATTTGGGGATTTCACATCTAGGGTTCAACCATTTGCTACTGATTTGGGGATAAATTTCGGGCGATTTGGCTTGCAGGTCGATGGGTATGGGATTGTTCAATTTGAATTCAAGTTTTACATCCCTGATCGAACTTTCTGCGGGCATGATGAGCGACGAAGCATAGATGCCCGGGGCACGGGCTAGTTCCCGCTCGACGTGTCGTGTGGGGAGGAGCAAGCACGGGCAGTCATTTTTTAGGTTGTCCGCTCGATGTAATTGACAGCATATCCTCTGTTTTCCTCAATGTTTTGCAAAGATATGATTTTGACAGCATTTTCTCTAATTTGCTTTGACAGCTTCCTGATGAGTGTGACTGGGTGGTGTGGATTGACCCCCCCCCCCCCCCCCCTCCTACTGATCATGTTGGGCGTACTTTTGAAGAGTTACATGCTGGCATCGAACATAGCTGGATCAAAGCAAGTAGCCTAGAGAGAAGGGTGATGGATCTGACCGATAAAAACAAGAAATTGAAGCTCAAGTTGAAGAACAGGAATGAACTGATGGAAACAATGGGATTTCTGATAGTTCTTGGCATTAGCATTATGGTTAGTCTAGTTTCTATGTGTTCCGATCATGCAAATTAAGTGCATGGTGCTATGTTTGGTTGTTATTGAACTAGGTATGTTTGGTTGTTGCTGAACTAGGTTTAATCGATCCTGTTGTTGAACTAGTTGTACTGTTGGAGAATTGGTATGTTGTACTGAGATAAGCTGAGCAGTTAATGTTGTTGAAATTATGTTGAATTTGGTCATGTGCAATTTAAATTCAGTACTAGTGACATTAAAATTTGACAGCAAAATTCAGTATTAGTATTCTCAAATTCAGTACTAGTGACTTCAGAGGGGCTAATTTGAGCAGATGGTGTTTTCAGGGGTAAATTTGAGCACATAATGACAACAGTAGTTAAGAGCACAAGCACCAGCTCATAAATCCATCTCAAACATCACTGTAGCTGCATAAGATGGCAATTTTCACAGCATAAATCCATCAATGTAGTATTTAAGAGCACAACTAGGGCACCAGCAACAATTGACAATAGATAGCACAACAGTTCTCACAATTCATTACAAAAGCCAGCTGGGCACATCTAGTCCACCAGCACATAAAGGGTTACCATCAGTTCACACAATCCATCACAACCATCACAGCAGTTTGGCCCTTTTGCTCCTGGTGTTGCAAGCAGTATTTGCAGAGAGGGTGGCTTTGCTCCTTGTGCTCACAGTAGAAGCAGTCAACTACGTGCCGCCTTTCGCCTTCTTCTGTGGTGACCCCCACTCTGCACCTCTAGCAGCTGGCCTTTTAAAATTCTTCCTTGGGCTGATAGAAAAACAAGCCAGATTAGTTAGCAGAAATATAATTACACACTTAATTCATACATTTGTAGTACAAAATTATGTATACCTAACAGGCAGTTCAGTTGTTCCTGAGCTAGGAGCTGCTGGAGCCCCAGTAGCTGCTGGAGAGCTAGGAGCTGCTCGAGAACTTTGAGCTGCTGGAGAGGTAGGAGCTGCTGGAGAGCCTTGAGCTACTGGCGAGTTAGGAGCTGCTACAGCATCAGGACCCTCAGGAGCTTGAGTTGCTTCAGGAGCATCAGGTGCTTCAGTTCCCGCATCTGAAGCACCCCAATGCTCATCTTCTCCAAAAGCAGGATCAATTGCCTCTTTACAGTGGCTGCCATGGTGACCTAGCTGTCCACAACGAGAACATCTCTTTCTCCTGCCTCCAAGACCCTTAATTATCTTCTGACTTTGACCTAATACTAGTTTTTTATTGTCTACCAGGTGGTCTATTTTGAATTTTTTCACCAAGTAATATTCATGCACATACTGATCAATCTCACTGGCTAGACCTCTCATGGAAGTAATGAAATAGAGTGCATGTATGCAAGGCTGTCCAGTAGTCTGCTACTTTCTACAGCTACAAGTAAATGCTTGTAGGTCCACATGATACCTCCACTCTCTCTTTTATTTGTCAATTGTAGTGATTTCTGCCTCATGTGTACTTCTCTTAACTATGCTCATATCTAGGCCCTTTGATTTTGAAAGCAACATCTTCATGACTTTAGGGACTATGATGTGCCCTACATAAGTGGCAGCAGCAATGCTTTGCCTTAGGTCAAAATTTTCCATTAAGTATTGCCTTATCTTGTCAAGCAGGTCTACAATGTGTAGTCCCTTTCCACTTTCTTATCTTGGAATTAAATGACTCTACAAGGTTATTGTTCACATAATCCAACTTGCAGATCTCATTAAAAAGGGCCCTGGCCCAGCTCTTGCTGTGATGCTCCTCCAAGTACTCTTTCACACCTGACTTATTGTACAACTCCCTCATATGGTAGTTGTGTTTTTTCAAACTTTAGGTTTCTGAACAGGGCCACAAGTTTTCATGGAAAATAATTCCTATGAACTTCTTGGAGAAGTTTGCACCAAGATGTCTCATGCATTCCCTATGCTCTACTCCTGGGAACACAACTTCTATAGCTGACTCTAATCCTTTACAGGCATCAGTGTGTATTGCCAAACCTTCTGGGTTCCCTATCAGGCCTTTCAATTTTTGGAAAAACCATGTCCAACTTTCTATATTCTCTGTCTTTAGCACACCATATGCAACTGGAAAGATCCAGTTGTTTGTATGTACTGCATAAGCACTTAGAAGCAGTCCTTTAAACCTACCATTGAGTGTAGTAGCGTCTACTGCCAGATATGGCATACACCCATCTAAAAAACCTTCCAAGAGACCTTGAATGACGCAAACACTCTCCTAAAGCACTCCTTATACCTAGACTGGCTATTTGATTTTGTACTCTACTGTGTGCCTATCAATATTAGCTATACTTCCATGAGAGGCCTTCTCTACTTCAGCCTTAAAAGTATACAATAGTTGGAAAGAGTCAGTCCACTTACCATAGATGTTGTCAATGGCCATTTGCTTACCATAGAAAATTGTCATGTATATCAGCTGTACCCCATACTTCTTCTTCAAGTCAGTTTCTAATTGTGTCACAAAAATGTTTGAATTCTCTCTCACCCAATTCTTGATTGCATCTGCTATCCACCTACACTTTGCTGACCTCAGCCTTTGTCTTCTGGTCACACTTGGGCATGTGTGAGGATATTTATTCACTTTAACCTGCAATTACAATTCACAGACAAACCATGAAAAACATGGGAGCAGAAAAATTAAAGACATGTTAGTGGCTGCAATCACTGTTTGTTCCTAATGGTTAATACCTTAATTAATTTGCTATTTCTCATTAAGGAGGCATGCACCCTCCACTTACATCAGTCTACCAGTCTCACTCTTGTCAATTTTAAATTCACTCTGAGTCTTGATTGAGAAGGTGGCTAGTGCATTTCTACACTCTATAGCATCAGAGAATATAGTTCCTTCTAGTAGAGAAGGATCATCCATGTTATACTGCACATCAGGCCTTCCCTCATCCTCTGTTTCAGAGTAACCCATGTTATTGCCCTATCTCTCATCTGAATCAGTCTCATCAAATTGTGGTGGAAGAATATAATCTTCATCCTCAACAACCTCTTTCCCCTTGGGCTACTTCCCTATTCCAAGCTCTGGGTGTAGCAATTCATCCTCATCATCTGTGGGAACATCGTCAGGTTGTTCCTCTTCTATGATGGGATCAGTAGGAGTTTCTTCGCTATTAATAGGACCAGCTTGACTTTCCTCTGGTTCTTGTACTGAAATAGGCTCTGAATTTTCTCTGTCACCAGCATTTCTTCCTCTACAACCTGCATTTCTTCCTCTGGTCTGACTGCACCTTGCTTGAGAACTGTTAGCTTGTGATCTAGTAGCTCTCCTCTCACTCTCTCCTCTACTTCTTTGTATCACATTAATTTCCAACTCGGCTAACTTACTATCAGAATGTGTTCCAAACAAAAGAGCTAACTGATCATCACACTGCACTAGCACCTAAGAAGTGTTTTCCATGTCCCAAAATCTAAATTCAATAGCATCATATAGGCCCCATGGGTATTTATCAGATATAGCAGCTCTAAACTGGTTAAATGTTGAAGTACGGTCAACCACCAGAGGAAATGTGAACCCTGTGCCGGATCCTTTTGTACCAACACTAAATAAGACACTCGTTTCCATTCTACATTTCAGATGAAAGGGTCTAGCAGGGTTGATCCTAAGACAATATTCAGCACAATAGCAAATTACAGAATAGCCGTGAGCACTACGACCGCAAAAATGAGAAATGGACCTCAGCGTGCCCGCACGTCAGTTCTAAGTAACTAGCAGAGGTACTTACTGATGGGGAACGAAGCATGCATGAAAATCAAAAAAAAATCTACGAACACCCAAGATCTATCTACGAGAAGCATAGCAATGAGAGGGGAGAGTGTGTCTATGCACCCTCGTAGACTGAAAGCGGAAGCGTATATAACGTGGTTGATGTAGTCGTACTCTTCGCGATCTGATCACGATCCAACCGATCTAGTGCCGAACGGACGGCACCTTCGAGTTTAGCGCACGTGCGGCTCGATGATGTCTCCTCCTCCTTGATACAGCAAGAGAAGGTAGAGAAGTAGATGGGATCACAACCAGCACGATGGCGTGGTGGTGATGGTGGTGGTGGAGTCAGAATACCGGCAGGGCTTCGCTAAGCGAAAAACCGTGGTCGAGAACTATGTCGGGAGGGATTGACGGGGCAGCAGCAAAGGCCAATGTATTGGGGTGCCTTGCTGCACCCCTCCCCTATATTTATATGCGTGGGAGGGCTAGAAGTCCAGCCCTACTCCTAATAGTAGTTGTCGCCAAGGGGGAGAGTGTTGGAAATATGCCCTAGAGGCAATAATAAAATGGTTATTATTATATTTCCTTGTTCATGATAATTGTCTATTGTTCATGCTGTAATTGTATTAACCCGAAACCGTAATACATGTGTGAATACATAGATCACAGCATGTCCCTAGTAAGCCTCTAGTTGACTAGCTCGTTGATCAATAGATATTCCTAACCATGGACATTGGATGTCATTGATAACGGGATCACATCATTAGGAGAATGATGTGATGGACAAGACCCAATCCTAAGCATAGCACTAGATCGTGTAGTTCGTCTGCTAAAGCTTTTCTAATGTCAAGTATCATTTCCTTAGACCATGAGATTATGCAACTCCCGGATACCATAGGAATGCTTTGGGTGTATCAAACGTCACAACGTAACTGGGTGACCATAAAGGTGCACTACAGGTATCTCCAAAAGTGTCTGTTGGGTTGGCACGAATCGAGACTGGGATTTATCACTCCGTATGACGGAGAGGTATCTCTGGGCCCACTCGGTAATGCATCATCATAATGAGCTCAATGTGACTAAAGAGTTAGCCACGGGATCATGCGTTACGGAACGAGTAAAGAGACTTGCCGGTAACGAGATTGAACAAGGTATAGGGATACCGACGATCGAATCTCGGGCAAGTATCATACCAGTAGACAAAGGGAATTGTGTACGGGATTAATTGAATCCCCGACATCGTGGTTCATCCGATGAGATCATCGTGGAACATGTGGGAGCCAACATGGGTATCCAGATCCCGCTGTTGGTTATTGACCGGAGAGATGTCTCGGTCATGTCTACATGCCTCCCGAACCCGTAGGGTCTACACACTTAAGGTTTGATGACGCTAGGGTTATAGGGAAAGTTTGTACGTGGTTACTGAATGATTGTTCAGAGTCCCGGATGAGATCCCGGACGTCACGAGGAGTTCCGGAATGGTCCGGAGGTAAAGAATAATATATAGGAAGTGAGGTTTTGGTCACCGGAAGTGTTTCGGGCGTCACCGGTAATGTACCGGGACCACCGGAAGGGTTCCGGGGGTCCACCGGGTGGGGCCACCAGCCCCGGAGGCTTGCATGGACCAAGAGTGGGAAGGGACCAGCCCCTGAGTGGGGCTGGTGCGCCTCCCACCAAAGGCCCAAGGCGCAGCAAAAAGGGGAGAAGGGGGAAACCCTAGGCGCAGATGGGCCTAAGGCCCACCCTAGGGCGCGCCCCCCTCTCTCCCCCTCTTGGCCGCCCCCCTCCAACCCATCTAGGGCTGCCGCCCCCCATAGGGTGGGAACCCTAGAGGGGGCGCACCCCCCTCCCCTCCTCCTATATATAGTTGGGGTTTTGGGGCTGCCAGGGATACGAATCTCTCTCTCTCTTGGTGCAGCCCTACCTCTCCACCTCCTCGTCTTTCGTAGTGCTTGGGGAAGCCCTGCTGGAGAACCACGCTGCTCCAACACCACCACGCCGTCGTGCTGCTGCTGGAGTTGTCTTCCCCAACCTCTCCCTCCTCCTTGCTGGATCAAGGCGCGGGAGACATCACCGGGCTGCACGTGTGTTGAACGCGGAGGCGCCGTTGTTCGGCGCTTAGATCGGAATCGACCGCGATCCGAATCGCTGCGTGTACGACTCCTCCAACCACGTTCTTGCAACGCTTCCGCATCGTGATCTTCAAGGGTATGAAGATGCACTCCTCTCTCTCTCGTTGCTAGTCTCTCCATAGATTGATCTTGGTGATGCGTAGGAAATTTTTTTGATTTACTACTACGTTCCCCAACAGAGAGGACTTGGACTCCAAGTCCAATCCTATTCCTACTAGGACTCCCCTTTTTTCCCTTCCCTAGCCACATGGGCTTTGAGGACTTGCTGCGCCTAGCCCAACAAGGCCAGGGCACCACTTCTCAGCCCATGCCAGCCCTTGGGATGTGGTGGACCCACTTGTGGACTTCCGGACACCTCCGGAACCCTCCGAAACCTTCTGGAAGCTTCCCGGTACAATACCGAAAAAACTGCACCCTTTTCCGGAACCCAAAATGTGACTTCCCATAGATAAATCTTTACCTCTCGACCATTCCGAGACTCCTCGTGACGTCCGAGATCTCATCCAGGACTCCAAACAACATTCAGTTACCAATCATCAAATATCCCAATACTACTCTAGCGTCAACAAATGTTAAGCGTGCGACCCTGCGGGTTTGGGATTCATGTAGTCATGACCGAGATACCTCTTTGGTCAATAACCAATAGTGGGACCTGGATGCCCATATTGATTCCTACATATTCCACGAAGATCTTTTATCGGTTGAACCACGATGTCGAGGATTCGTTTAATCCCGTATGCAATTGCCTTTGTTCAGCGACATGTTACTTGCCCGAGATTCGATCGTCGGTATCTCCATACCTAGTTCAATCTTGTTACCAGCAAGTCTCTTTACTCGTTCTGTAATACAAGATCCCATGACTAAGTCATTAGACACATTTCTTGCAAGCTCTTTACGATGTTGTATTACCGAGAGGGTCCAGAGATATCTCTCCGTCATACGGATTGACAAATCCCACTCTCGATCCGTGTCAACCCAACAAACACCTTCGGAGATACCTGTAGAGCACCTTTATGATCACCCAGTTAGGAAGTGACGTTTGGATACACACTAAGTATTCCTCCGATGTTAGGGAGTTGCATGATCTCATGGTCTAAGGAACAGATACTTGACATGAAGAAAGCTGTAGCATATTGTAACACCCTGGTTTTCGCTCCCTGTTTTTTTTTCCTTTGCGGGATTTGACTCCCGTCTTTTTCCTCGGTGTCACCGAATTTTCTCTAGCTCCTGGGTATATGAAGATGGTCATCTAGCCTTGCCTTTCCTATCCAACCAGAGATTCTCTCAAGTCCAACCTTGCCACCCAAGCTATATTCTCAGGGTTTTGCCACCGAAACTCTACCTCCCGAGTTACCGGAAGGGAAACCCTAATCCTTTCAGTTACAAAGGAACCCCAATTTCCTTTAATCTTTTGCCTCCCAAACTTTTCCCAGTGATCATCCCACATCTATAAACCCTGGATATGCAAAAATATTGCCAAGTCATTTGCAATATTTTTCATTTATAACTAATTCCTTTCTCTGCCAGTTAAAGGAATTAAATCCAGGAAAATATCTATCCATCTCCAAAGTTTATGAAAACTTGTGGAGATATTCTTTGGGATCATATTGAGCTCCCATAAAAATATTCGCCATAATTAAATAGGGGAAATTGCATTTTCCTATTTAAAGCCAATATTGCATTTTGGGCCCTTTCTAAAGGAACTACCATTTTGGTAGCTAGGCAAATTCGAAAATAATTTGTGGAGCTTCTCCTATCCATATCTTCACCATTTCCATCAAAATCTCAAGTTCCATAGTCCAAATTTTGAGCACAACATCAATTTGCAAATTCCGTCCAGTTGGGCAATTTGCAAAGGAAGTGCTTAATCCTTGATCTATTTGAGCTGAAATTTTTCATGGTGATTAACATTGATAAATCACTCATGGAAACCAAAAATCAGCTCAATTCATCTATCCAATCTTTTTCTACAATTTTCCTAAGTTTCTGTCCATTTGAAAGTTCTGTGAAGGAAGTACCACTTTGGCATTTCCAAATGAGCTGAAACTTTTCCAGTATCTCCATACATCCAAATAACCTCTCTCCACAAAATTTGAGCCAAATCCATGTAGCCATTTCTCCCCAGCATCATCATCTCCATTTCTGGCCAGAGTGCATGGTTACAAAGGAAGTACCAGATAACCTTGTCCATTTGTGCTGAATTTTTGTCAGCATGGCCACCTTGGTAGATGATTAACCCCTACCCAAGATCAGGCCAAGATGAGCACTATGGAGGCCACACCACAGGTCAAACACCTTGCTGTCCATCAGCAGTTGACCAAGGTGCAGTCACACCAGGGACCCTTTATCTGATCTGAGGACTCACATCACCCAATTGATACTGTGCCCACGCGGTAGACACAATTTGGCTGCGAGTGCGGAATGGTAACACCGCGGCCACGCAGTGACCACGTGCAGTGCACGCCAAGGCAGTGCACTGCGTGCCATATCCTTCGGGAGCTCGTCCCCAGCGAGCTCTGGCTCGTCCGGGAGCGCCGGCGAGCTGCCCACCGCACACGTTCGCCACTTGAAGCCTTCTCCCCTCGTCCCCTAGCTCGGTGACCGCCTCTACCGACGTTGATTCCCCGCTCGAACGCCGCCACCTCGCCACGTGCCTGGAAGCTCCAACCGTCGTCGCCTAGCCCTCCTCGCGGCTATATAAGCGTGCCCCAGAGCTTCCCTCCTCACCAGCAACCTCCCCACCCTCTCAGCCGAGCTCGTCGAGCTCTCCCTTCCTCCCATGGCCATGAGCCCGCCGCCGATCCCCTCGGCGATTCAAGCCCGTAGCCCTTCCCCCTCCCTTCCCTCTACGTCCGCGGCTACCCCATGAGCTCATGAAGCCACTGCTGCCCTCCGTTATTTCGGGAAGCCCTGCCAGCGTCACCCATCTCCGGCCATGGCGCCCGAGCCATGGCGCCGGAGCTACAGGCCACCCCAGCCGATCCTGCGGCCACTAGCGAGCTTGTCAGGGAGTGGCGGAGCTCCTCCGCTCGTCGGCCAGCCCTAGGAGGCAGTATGGCGTCGGCCAGGCCGGTGGCCGGCCCGCCCCTGTGTCTCTCTATCACGGCGAAGAAGAAGACAGGGAGGAGAGAGGGAAGATGCCGTGGGCCCCGCCCGTCAGCCTCTGTAGCCCGGGCCCAGTCTGATAAGTGGAGGCACACTCCAGTAACTACGCTTTTGCTTAAGTGAAAGCGTAAATTTCGAAAGGCGCCTTCATTTTCTCAGCCGCTGGCCGAACCGGCTATTTAGTGGACGTTCACCCATTAAGAGCATAAATGAATATATTTTTAATTGTTTTCTGCCTAATGAATGAACGGCCACAACTTTGCAACCATAACTCCGATTCAGGTGAAACCAATGCCCACGTCTCAGTTCGTCAAGCCCGTTCCGATGGTATCATTTTCATAATGTTTACATGTTCTAAAAATGACCATTTTGCCCTTGCCCTTCTATCAGCCCTCCGAGAGAGAATCTTTTTCGGCGAGTTCTTCCGCGAGGTGATCGTGCTTCTCCTGGAGTATTCCTTCACCCCCAGGCAAGCCGACCATCTGACATGTGCCCTAAAGCATTGCTCTGTGTTATTCTTGCATGTTTAAATTAATATGTTTATGCTTGTCTGCGTAGTAGTGAGCTGTATGGGACGCTAATGAACCCTTGCCTGCCTTTCTTTGGTGACGGTGTTGGGAAACGTAGCATGTAATTTCAAAAAAATTCCTACGCTCACGTAAGATCTATCTAGGAGATGCATAGCAACGAGAGGGGGAGAGTGTGTCTATGTACCCTCGTAGACCGAAAGCGAAAGCGTTTGACAACGCAGTTGATGTAGTCGAACTTCTTCTCATTCCGACCGATCAAGCACCGAACGTACGGCACCTCCGAGTTCTGCACAGGTTCAGCTCGATGACGTCCCTCGAACTCTTGATCCAGCAAAGTGTCGAGGAAGTAGATGAGTTCCGTCTGCACAATGGCATGGTGACGGTGATGGTAAAGTGATCCGCGCAAGGCTTCGCCTAAGCACTACGAAGATATGACCGAGGGTGTAATCTGTGGAGGGGGGCGCCGCACACGGCTAACAGATATTGTTGTGTGTTCTAGGCGCCCCCTCCCCATGTATATATAGGTGGGAGGGGGAGGAGAGCAGCCTTGGGCGCCCCAAGTAGGAGGAATCCTACTTGGGGTTCCTATTCCAATTCGCGCCCCCCCCCCCCCCCCCCCCCCCCCCCCCCCCCCCCCCCCGCGCCCTTTTCTTTTACCGGAGGGGGCAAAAGGGAAGAGAGGGAGGGAGGAAGGAAAGGGGGGCCGAACCCCCTCTTCCTTCTCCCACTCGGCCTCCTTCCTTAGGGGGGGGGCGCCACCCCTTGTGGGCTGGTGTGCTCCCCTCCTATGGCCCATAAGGCCCATTATTCCCCCAGGGGGTTCCGGTAACCCCCCCACCCCCCCCCCCCCCTCGGTAGTCTGATAAATACCCGATACACTCTGGAACACTTCCGGTGTCCGAATACTATCATCCTATATATCAATCTATACCACTCGACCATTACGAGACTCCTCGTCATGCCCGTGATCTCATCCGGGACTTCGAACAACATTCGGTCACCAAATCACATAACTCATATAATACAAAATCGTCATCGAACGTTAAGCATGCAGACCCTAAGGGTTCGAGAACTATGTAGACATGACCGAGACAATTCTCCGGTCAATAACCAATAGCGGAACCTAGATGCTCATATTGGCTCCCACATATTCTATGAAGATCTTTATCTGTCGAACCGTAATGACAACATACGTTATTCCCTTTGTCCATCGGTATGTTACTTGCCCGAGATTCGATCGTCTGTATCTTTATACCTAGTTCAATCTCGTTACTGGCAAGTCTCTTTACTAGTTCCGTAATACATTATCCTGTGACTAAGTCACTTTGCTTGCAAGGCTTCTTATGATGTGCATTACCGAGAGGGCCCAGAGATACCTCTCCGATACTCGGAGTGACAAATCCTAATCTCGATCTATGCCAACCCAACAGACATCTTCGGAGATACCTGTAGAGCATCTTTATAATCACCCAGTTACGTTGTGACATTTGATAGCACACAAGGCATTCCTCTGGTATCCGGGAGTTGCATAATCTCATAGTCGAAGGAATATGTATTTGACATGAAGAAAGCAGTAGCAATAAAACTGAACGATCATTATGCTAAGCTAACGGATGGGTCTTGTCCATCACATCATTCTCCTAATGATGTGATCCAATTATCAAATGATAACTCATGTCCATGGTTAGGAAACCTTAACCATCTTTGATCAACGAGCTAGTCAAGTAGAGGCTCACTAGGGACACAGTGTTTGTCTATGTATTCACACATGTATTTAGGTTTCCGATCAATACAATTCTAGCATGAATAATAAACATTTATCATGAATAAGGAAATATAAAATAACAACTTTATTATTGCCTCTAGGGCATATTTCCTTCAGTCTCCCACTTGCACTAGAGTCAATAATATAGATTACATTGTAATGATTCTAACACCCATGGAGTCTTGGTGTTGATCATCTTTTGCTCGTGGAAGAGGCTTAGTCAACGGGTCTGCTACATTCAGATCCGTATGTATTTTGCAAATCTCTATGTCTCCCTCCTTGACTTGATCACGGATGGAGTTGAAGCGTCTCTTGATGTGTTTGTTTCTTTTGTGAAATCTGGATTCCTTCGCTAAGGCAATTGCTCCAGTATTGTCACAAAAGATTTTTCATTGGACCCGATGCACTAGGTATTACACCTAGATCGGATATGAACTCCTTCATCCAGACTCCTTCATTTGCTGCTTCCGAAGCAGCTATGTACTCCGCTTCACACGTAGATCCCGCCACGACGCTCTGCTTGGAACTGCACCAACTGACAGCTCCACCATTCAAAATAAATACGTATCCGGTTTGTGACTTAGAGTCATCCGGATCAGTGTCAAAGCTAGCATCGACGTAACCATTTACGACGAGCTCTTTGTCACCTCCATAAACGAGAAACATATCCTTGGTCCTTTTCAGGTACTTCGGGATGTTCTTGACCACTGTCCAGTGATCCACTCCTGGATTACTTTGGTACCTCCCTGCTAAACTTATAGCAAGGCACACATCAGATCTGGTACACAGCATAGCATACATGATAGAACCTATGGCTGAGGCATAGGGAATGACTTTCATTTTCTCTCTATCTTCTGTAGTGGTCGGGCATTGAGTCTTACTCAACTTCACACCTTGCAACACAGGCAAGAACCCTTTCTTTGACTGATCCATTTTGAACTTCTTCAAAACTATATCAAGGTATGTGCTTTGTGAAAGTCCTATTAAGCGTCTCGATCTATCCCTATAGATCTTGATGCCAAATATATAAGCAGCTTCACTGAGGTCTTTCATTGAAAAACTCTTATTCAAGTATCCTTTTATGCTATCCAGAAATTCTACATCATTTCCAATCAGCAATATGTCATCCACATATAATATTAGAAATGCTACAGAGCTCCCACTCACTTTCTTGTAAATACAGGCTTCTCCGAAAGTCTGTATAAAACCATATGCTTTGATCACCTCATCAAAGCGTATATTCCAACTCCGAGATGCTTGCACCAGTCCATAGATGGATTGCTAGAGCTTGCACACTTTGTTAGCACCTTTAGGATCGACAAAACCTTCTGGTTGCATCATATACAACTCTTCTTTAAGAAATCCATTAAGGAATGCAGTTTTGACATCCATTTGCCAGATTTCATAATCATAAAATGCAGCAATTGCTAACATGATTCGGACGGACTTAAGCATTGCTACGGGTGAGAAAGTCTCATCGTAGTCAACTCCTTGAACTTGTCAAACTCCTTTTGCGACAAGTCGAGCTTTGTAGATAGTAACATTACCATCGGCGTCAGTCTTCTTCTTGAAGATCCATTTATTCTATATGGCTCGCCGATCATCGGCCAAGTCCAACAAAGTCCACACTTTGTTCTCATACATGGATCCTATCTAAGATTTCATGGCCTCAAGCCATCTGTCGCAATCTAGGCTCATCATAGCTTCTTCATAGTTCGTAGGTTCGCCTTGGTCTAGTAACATGACTTCCAGTATAGGATTCCCGTACCACTCTGGTGCGGATAGTGTTCTGGTTGACCTACAAGGTTCTGTAGTAACTTGATCTGAAGTTTCATGATAATTATCATTAGCTTCCTCTCTAGTTGGTGTAGGCATCACGGGAACGGTTTTCTCTGATGAACTACTTTCCAATTCGAGAGAAGGTACGATTACCTCATCAAGTTCTACTTTCCTCCCACTCACTTCTTTCGAGAGAAACTCCTTCTCTAGAAAGGTTCCATTCTTGGCAACAAAGATCTTGCCTTCGGATCTGTGGTAGAAGGTGTACCCAATTGTTTCTTTTGGGTATCCTATGAAGATGTACTTCTCCGATTTGGGTTCGAGCTTATCAGGCTGAAGCCTTTTGACATAAGTGTCGCAACCCCAAATTTTCAGAAACGACAGCTTAGGTTTCTTGCCAAACCACAGTTCATACAGTGTCGTCTCAACGGACTTAGACGGTGACCTATTTAACGTGAATGCAGCTGTCTCTAATGCATAACCCCAAAACGATAGTGGTAAATCGGTAAGAGACATCATAGATCGCACCATATCTAATAAAGTACGGTTACGACGTTCGGACACACCATTACGCTGTGGTGTTCCAGGTGGCTCGAGTTGTGAAACTATTCCACATTGTTTTAAATGAAGGCCAAACTCATAACTCAAATATTCGCCTCCGCGATCAGATCGTAGAAACTTTATTTTCTTGTTACGATGATTCTCTACTTCACTCTGAAATTCTTTGAACTTTTCAAATGTTTCAGACTTGTGTTTCATCAAGTAGATATACCCATATATGCTCAAATCATCTGTGAAGGTTAGAAAATAACGATACCCGCCGCGTGCCTCAACACTCATCGGACCGCATACATCGGTATGTATTATTTCCAATAAGTCATTATCTCGCTCCATTGTTCCAGAGAATGGTGTTTTAGTCATCTTGCCCATGAGGCATGGTTCACAAGTATCAAATGATTCATAATCAAGTGATTCCAAAAGCCCATCTGCATGAAGTTTTTTCATGCGCTTTACACCAATATGACCTAAACGGAAGTGCCACAAATATGTTGCACTATCATTATCAACTTTGCATCTTTTGGCATCAATATTATGAATATGTGTATCACCACGATCGAGATTCAACAAAAATAGACCACTCTTCAAGGGTGCATGACCATAAAAGATATTACTCATATAAATAGAACAACCATTATTCTCTGATTTAAGTGAATAACCGTCTCGCACTAAACAAGATCCAGATATAATGTTCATGCTCAACGCTGGCACCAAATAACAATTATTCAGTTCTAAAACTAATCCCGTAGGTAGATGTAGAGGTAGCGTGCCGACGGCGATCACATCGACCTTGGAACCATTCCCGACGCGCATCGTCACCTCGTCCTTAGCCAATCTTCGTTTAATCTGTAGCTCCAGTTTCGAGTTACAAATATGAGCAACCGAACAGGTATCAAATACCTAGGTGCTACTACGAGCATTATTAAGGTACACATCAATAACATGTATATCAAATATACCTTTGTTCACTTTGCCATCCTTCTTATCCTCCAGATACTTGGGGCAGTTCCGCTCCCAGTGACCAGTCCCTTTGCATTAGAAGCACTCAGTTTCAGGCTTGGGTCCAGCTTTGGGCTTCTTCCCGGGAGTGGCAACTTGCTTGCCATTCTTCTTGAAGTTCCCCTTCTTTCCCTTGCCCTTTTTCTTGAAACTAGTGGTCATGTTAACCGTCAACACTTGGTGCTCCTTCTTGATTTCTACCTCCACAGCTTTGAGCATTGCGAAGAGCTCGGGAATCGTCTTTTCCATCCCTTGCATATTATAGTTCATCACGAAGCCTTTGTAGCTTGGTGGCAGTGATTGAAGAACTCTGTCAATAACACTATCATCTGGAAGATTAACTCCCAGCTGAGTCAAGTGATTATGATATCCAGACATTCTGAGTATGTGTTCACTGACAGAACTGTTCTCCTCCATCTTCCAGCTATAGAACTTGTTGGAGACTTCATATCTCTCAACTTGGGCAATTGCTTGAAATATTAACTTCAACTCCTGGAACATCTCATATGCTACATGACGTTCAAAACATCTTTGAAGTCCCGATTCTAAGCCGTAAAGCATGGCACACTGAACTATCGAGTAGTCATCAGATCGAGCTTGCCAGACGTTCATAACATCAGCATCTGCTCCTGCAGCAGGCCTTTCACCTAGCGGTGCATCAAGGACATAATTCTTCTGTGCAGCAACGAGGATAATCCTCAAGTTACGGACCCAGTCCGTGTAGTTGCTACCATCATCTTTCAACTTAGCTTTCTCTAGGAACGCATTAAAATTAAAGGGAACGGTAGCACGGGCCATTGATCTACAACATAAATATGCAAAAACTATCAGGACTAAGTTCATGATAAATTAAGTTCAATTAATCAAATTACTAATGAACTCCCACTTAAATAGACATCCCTCAATTCATCTAAGTGATACAATATCCAAATCAACTGAACCATGTCCGATCATCACATGAGATGGAGTAGTCATCAATGATGAACATCTCTATGTTGATCATATCTACTATATGATTCACGTTCGACTTTCGGTCTCCAGCGTTCCGAGGCCATGTCTGTACATGCTAGGCTTGTCAAGTTTAACCCGAGTATTCCGCATGTGCAAAACTGTCTTTCACCCGTTGTATTTGAACGTAGAGTCTATCACACCCGATCATCACATGGTGTCTCAACACGACAAACTGTCGCAACGGTGCATACTCAGGGAGAACACTTATACCTTGAAATTTAGTGAAGGGGTCATCTTATAATGCTACCATCGTACTAAGCAAAATAAGATGCATAAAAGATAAACATCACATGCAATCAAAATATGTGACATGATATGGCCATCATCATCTTGTGCTTTTGATCTCCATCTCCAAAGCATCGTCATGATCTCCATCGTCACCGGCTCGAAACCTTGATTTCCATCATTGCGTCGTGGTCGTCTCATCAACTATTGCTTCTACAACTATCGCTAACGCATAGTGATAAAGTAAAGCAATTGCATGGTGTTTGCATTTCATACAATAAAGCGACAACCATAAGGTTCCTGCCAGTTGCCGATAACTTTTACAAAACATGATCATCTCATACAACAACGTATATCACATCATGTCTTGACCATATCACATTACAACATGCCCTGCAAAAACAAGTTAGACGTCCTCTACTTTGTTGTTGCAAGTTTTACATGGCTGCTACAGGCTTCTAGCAAGAACCGTTCTTACCTACGCATCAAAACCACAACGGTGATTTATCAAGTTTGCTGTTTTAACCTTCAACAAGGACCGGCCGTAGTCAAATTTGATTCAACTAAAGTAGGAGAAACAGACACCCGCCAGCCACCTTTATGCAAAACTAATTGCATGTCTGTCGGTGGAACCGGTCTCATGAATATGGTCATGTGATGTTGGTCCGGGCCGCTTCATCCAACAATACCGCCGAATCAAAATAAGATGTTGGTGGTAAGCAGTATGACTATCACCGCCCACAACTCTTTGTGTTCTACCCGTGCATATCATCTACGCATAGACCTGGCTCTGATAGCACTGTTGGGAAACGTAGCATGTAATTTCAAAAAAAATCCTACTCTCACGCAAGATCTATCTAGGAGATGCATAGCAACAAGATTGGGAGAGTGTGTCTACGTACCCTCGTGGACCGAAAGCGGAAGCGTTTGACAAAACGGTTGATGTAGTCGAACTTCTTCTTGTTGCGACCGAACAAGAACCGAACGTACGGCACCTCCGAGTTCTGCACACGTTCAGCTCAATGATGTCCTCGAACTCTTGATCCAGCAAAGTGTCGAGGAAGTTGATGAGTTCCGTTAGCATAACGGCATGGTGACAGTGATGGTGAAGTGATCCGCGCAGGGCTTCGCCTAAGCACTACGAAGATATGACCGAGGGTGTAATCTGTGGAGGGGGACGCCGCACACGGCTAACAGATATTGTTGTGTGTTCTAGGCGCCCCCTCCCCATGTATATATAGGTGGGAGGGGGAGGGGAGCAGCCTTGGGCGCCCCAAGTAGGAGGAATCCTACTTGGCGTTCCTATTCCAATTCGCCCCCCCCCCCCCTTTCCTTTTACCGGAGGGGGGGGGGAAAGGGAAGAGAGGGAGGGAGGAAGGAAAGGGGCGGCCGAACCCGCTCTTCCTTCTCCCACTCGGCCTCCTTCCTTAGGGGGGGCGCGCCACCCCTTATGGTCTGGTGTGCTCCCCTCCTATGGCCCATAAGGCCCATTATTCCCCCGGGGGGTTCCGGTAACCCCCCCCCCCCTCCCGGTAGTCCGATAAATACGCGATACACTCCGGAACTCTTCCGGCGTCCGAACACTATCATACTATATATCAATCTTTACCTCTCGACCATTTCGAGACTCCTCGTCATGTCCGTGATCTCATCCGGGACTCCGAACAACATTCTGTCACCAAATCACATAACTCATTTAATACAAAATCGTCATCAAACGTTAACCGTGCGGACCCTACTGGTTCGAGAACTATGTAGACATGACCGAGACACTTCTCCGGTCAATAACCAATAGCGGAACCTAGATGCTCATATTGGCTCCCACATATTCTGCGAAGATCTTTATCGGTCGAACCGTAATGACAACATACGTTATTCCCTTTGTCCATCGGTATGTTACTTGCCCGAGATTCGATCGTCGGTATCTTTATACCTAGTTCAATCTCGTTACTGGCAAGTCTCTTTACTCGTTCCGTAATACATCATCCTATGACTAAGTCACTTTGCTTGCAAGGCTTCTTATGATGTGCATTACCGAGAGGGCCCAGAGATACCTCTCCGATAATTGGAGTGACAAATCCTAATCTCGATCTATGCCAACCCAACAGACATCTTCGGAGATACCTGTAGAGCATCTTTATAATCACCCAGTTACGTTGTGATGTTTGATAGCACACAAGGCATTCCTCCGGTATCCGGGAGTTGTATAATCTCATAGTCGAAGGAATATGTATTTGACATGAAGAAAGCAGTAGCAATAAAACTGAGCGATCATTATGCTAAGCTAACGGATGGGTCTTGTCCATCACAGCTTTCTCCTAATGATGTGATCCCGTTATCAAATGACAACTCATGTCCATGGTTAGGAAACCTTAACCATCTTTGATCAACGAGCTAGTCAAGTAGAGGCTCACTAGGGACACAGTCTTTGTCTATGTATTCACACATGTATTTAGGTTTCCGATCAATACAATTCTAGAATGAATAATAAACATTTATCATGAATAAGGAAATATAAAATAACAACTTTATTATTGCCTCTAGGGCATATTTCCTTCAGACGGCACCACGCCTGTGTTCTGAGCTGCTTCCGGCCGTCCGGGGTGGATGCCGACTTTATATTTCTCTTATCAGTAACTGGCCCGTGTTCTGAGCTGCTTTTCGGCCGTCGCGGGTAGTTGTTGAATTTCTTTTTGTAGCATTGACCCTATGCTCTGAGCTGTTCCTCGGCCCTCTTAGGGAATTGCTAGTTTCTTTTTATCGACACCGTCTCATGCTCTGAGCTGTTTTTCAGCCGTCTTGAGTCAGCGTAGAGTTATTCCAGTAATGTCCCAGATCTGAGTTGTAAAGACCGTTCTGGCGACTACTGGTTTATTTGCCGGTTTCCTACAAGGGTTCAGATAACCGTTACCCTACAGCTACAACTTGTAAAGTAATAAGCCTGCCACTCAAATATTGTTTCACTAATGACTTGTCGTGATATTATATGGAGATTGGTTGTTATGTTTTTATCATGCATTACTATTGTTATTGCAACTATGAAGAATGTGACTTAATAACAACAACCTCCTTTGTCGGCTGGATCGAGTCATAGTGCCGCTGAACCGAGCTCATCGAGTGCAACCACATTTGCTGGTATGGGACGGCCTTGACTTGGTCTGGTCGAGTGCTCTTTTATCGGTACCACCAAAGAGGGAAGGTTATGCGTGCGTGCTACCCTGGCCCGGTAGGCAGCGATAACCTTGTGAGCCTAGTTGATTGTTTAAACCGGGAGTCCCCGTTTGGGACAGTTTAGTTTGGCCACGACGGTGGCAGGTGTCACGAGGTGACACAGGGGCCACCCAGGGCAGGATTCCGGGGGAGGATGATTGCCGGTGGTACCATGGAGGAGTCATGGGTTAGGAAAGTTTCGTTGGAGTAGCACCGGTCCACCCGAATGGGAGTATGTACTAAATACGAGGCCGGGAACTCCATGGTGTGGGTAAAGTGCACAACCTCTGCAGAGTGTAAGAATCTATTCGAATAGCCACGTCCACAGTATTGGGCAATTCATACTAGGTCACACTATTTGGTCTGTGTCGAGTCTGGAGGAACAAACCATATGATGTTAATAATGAACCAGAGATAGGTATGATTTGTCAGACTTATAGTATAGATGCATAGACATCAGGTGATGTCAGGGATATGAATGAGAGCCGTGCGATGACTATGAGATGAGTGGTCGGATGACCACAGGAGTTAAATTGGATTTGGTTATGGTTTGGATTGGATCATGAGAATACTCGGGGTATGGATTATTTACTTGCCATGCTTTACTTTACTTTGATAGTATCACACTGGATAATCCTGTTATGACATGATAATTAATATTGCTAGATAGGTATGCTATGCCATGATAATTAATGTTGCTCTAATAACAAGTGCATGCTTGAATGCCATGGGTTGCTTTGCTTGGTGTATATGTTAGTTTGGTTTGCTTGCGAGTACATTCAAAAGTACTCAGCGGCCTTCAATGTGGCCAGGTTCACATAAGGATTCGTCGTTCGTCGTCAAGGATCGGAGCGTTCGCGGGCTAGAAGAGTAACCCAGTCAGATCCCTGTGGATTGGAGCCACACAAAGACAATGCTGCCTTAGATAGAGCTTTTCCGCTGCCATCACCTTTGTAAAATATCATGTAAGACTTATATATCGATTAATAGAAATGCATGTGTTCATGATACTTGTTGTAAACGCGCATGCCAGAGTGATTTCCTGGGCTGGTATGTGCGGCGACCGTCTGGCTACAGTGGTAATCAGGCGGGGCGCCACACAAATAAACTAAACGATCTGATGCTAAGCTTACAGTTGGGTCTTGTCCATCACATAATTCTCCTAATGATGTGATCCCGTTATCAAATGACAACTCATGTCTATGGTTAGGAAACCTTAACCATCTTTGATCAACGAGCTAGTCTAGTAGAGGCTCACTAGGGACACGGTGTTGTCTATGTATTCACACATGTATTTAAGTTTCTGGTCAATACAATTCTAGCATGAATAATAAATATTTATCATGAACAAGGAAAAATGATAGTAACCAATTAATTATTGCCTCTAGGGCATATTTCCAACAGTCTCCCACTTGCACTAGAGTCAATAATCTAGTTCACATCGCTATGTGATTAACACCCAATGAGTTCTGGAGTTTGATCATGTTTTGCTTGTGAGAGAGGTTTTAGTCAACGGGTCTGCAACGTTCAGATCCGTGTGTATTTTGCAAATCTCTATGTCATACTGTAGATGTTGCTACCACGCTCAACTTGGAGCAATTCCAAATGACTGCTCCACTAAACTTATCCGATTTGAGACTCAGGGTCATCCAGATCGGCGTCAAAGCTTGTATCGACGTAAACCTTTACGACGAACTCTTTGTTACCTCCATAAACGAGAAACATTTCCTTAAGTAACTTAAGGATAATTTTGACCGCTGTCCACTGATCCACTCCTGCATCACTTTGGTACCTCCCTGCTAGACTTATGCCAAGGCACACATCAAGTCTGGTACACAGCATGTCATACATTATAGAGCCTATGGCTGCACTACTAGGGAAAAGCCTAGCAGTAGCGCGGGTTTGATACCCATTAGTAGCACGGGTGGCCGCGCTACTACTACGGCGCTACAGCTAACTTTTAGCAGTAGCGCGTGCTTCCCGCGCTACTGCTATACATGGGTAGCAGTAGCGACTCTTACAGAAATGCGCTACTGCTATACAAGGGTAGCAGTAGCGACCTTATAGAAACGCGCTACTGCTACTATCTGTAGCGTCACAGTACAAAACGCGCTACTGCTAAGTGCTCACTGCTACTAAAGTCACACCCCTCACTACAGTTACTAGTTTCTGAATTTTTTTTTCCTGCTGCATATTTTCCTTTGTATTTGTACAGGTTTTATACAATAGTCTCTAGCATATCATACACATACAAATCTAAACATATCATACACATACAAATAGTCTCATCAATCGATCATGTCATCATAATAATCATCATCCAACACAAAATGATGTCTCTCGTCATCATCTCGAAATAGCGGGATACAAGTTATCACATGTCTCGCATATTTGAAACTACATTGTCACCTACACAATTATGTAGAAGAGAAGAGCTATCACTATGAGGGTGAGCGGAACAGTGCAGTACATGAGCCGGCGATTCTGATTCCTCTCTCGCGCTAGCGTGAACCTCAAGTAACTAGTTTCTGCTTCTTGTCTGCTATCAAACCCTTTATGGCTAGCGCCCGAGAATCGCTCCACTTGAGCCTGACACTCGGGCCACTCGTCGTACACTCATGGAACCTTCCCTATGTACATGACATAGCACTTCTTCGCCATCAAGGATTTATGTACCTGTTAGAGATGCATCTTCATGAAGGGAATCAACAAAAATATGCAACATAATATAAGTGAGCAAAAAGATGCAGCATATAGTAAACATAACTAATCAACACAGGTCCATTGTACCCAAACTAATTAACTAGAGGTACGCAGGTCATCGTACTCAAACTAACAAACTAGCATTACGCAAGTTCGGCAGGGACCGCTAACATCACAAAGTTTCATCGCTACATAAAGTACCAGTTCAACCGATACATCATCATCGACATCGTCAATCATTACAAGAAGTTCCATCCATCCATATCATAGAGGATGTCCCCTAGCTTCTTGAATGGCATGAGGTCCTGACGTTGTAGGCCTATGCGAGTTCGGACGTTAGCTCGCGACATAGGGCCGTGGTGGAACAACCCCTTCTCTTCGACGACTTCTTTCATGATGATCGTTGCAATGTCCCTCTGGATGCGAAAGAACTCATCTCTGAGTTTATAATCCGGGTCTTCACCTAAGAATTCTGCCCATTTGTGGATATGATCATCGTTTCTGGTTATCATGCGAAGCTTTTGGTGATCCCTTCTGAACTACATCATGAGATGGATGAGGTAGAATCCATCATTATTGCTTGATATCAGTTGATGCATGCTGCAGAAGTTAGTTTTATGCGAGAAACCCAGCTTGTTCTTCCTTTGTTTCTTGATCACGAGGTGGCCACCCCTCATGCTGAAGCCGTGGAGAGCACCATCCAGAATATCCATTATGTGTGTGTAGTCCTTCTTCTCGTAGTTTCTGGACACGTCAAAATAGATAGCGTTCGAGACTGGCGGGTAAAGTACGATAAGGATGGCGCGCCCGTTGCTGCGGGAAAAACAAAACCCCTAAAAGTATTCTCCATATGAGCGAGAAGGAATGATTGAAATGTTCGAAAGGGTTGTGCGGCAATGACTTACATAGGATGATAAGGCAGCAGAACCGTTTCCTTGTCCTTATTTGTTATCAAGAAGTATTCGATGTACTCCATAGCAGTCTTACGCTCAAAGTCGCCAAGACTCAAGAAGGACTCGTGCATGTAGTATGGATCCGCCACACAGATTTGCGGGATTTCTTCTCTCCTGATGGCTAAGCTCATATGTAGCGCAGAAAGGCGGACGATTGTAAAATCGAGCCACCTCATGAGAAACATATCAAAGATATAATCAAACCGCAAGAAGAACACATCCGCGGGCAGTGTGTCGACGAAGCACTTCCCCTTAGGCACACGAACCACGCATAGCAGATATCCTGGATCCTGCAAGGCGAGAAGGCTTTTCTCAGTCGAGAGCACATGGTCGTGCAGTCTCCTAAGATCCCCTGATATGCCCTTCAGCGGAGCCGACGGTAGCATCGGCTCGCTCGCGACATGGTACATCGCCGCACCTTTGACCTGTACACGGTCTGCAAAATCAGTCGGCAGAGCTGACTGGCTGCTAGAAGCTTTGCTCTGTTTGTAGGCAGTAGTGCCTCTCTTCGGTGGTCTCTTCCTCCCCTTTTTCTTGGGCTGACCTTCTAGACCCTTCCTTACCCACACATCCAGTGTTGTTGGGCTAAGCACTGTACGACCCTCGGCTAGTTGACCCTATGTTGAGGGGGCATCTTCAGGCGTGTCCTGTGAGGATTGCATGAAGAGAGACTTCTTGCAATCAATCCTAGGACGTTCCTGCCCAGGCACATCATCTATCTCCTCATCAGCATGCTGATAGCCCGAGTCATCATATGGCTGACTCATCATTTCTACGTCCTCATAGGCGCCTGTATTGAGGAACCGAAGGGGGTCCTCCTCGGTCATCTCATCATCCATTCTATGTTCTACAGGGGCGACTACGCCATCCACTATTGGACCCCCTTCCTTGCGTCGTCCGCCGCTCTCACCCGGCACTACATGCGCTGGTAATTGTGTAGGCGGGGTGGTGGTGTTCATACCTGCTTGCTGATCTGTGGTTATTGGTGTGCTCTTGGCCGCCTCCAAACGAAGAAGATTCTTCAGCCAAAGCTGCATCCAACCCTTGCAGTCTCCAAGCCGCATCGGGGTCTCGTCCTCCTCTCCCCCGAGCCGTACTGGAGGAGGCAAATCCTCGTGGCCCGATTTCACACTCGACAAGTTAACCCTGAAGTTGCCAATGGGGATCGGCTGGCCGTGGAACATGAGTTCCAAGGGCTTCCTTATCACTGCCTTTCCCACGTCCACCTTCTGGCCTTTGATCATGTAGAGTACGGTGCACGGGGTTTCGTCGGCCTGCAAAGATATGTGTACGGCGTAAAACATCCAAAAGGAAACAGAAACGGAATATTCTAGATATATGTTGGTGTGATGTGTAATTACCGTGAGGGCGTCGAGCTCAGCTGCAGACGAAGGCCCACCTAGCACGCTAGAAACAGAGGACGGGCTGCTATGAGCGGGTGCGGGTGCGGGAGCAGGCGCAGTTGCGAGAGCAGGTGATGGTGCGTTTGTGATGTTCACCGAGTTGCTCCCGACAAAGATGGGCATGGGAAAATCATGTACCGTCTTGTGTGGATTTTCCCTCGTCCAGTTGATGATAGTCGGGATCATGTTAGTAGTGAAATCATCTTTGCAGGAAACTATAGCTGCAGCGATTAACTCTTTTTTTCCTGAGCTGCCTTTTCTGCGTCCTCAGCTGCTTTTTTCTCGACCGCAAGCTTCACCTTCTCGTCGATGTCCGCCTGACTGAACTTCCTTTTCTGCTTCTTGGCTTCCGGGCCTTCGTTGTAATAGACCTTCCACGTGGCGCCGTCTCCGACGCCGTGCACACGTCCATATTGCGGCCGCTGGTCCAAAGGGAGTCCGTTTAGTTTGTTCAAGGACCGTTTGGGAGGAGTGTCCCACTTGGCCCTCCTCGACGAAGACTCGCTTTTGGCTGCAAGCCTGTGTTGCTTCTCCTGCAAAAGGAATGCGAACCGTTTACGAGTGTGTATTCGACTTGATCAGAACCTAAATGTAAGGTGGTAAAAGAATAATTACTAGTAGTCTAATCAATTTCCTCGTGATCGGGTCCGTTTAAAAAACCTCCTTTTCCCTGTCCCACTTGTACCGGGCCCTGATGAAATCACACTCCAAGGGGTCGGCGAACTGCGCGAAGGGGTCTGGGATCCCCACGGCTTCATGTTCCGTATCCTCCTTATCCCATATGGGCCTTTTGCCAAGGTAGCCATGGCTTTCGAGGCGTTGGTTCCCCGTGTTCCTTTGCTAAAGCGCCTTGAATTTCTTAGCCTTAGCCTTGGTTGTGTCGGTACCGCAAGTATCCTTGAACTTCTGGAACTCCTCTTCCGTAAGTGTCGGATTTACCTCCAGAATCTTGGACAGGATTTCATTAGCCTCAATAGCTCATTTCGCCCTCCCTTTCCAGGAGGCCAAATCATTGCTGAACATGCCCAGGGCATGATTGTTAATCTCTTTCATGGCAGGATCTTTCCACGGCTCTTCTATGTCGTCATCCCGGTCGGGGAACTGGAATCTCTTGTGCAGCTTCGTTAGGAGCAATTCCTTCAAATTTTGTTGCTTCCTTATATCAATGTCGTTGATGCTCGCGGTTTCCCGTAGGATGCATCCGACTTGGTTCCCGTAGCACTTGCGAGGTTCATTCGGCTCTAATGGCTCAAACTTGCCAGGGTGCATCTTTGTGACCAGCAGTCGTCCGATGCCGAGTTTGTTAGGTTTTCATGTCCTCTGCTTCTGCTTCTTCTTTTCGGCGCTTGTACCTTCCCCGCCGGTACATTCCCCTCCAGTCGCGGTGCCGCCATCGGTGTCGATGTCGGCATCAGTATCGTCATCAAGGGCGCCCTGCAAACCTTGACTTTGCTGACTAGACAAAAAGCCGAGGTAGTCACGTTCACGGTCATATTGCATTTCGTCTGCACCGTGGTCAGAAGGCCCGGTTTCTCCGTTGTTCGACATGTTTCCTATGATTAAGTCTCCTCGTTTAATTCTTAAACTATAACAAAATGAGTAATGACATAAAAAAATGTCTACTATTTGCCGGAATGGCGTTTCATTCCCGTCGCAGCAAATCCCGGCACTCGATATGCCTACTTTATAGCACAAATTATGCAGAAATTCACGGGAAATTTCGGCATGACCTTTGCTAAAAAGTGGACATGTCGAGCGCCTGAAATTCACCGGAACGGAAATGAATCAACATTCCGGCGAAACATAGGCCACTTGGATCATTTACCCTGCACATAACCATCATTTTCCAAATATTCACATGTCCAAATCACATGTCCACATATCACATGTCCACTTCAAATTTGCATATAACAGGAAGATAAATATAGAACTTCCAATAGCAATATTTATGTTTTTTCTTTAAATAGCAATAAAAATTCCTAGAAAAATATTTCTGTCCTAATTTGATACTTAGCTAAATACCAATTAAAATTCTTAGAATAAAATTTCTGTCCTAATTTGATACCTAGCTATATTAACCTAGGGTTCATACTAATTAACCTAGGGTTCATACTAATTAATCTAGGGTTCATACTAATTAACCTAGGGTTCATACTACCTAATTTGAAACCTAGCTATTCATACTAACTAGTGTTAAATCAATTCTGTTTTTTCTTTAAATAGCAACAATTGCTTTAACTAAAAAAACTTAAATAGCAACATTTTCTTTAAATAAAAAATAGCAACTACCTAATCTGTCCTAGCTAGGGTTCATACTAACTAGCACTAAAAAAGCCACTAATCTAGAACTAACCTAGCACTAATCTAGGTTTAATATGGCACTAATATTGAACAAATTAACCTACCTAGGGTTCATATGGCAGAGAGACACACACAAAGAGAGAGAGAGAGCAAAGAGCAGAGAAGAGGGGAGGGGAGAGGAGGGCTTACAGCGGGGAGGTGGAGGTCGGGGGAGATGGCAGCGGGGAGGTGGAGGTCGGGGGAGATGGTGGCGACGAGGCGGGGTCAGAGGCGAGGCGGGGTCGAGGGAGACGGTAACGTCGAGGAGGCTGCAGGCGCGGCGAGGACGGGCTCCGGTGACGGCGCGAGCAGGCAAGGTTGACGAGGGCTCTGGCGACGGCGCGAGGAGAAAGGGAAATGGAATGGGGGGAATTGGGGCACGCAGTGCGGTTAAGTCAAAAATAGCAGTAGCGCGTTTCAGGACACGCGCTATAGCTAACTTAGCAGTAGCGCGGGTTATCCAAACACGCGCTATAGCTAACTTTTAGCAGTAGCACGTATTTGGATAACCCGCGCTACTGCTAAGTTAGCTATAGCGCGTGTCCTGAAATGCGCTACTGATATGCCTGTCATTTTTCTTTTTTCCTTTCATTTTCATTTTTCCTTTCTGCCTTTTCTTTTCTTTTAATTTTAATTTTAATTTTATTTTCTTTTCTCCTTTTTCTTTTTCTTTTCCATTCCTTGTAATTTTCTTTTAATTTTCTTCTTTCCTTTCTCATTTTTCTTTTCTTTTCTGAAAGAAGACCGAGCCGGGAAGAAGGGGATCGCATCAGATTCAATGTATATAACTGCGTACACAAAATAAATACATATATATAAATGATGGTTAAGTGCGATATATATTGCATCATTTGACCCATAACAGTTAAGTGCGTATACAAAATAGGAACATATATATTACATCATTTGACCGATAACGGTTTCTCATCATCGACGTTTTTGTTTCTGAGTGAGCTTCTTTCCCTTGTTGTTCGCTGTCGAATAATTGAGCCCCTCATTGTGACTTTTCCTTTTCCATGGAGTACGATCTTTCTTAGGTAATGTAGTATTGATTCTTCTTTTGACGTATGCTTCATCGTCATTGTCATCTTCCCTCATCGGGTTGCCGTACTGGTCGTAGTCTTCCTCGTTGGTGACTCCATCCATTCTGATGATGTTCCTTTTGCCTCTCCTCACGACAACACGGCTGTGATTGCTCGGGTCGGTTATGAAGAAGCATTGTGTCACGTGGTTAGCGTGTACCCATGGCTATTTTTTGGCGTTGATGGTGTTCACGGCAACGATCTTGGGCCGGGTATAGACATGGTAGTGAAATGCCGATTTTCTCTTTCGACATTCTTAGACCATCTGACCCGGAACATCGTCGCACTGTGCAGTCCAGAGTAGTCAAGCTCCCAGATCTCCTCGACCCTTCCGTAGAATCTTTCAGTTTCGGCGTTGTCGTCGGTCATGCATTCCACCGTCACCCCTGAGTTCTGGTTATCACTGTTTATATCTTTGGCCTCCGTGTAGCACGTGTATCCGTTGATATCGTATGCCTGATAGGTCGTGAGGTTGGCCGCGGGGCCATGTGCTAAGGCGTATATGAGCAATCTGTCTGTAGAGCCCTCTTCCGGGGGATTAGGAAGAATATGCTCTTTGAACCAATGCAGGAAAGTGGAGTTGTGCTCTCTAATAACTTCGACGTTCGTCCTGCATAGCCCCCGGTCATGATACTTCTGTGCGATAGTTTCTTTGTGCAGTGTCACGAAATGATCTACCATGTCTAGGGGAAGTAGCACTACTAAGTTTGCTATGTCAAAGTCGTTGCGTCGATCCGAGTAACCCAAATGCAGTTTCCTGCGATGTTGGAGTGACCTTCTCCTTCGAGCCTCCCAAGGGCTTCTTAACGGGCAGACCAACAACAGTTGTTCTCCACCATATAAATAATTCTCGCAGAAACAGATGCACTCTTGTGTCAGATAGCCCTGGACGATGCTTCCATCCGGGCGGGACATGTTACGAATGAATCCTTTGATGACCCCATTCATCCTCTCGAACGACATCACGTTGTGCAGGAATGTCGGCCCCAGGTCTATTATGTCATCCACAATGTGGACACACAGATGCACCATGACGTCAAAGAACGTGGGCGGGAAGTACATCTCAAGCTCATTTAGTATCACAATGATCTCTTCATGTAGCCTTCGGAGCTGCTTCACAATGATCGACTTTCGAGAAATAACATCGAAAAAGTTGCAGAGACCAATAAACGTGTCACGGACGTGCTTGTCCATTATCCCTCTAAGGGCAACAGGTAGTATTTGTGTCATCATCACATGACAGTCATGAGACTTCATCCAGCTGAACCTTTTCTTCTTCGTGTCTAGAAATCTGCATATCTTCCCACAGTAACCGGAACTAACTTTGATTCCGGTAAGGCACTTGAAGAATTGATCGATCTCCGTTGGACTTAAGGTGAAGCAAGAAGGGGGGCAATGATTCTCTTCCTTCTTGTTGACTTTTTTACCCCTATCCCCCGCCTCCGTCTCCGTCTCCATCTCCTCCGACTTTTTACGGGGCGGCATGTGGAGATCTGCCCTGATTTCCAAATCTTCCAAGTCTCTTCTTGCCTTTGGCCCATCCTTTGTCTTATCCGACATGTTCATCAGTGTTACAAGCAAGCTCTCAAGGACATTCTTCGTGATTTGCATTTGATCAAGGCAATTAGGCGTGTCGAGTGTGGGCTAGTGCTCCAAGTACCAGAAAACAGACCTTGTTTTCCATACCTTCAGTAGCGGCTCCGACGCCTTTTTCATCGTCTTTCCCGGCGCGGGGCACTGTTCCCAGTTTTTTAACAGCTCATTGATTTCGGCGCCGCTCCACTTACGTGGAGGTCCTCGATGCTCAGCCTCACCATTGAATACATCTCCATGGTTTCTCCACGGGTCGTCCTTCGCGAGCCATCTTTGATGCCCCATGTACACGATTTTCCCAGACCCGCCATCTTTCGTTGACGTTAGCTGCTGAGACGTTGTATCATCCATGCACCGCGTGCATCCGCAATATCCGTGGCACACCTGGCCTGAGACATATCCGTAACCAAGATAGTCGTGCACTGTCATCATCAGCGCGGCTCTCATATAGAAATACACGCCTTTGCTGGCATCCCATGTCTTGGCCGGTGTTTTCCATAACGTGTCTAACTCCTCTTGAAGTAGCCACAGATACAGATTAATATTATTTCCCGGTTGTTTCGGCCCTTGAATCAGCATGCTCATGTGTATGTACTTTGACTACATGCACAACCAAGGGGGAGGTTGTATGGATATACAAACACGGGCCATGTGCTATGGTTGGTGTTCTGGTTGCCAAACGGATTCATGCCATCAGTACTCGCACCAAGCACGATGTTCCTTGCATCACCTGTGAAATTGCGATATTCAGCGTTGAACGCTCTCAAGTGGCTTGCATCCGCGAGGTGTCTCAGCTTCGGATCATCTCCATCGTCGGGCTTTTTCTTCTCCGTGTGCCAACGCATGAGCTTTGCTTCCTTAGGATCTACTAAATAACGTTGCAGACGAGGAGTGATCGGTAAGTACCATACAACTTTTTGGGGAGATTTCTTTCTGGCCTTCTTGTATCACGAAGCATTGCACACCGGAGAGCTGGTTTTTTCTGTGTGCTCCTTCCGATAAATCACGCAATCGTTGACGCATGCATGGTATCTAATGTGCGGCAGATCAAGAGGGCACACGATCTTCTTGGCCTCATCCACACTAGTAGGACAAAGATTCCCCGTGGGAAGAACCTTCTTTAGGTACTTGAGAAGCTCATCCAGGCTTATGTCAGTCCATTTGTTTTCACCCTTCGTCTTTAGAAGTTCAAGCGTGAAACTCAAGCGGGTCACCTCGGGATCGCAACCAACATATAATGGAGTGTTCGAGTCGACCTCCAGTTCCTCCAGCTTGACCTCCTCTCTAGTAGCAGCTCTGTCGGTACTCGTCTCCTTGTGAAGCAGGTCTCGAACATGAGGGTCCCGCACGATGAAACTTAGTAGCGACGAATGCTGTGGTGTGTCCATGTCTTCTCCGCCGCCATGTCCGGCCTCTTCTCCGCTGTCATGTCCGGCCTCTTCCCCGCTGTCATGTCCGGCCCCTTCTCCGCCGCCTTTATCAGTCATCTCTTCGTCTGGCCCCGTGTCGTCATTGGCTGCCCCGTCGGTGTCCTCATCATCATCATCTTCAATTATCCACCGAGTATAGCCATCCATGAAACCAGTCATGAGCAGGTGCGCCATCAAACTACCATCCTTATAGGGGTCGAGCCAAACCCCTCCTTTGCATCTTCGACACGGACATAAAATCTCTGTCTGGTTATTTTCATTCATGTCCTGCACCGCCGATCGCAACCACCTTTCCACCATCGTTCCAGCGACCATCACAAACACATGCGCGGTAATAATAAACAAATTGATTATAAAAATGCATGCATGGATCAAAGTCATACAAAAATTCAGTATGACCTTCCCTAAACAGAGGACATACAGAGTTTGCCCGAAATTCGCCGAAACGGAAATAAATCGACATTTCAGTAAAACATAGGCAACTCAAGCACAATTCGGCGGCAACTCATGCCACACGCAAAATTTCCCCCGATTAGGTCATATCACAAACTCACACACAACACACACATATTTCCATTCTTCCAAAAGCACAAATTTTTACACACATATCTCGAGATAGAGATCGAGCACGGTGCTGATGAGGTAGATCAGTGTCGCCACACACGAAGGGAGGTAGATAGGTCACTTCATTAAATGGGTAGATCTACCAAGCTAGTTGGGGAAGGAGATGGCTCTAACTAGTGGAGGGGAGGAAAAGTGGGGGAGAAGAAGTACTGAAGAAGCAAAGTGATCGAGGGAGAGAGGAGGTGCATTAATGGAGGTGGTGTAGTTAGCTAGGGGCATTAAAGAGAGTAATGGGGGGAGAGGAAGTAGTGAGGAAGAAGCAAAGTGAGGGAGAGAGGAGGTGGGAGGGGAAAGTGAATGAAGAGAGGATGGGGGAGGGGGAGGGGAGGAAAAGGTGGTGGGTGCTGCGGCTTAGCAGCAGCATGTGTTGGGAAAACACGCTGCTGGTAAAAATGTAGAAGTACCGTGTTTCTGCAAGATGCGCTGCTGCTAAGTGGGGCCCGCCATGTATCACAGTGCAAAAATAGTTGTAGCGCGTTGCATAAAAAGCGCGCTACTCCTAATTAGTTAGCAGTAGGGCCTATTTTTGTCCAGCGCTACTACTACACCTAGGCTGTCGGCTAAGCTATGGTCGTAATAGCCGTAGCGTGTTTTCTTTGGACGCGCTACTGCTAATGTGGTATCAGTAGCACACATTATTGGAACGCGCTACTGTTAAGTAGCAGTTGCGCCCCCATTTAACCTGCACTACTGCTAAGCCTCTACGTATAAGGTTTTCCCTAGTAGTGCTGAGGCGTAGGGGACGACTTTCATCCTTTCTCTTTCTTCTGCCATGGTCGAGCTTTGAGTCTCACTCAACTTCACGCCTTGCAATACAGGCAAGAACCCTTTCTTTGACTGATCCGTTTTGAACTTCTTCAAAACTTTGTCAAGGTATGTACTTTGTGAAATTCCTATTAGGCGTCTTGATCTATCTCTATAGATTTTGATGCCCAATATGTAAGCAGCTTCACCGAGGTCTTTCATTGAAAAACTCTAATTCAAATATCGTTTTATGCTTTCCAGAAATTCTATATCATTTTCAATCAACAATATGTCATCCACATATAATAGCTCCCACTCACTTTCTTGTAAATACAATCTTCTCTGTAAGTTTGTATAAAACCAAAAGCTTTGATCACCTCATCAAAGCGAATATTCCAACTCCAAGATGCTTGCACCAGTCCATAGATGGATCGCTGGAGGTTTCATACTTTGTTAGCATCCTTAGAATCGACAAAACCTTCTTGTTGCATCATATACAACTCTTCCTTAAGAAACCCGTTAAGGAATGCCATTTGACGTCCATTTGCCAGATCTCATAATCATAAAATGAAGCAATAGCTAACATAATTCTAACAGACTTAAGCATCCCTACGGCTGAGAAAGTCTCATCGTAGTCAACCCCTTGAACTTGTCAGAAACCCTTTGCGACAAGTCGAGCTTTATAGACGGTGATATTACCATCATCGTCTGTCTTCTTCTTAAAGATACATTTATTCTCAATGGCTTGCCGATCATCGGGCAAGTCCACCAAAGTCCATACTTTGTTCTCATACATGGATCCTATCTCAGATTTCATGGCCTCAAACCATTTGTCAGAATCCAGCCTCATCATAGCTTCTCCATAGTTCGTAGGTTCGCCGTGGTCTAACAACATGACTTCCAGGACAGGATTACCGTAGCACTCTGGTGTGGAACGTACCCTGGTCAACCTACGAAGTTTAGTAGTAACTTGATCCAAAGTTTCATGATCATCATCATTAGCTTCCTCTTTGGTTGTTGCAGGCATCATGGGAACTAATTTCTGTGATGTGGTACCTTCCAATTCGAGAGAACGTACAATTACCTCATCAAGTTCTACTTTCCTCCCACTCACTTCTTTCGAGAGAAATTCCTTCTCTAGAAAGGACCCATTCTTGGCAACAAATATCTTGCCCTCGGATCTGTGGTAGAAGGTATACCCAACTGTCTCTTTACGGTATCCTATGAAGACGCACTTCTCTGCTTTGGGTTCGAGCTGATCAGGCTAAAACCTCTTGTCATAAGCGTCGCATCCCCAAACTTTAAGAAATGACAGCTTAGGTTTCTTGCCAAACCATAACTCATACAGTGTCATCTCAACGGATTTTGACGGTGCCCTTTTTAAAATGAATGCGGCTGTCTCTAATGCATAACCCCAAAACGATAGTGGCAAATCGGTAAGAGACATCATATAACGCACCATATCCAATAGAGTACGATTATGACGTTCGGACACACCATTACGCTGTGGTGTTCCTGGTGGCGTGAGCTGTGAAACAATTCCACATTGTCTTAAATGCATACCAAACTCGTTACTCAAATATTCGCCTCCATGATCAGATCGTAGAAACTTTATTTTCTTATTACGATGATTCTCCACTTCACTCTAAAATTCCTTAAACTTTTCAAATGTTTCAGACTTGTGTCTCATTAAATAAATATACCCATATCTACTCAAATTATCTGTGAAGATAAGAAAATAACGATATCCACCGCGTGCTTCAACACTCATCGGACCGCATACATCGGTATGTATTATTTCCAATAAGTCACTAGCTCGCTCCATTGTTCCGGAGAACGGAGTTTTTGTCATCTTGCCCATGAGGCATGGTTCACACGTCTCAAATGATTCATAATCAAGAGATTCCAAAAGTCCATCATCATGGAGTTTCTTCATGCGTTTTACACCAATATGACCTAAGCGGCAGTGCCACAAATATGTGGTACTATCATTATTAATTTTGCATCTTTTGGCATTAATATTATGAACACGTGCATTACTACGATCGAGATTAAGTAAACCATTCACAATGGGTGCATGATCACAAAAGATATTACTCATATAAACAGAATAACCATTATTCTCTTACTTAAATGAATAACCGTCTTGCAATAAACAATATCCAGGTATAATGTTTTATGCTTAGCGCAAGCACCAAATAACAATTATTTAGGTTTAATACTAATCCTGAAGGTATTACGAGCGTGCTGATGGTGATCATATCAACCTTGGAGACACTTCCAACACTCATCGTCACCTCGCCCTCAGCTAGTCTCTGTTACTCTGTAGCTCCTGCTTCGAGTTACTAATATTAGCAACTGAATCGGTATCAAATACCCGGACGCTACTACGAGCACTAGTGAGGTACACATCAATAACATGTATATCAAATATACCTACGTTGACGTTGCCATCCTTCTTATCTGCCAAGTACTTAGGGCAGTTCCGCTTCGAGTGATCGTTTCCCTTATAAAAGTAGCACTCAGTCTCGGGTTTGGGTCAAGCATTGGGTTTCTCCATTGGAGCGGCAACTGGCTTGCCATTCTTGATGTTTCCCTTCTTTCACTTGCCCTTCTTGAAACTAGTGGTCTTATTAACCATCAACACTTGATGCTCCTTCATGATTTCTACTTTCACGGCCTCAAGTACCGTGAATATCTCGGGGATTGTTTACTCCATCCCTTGCATATTATAGTTCATCAAAAAGCCCTTATAGCTTGGTGGCAGTGACTGGAAAACTCTGTCAACCACTGTCTTATCTGGAAGATTAACTCCCACTTGATTCAAGCGATTGTAGCACCCAGATACTCTGAGCACATGCTCACTCACTAAGCTGTTCTCCTCCATCTTGCAGGCAAAGAACTTGTCAGAGGTCTTATACCTCTCAACACGGGCATGAGCTTGAAATACCAATTTCAGCTCTTGGAACATCTCATACGCTCCGTGGCGTTCAAAACGTCTTTGGGGCCCTGATTTCTAAGTCGTAAAGCATGGCAAACTGAACTATCGAGTAGTCATCAGAACATGCCTGCCAGACGTTCACAACATCCACAGACGACGCTAGAGGGGTTGGCACACCGAGCGGTGCATCAAGGACATAAGCCTTCTGTGCAGCAGTGAGGACAATCCTCAAACTACGGACCTAGTCCACATAATTGCTTACAATATCTTTCAACTTAGTCTTTCTCTAGGAACGTATTAAAAACAGGGAGCTATAGCGCGAGCTATTGATCTACAACATAATTTGCAAAGACAATTTGAGACTATGTCAGGATAATTAGTTCAGTTAATCAAATTACTAATGAACTCCCACTTAAATCAACACCCCTCAAGTTGTTTAAGTGATACATGATCCAAATCAACTAACCTATGTCCGATCATCACGTGAGATGGGGTAGTCATCAATGGTGAACATCTCCATGTTGATCATATCTACTATATGACTCATGTTCGACCTTTCGGTCTCCCGTGTTTCGAGGCCATGTCTGTACATGCTAGGCTCGTCAAGTTTAACCCAAGTATTCTGCATGTGTAAAACTGGCTTACACCCGTTGTATGCGACCGTAGATTCTATCACACCCGATCATCACGAGGTACTTCGAAACGACGAACTTTTGCAACGGTGCATACTTAGGGAGAACACAATTTCTTGAAATTAAGTGAAGGGATCATCTTATAATGCTACCGTCGTCCTAAGCAAAATAAGATGCATAACAAGATAAACATCACATGCAATCAATATGTGACATGATATGGCCATTATCATCTCGTGCCTTTGATCTCCATCTCCAAAGCACTGGCATGATCTCCATTGTCACCAGCATGACACCATGATCTCCCTCATCATGATCTCCATCATCGTGTTGTCACGTGGTCGTCTCCGCCAACTATTGCTAACGCATAGCGATAAAGTAAAGCAATTACATGGCGATTAATAAATTAAAGACAACCCATTGGCTCCTGCCGGTTGCCGTACTCATCAACATGCAAGTAGTGAACCTATTACAAAACATGATCAACTCATACATCAACATATATCACATCACGTTTTGGCCATACCACATCACAACATGCCCGCAAAAACAAGTTAGACGTCCTCTACTTTTTGTTGCAAATTTTACGTGGCTGCTATGGGCAACTAGCAAGAACCGTTCTTACCTGCACAAAGCCACAACGGGGATAATCAAGATGCCTTTTAAGCTTCTACAAGGACCGCCTTCATCAAATTAGATTCACCTAAAGTAGGAGAGACAGACACCCGCTAGCCATTATGCAAAACAAGTTGCATGTCTGTCGGTGGAACCGGTCTCTTGTGCGTGGACAAGTAAGGTTGGTCCGAGCCGCTTCATCTCACAATACCGCTGAATCCAAATAAGACAAGAGAGGTAAGAAATTTGAGCATCAACGCCCACAACTCTTTGTGTTCTACTCGTGCATATACATTTACGCATAGACCTAGCTCATGATGCCACTGATGGGGAACGAAGCATGAAAATAAAAAAAAACCGTACGAACACCCAAGATCTATCAAGGAGAAGCATAGCAACGAGAGGGGAGAGTGTGTCTACATACCCTCGTAGACCGAAAGTATAAGCGTATATAACGCGGTTGATGTAGTCGTACTCTTCGCGATCCGATCACGATCCAACCGATCTAGTGTCGAACGGACGGCACCTCTGAGTTTAGCACACGTGCGGCTCGATGACGTCTCCTCCTCCTTGATCCAGGAAGAGAAGGCGTAGAAGTAGATGGGATCACAACCAGCACGACGGCATGGTGGTGATGGTGGTGGTGGAGTCGGAATACCGGCAGGGATTCGCTAAGCGAAAAACTGTGGACGAGAACTATGTTGGGAGGGAGAGACGGGGCAGCAACAAAGGCCAATGTATTGGGGTGCCTTGCTGCGCCCCCTCCCCTATATTTATATGCGTGGGAGGGCTGGGAGTCCAGCCCTACTCCTAATAGGAGTTGGCGCCAAGGGGGAGAGGACTTGGACTCCAAGTCTAATCCTATTCCTACAAGGACTCCCCTTTTTCCCTTCCCTAGCCACATGGGCTTTTGAGGACTTGGTGCGCCTAGCCCAACAAGGCCAGGGCGCCTCCCCTCAGACCATGCCAGCCCTTGGGACGTGGTGGACCCACTTGTGGACTTCCGGACCCCTCCGGAATCCTTCGGAACCTTCTGGAAGCTTCCCGGTACAATACCGAAAAAACTGCACCCTTTTTCGGAACCCAAAATATGACGTCCCATATATAAATCTTTACCTCTCGACCATTCCGAGACTCCTCGTGACGTCAGGGATCTCATCCGGGACTCTGAACAACATTCGGTTACCAATCATCAAATATCTCAATACTACTCTAGCGTCAACGAACGTTAAGCGTGCGACCCTGTGGGTTCGGGAATCATGTAGTCATGACCGAGACACCTCTCTGGTCAATAACCAATAGTGGGACTTGGATGCCCATATTGATTCCTACATATTCCACGAAGATCTTTTATCGGTTGAACCACGATGTCGAGGATTCGGTTAATCCCGTATGCAATTCCCTTTGTCCGGCGATATGTTACTTGCCCGAGATTCGATCGTCGGTATCTCCATACCTAGTTCAATCTCATTACCAGCAAATCTCTTTACTCATTCCGTAATACAAGATCCCGTGACTAACTCATTAGGCACATTGCTTGCAAGCTCTTTACGATGTTGTATTACCGAGAGGGTCCAGAGATATATTTCCGTCATACGGAGTGACAAATCCCAGTCTCGATCCGTGCCAACCCAACAAACACCTTCGGAGATACCTGCAGAGCGCCTTTATGATCACCCAGTTGCGAAGTGACGCTTGGATACACACTAAGTATTCCTCCGGTGTTAGGGAGTTGCATGATCTCATGGTCTAAGGAACAAATACTTGACATGAAGAAAGCTGTAGCAAATAAACTAAACGATCTGATGCTAAGCTTACGGTTGGGTCTAGTCCATCACATCATTCTCCTAATGATGTGATCCCGTTATCAAATGACAACTCATGTCTATGGTTAGGAAACCTTAACCATCTTTGATCAACGAGCTAGTCTAGTAGAGGCTCACTAGGGACACGGTGTTGTCTATGTATTCACACATGTATTTAAGTTTCCGGTCAATACATTTCTAGCATAAATAATAAACATTTATCATGAACAAGGAAATATGATAATAACCAATTTATTATTGCCTCTAGGGCATATTTCCAACACTTACGCCACTGGAACCTCCCTTGTCGTCGTCGCCATGGTCTGCAAGCTCCCCTCCCTGCCTTCGTCGCCGCAACCACGGACGCCAGCCATCCCGTGTGGTTGCCGCCTCCTCTACCACCAGGAACATGGCGAAGATGAGCCGTGGAATCAAATCCAGCACCGCCGCAACTCAATCCCCTCGCTCTCCCTCATCAGCCGCCGGTATGGGATGAAATCGGAGAGCTAGGGTTAGGGTTCTTGTCGAGAGAGAGGAGAGAACAAATGGTAGATGCGGAAACGAGATTGGCGTTTTGCAATGATTCGACGTGGGCCCACATGTAAGGAAGGGCAAACTTGTCGAGAAAACCTCGTGAAAACGGTCAAAGGCCATTGAACGGACGGAAAGGGCACGGAAGGTTATTTCCATAAGGGGACCAAACGGACAGGTGCAAATTTGAGCACAAGAAGTTTTTAGGGGTAAATGCCAGAATTGGCGCCAATTAAGGGGGAAAATGTAAATGTCCCTTTTTTTGCATTTTTGTTCAGGGTTTTGTTGTGTAAAGTTCCGGTCCAGCTGTGTTTCTGGAGGCTTCTGTGTGTGTATGTGTATATGTGTCTGTAACTTTGTGACTTTGATCTAATGAAGACACGTATTTCCTCAAAAAAAAAAGAGAAAGAAAAAGGAAAATGGACATCCGGCTATAGTGACAGTGTGAAAAGTGCCGAGAATATAGGCCTGAATTGGAGAAAAGACCCAAATAAAGAACATCCATCAAAATCAAAATCATGTGGCAGAAGGTGATGGTTTGATTTAACATCACGACTGCTCGGTGCACGCTCTATATTCCAAGGTATAGTTTTTTTTTCTTCAGGCCTTATTGCATCTGAATCAGACGAGCACAAGCAAACCCAACACAAAGGTCGCCCGGGTCGTGGCGTTATTTCACTCTGTCATGGTCTAGAGGCGATAGATACCGATATAGCATATCATTTCGATATATCATTCACATATCATTCCGTAAATATCGTTTTCAGAAATATCGGTCGATATATCAATCATCATGGTCCATATTTCACCCGATATGTCCATTTATGTAAACCGATATGTAGATGACAATGATTGTTTATTAAGAAAATGTCGAAAACTCGTCAAATTATCAAAGTTATGCATATTTTTTGCGTAAAGACACATGTATAATGTAGTTTTTTATCCTATAATCAGGATTTTGTGAGTTTTTATTAATTTATTTCATAATCAACTAGTCAAAAGACTTGGAATCATATTATTTTGTTAGTCAAGCACCGACATCTTAAATTTTATTTGTACTAAAATCATGATATGAACAAGAATAACTAAAAAAGGACAGATATTTTTCCGCCGATATAACTACATATCGTCCTATATGCAAAAGTAAAACCGATATGAACCTGATATCCGATATTTTGTACCTTGCTTCCAGGGAGCTTTGGTTCGAGGAAGTTGGCTTGCAGGTCCAGTTGCTTTTCTCGTCTCCGGCGAGCAGATGGATCTGAAGGTGGAGGGGTCCGGGTGCTACCCGGCCAACGTTCCACATAGGGAAGGACGCCACTCCTGAGGCCCGCGAAAGCAGACGATGGAGACAGAGGCGGGTGTGCTGGTTTCATCACAGAAATCTCCAGGTTTTTTTTTTTACATTTTTGTTCGGGAGTTTGCTGTGTAATAAAGCCTCGGTCCAGATGTGTTTCTGGTGGCTTCTGTGTGTGTATGTCTACGTGTCTGTAAGTTTGGGACTTTGATTTAATGAAGACATGTATTTCCTTGCAAAAAAATAAAAATAAAAAATCAAGAATTGGCCTCACAAGCTTATACTATTCTTAGGAAGAGGGATCAGCGCATTCGATACCTTCTCCAAAAGAGGTGCGGCGGATACGTAGGTGACGCCGCGAAGTAGTCTTGCATGAGCATCTCGTTCCAGACATGGCAGTTGCGAGGGATGCAAAGAAGGCCGACGGTCGATCCTCGCCGTCTCTTTCTGTTCCTATCCTTGATCTCCTTCACGGTGAGGACCACAACCACCATCTGCTACCGATTGTTCTCGAGCAGTGTCTCTATGTCCGAGTCATCGGACGAGAACGAATCCTCGAGCAAAAATTCCTCGCAAGGACTCAAATCCATCTACAAATCGCAACAGAGCCTGCATGAACAGAAATCCTTCGCTAAATCAAACTTGAAGCGGTAGAAAAGGACTCACCGGCGGATCCAGGGCGGGCGGCGGGGACCCGGGGGCGGCTCGGCGCGGCGGATCCGGGGCGGCGGTGAAGCAACGCGCCGGAATTGATGGCGGCGGGCGAGTGGCGACGATGGCGGATGGCTGCGGAACGGGGGGAGGGAACGCGCGCGGGCTGAAATGTCCCTCCCTCCAACTGCTTTCCCTGACTACAGGGCGCGGACGGGGCGCGGGGGGGGGGGGGGGGGGGGGGGTGGCCCTTTGTTTTCACATGGGTGGGGGGGGTGGGGGTGGGGTTTGGTGGTGGGTCTGAGTTGGTGGTGGGATTTCCCTGCGCCGCTAAAAAAAATTTAAGGGTCGGCTGCGTTTAACGGGTTTGTTCGGGCCACTTTTTTCGCGCAAAACTGTATAGTGACGGTTATTTTGCAGTTCCGCGCGATATAAGGGGTCTGTTAAAGATGTTCTAAGAGACCAGCTCCTTGGGCTGAAACCAGAGGCAATTTCGTCCTTGGCTGTGTCTGGGCCATGGCTCCCGTGGATGATGTTCAAGTGAGGGAACGTGGGCAGAATGGAATTATTCTACAAGTGCATCATGGCATTCAAGAAATGCAGAATCGAATGTATGTCAGGTTTTGTTTGGCGATCACACCCCAGAGAATGAAAACGGAAGAAAAATGGACATCCGGCTACAGTGACAGTGAAAAGTGCAGAGAATGTAGTCCTGAATTGGAGAACAGATCAAAACAAAGAACTTCCATCAAAATCAGGTGGCTGAAGGTGACGGTTTGATTTAAACATCACGATTGCTCAGTGCACGCTCTATAATATTCAAAGGTACAACTCTTAATTTATTCAGGCCTTATTGCATCAGAATCAGACAAAAGGAGGCAAGCGACAAAGGTCGCCCGGGTCGCGAATGATGGATGATTGGATGCATGGGCACACGACGTTGATGTGGCGGTGGGCTTTTCTGAATAATAATACACCATCGCTAGCTAGGCCTACTGAACAGAGAATGAAGTGTACCTTCCAACAACAACAGCAAGGTCACCCCTGATGGTTCCTGGCTCAGATTTCTGTGGGTCCGTGGCACCAATCAGTTTCATGCGATACATGTCATTTGTCTACAGAATTCGTCAACGTCGACCAGCACTGCCATACAAAAAGTATCAATCAAACTCCTAATTTTGCCTACTCAAACTATCCTAATTTACCTGCACCATGTATCTTAGTCCTACCTACTGATGGACAGATGCAAATTTCAGATGACTGACTGACTGACTGTTGACACCACAACCTTAAATCCCAGATTTCAGTTTACGTGCACTCCAAGCTAGGTTGCTGCAGATTGGTTTCCCCATCTACTCGCGTACTCAGATCAACCGGGGTGCCGCTGGGATCAGGGAGGGGATACCGGATCCCGCTCCCGTTCGTCTACCAGGCATTCCCAAATCTGCTCCAGCTGCTCGATTCGATCTCGCCGGAGGTACGAACGGAGACCAGAGGGATGCGCTGGAGTGAGCGGGCGATGCGGATCAGGGACGATGCTCTCTCGTGGACGCTCTGCTTGCGGGAATGGAGAGAGGCGGAGGAGGAATTGGGCGAGGATTCAGGACCGAATTTGGTAGCCCGGAGGCATGCTCAGGTATGCAAGGATCACGCCGACAGGGAGGTGCTGAATCTCGCATGGAGGATCTACATCGAGGGCTCGTAGGAGGAGAAACGCCGGATGCCACATCCGTCGGAGCCGCCGATGGCGTTCATCAACTGGGCGAAGCAGGAGGGGAGGTGAGAGGATCCGAGGCGAGAAGCGAGATGGAACTGCATTGCAGGACTCATGCAGCCTACAAGTGTTCCACCAGAGCCGGAGCCTGTGGATCCGCTGCCGTACCTGTCGCCGGTGCCTGCTTTGGATTGAGCAAAGTATTTGGGGGCAGGGGCAGATCTGTGCCGCTGGAGGAGGAGGACATCAATTTCCTATCCTCCAACATCTGGAAAATTGAGCCCCCCCAACAAATCTCGTCTGCCACAAACATTCTCTGCATATCATCGTCACCATTCCTGTGATCATGGGTCTGGAGTGGACTGCGTGGACAGGGCGATGACAATTCTTCTACCATTGATGTCCAACCTAGACTGCTAACTGCCAAAGCTGTATGACTGAATCATGCTCTATGCCAGACATCTCTGTAGTTGAAGACAGTCCGAATGAGGTGACTAAATTATTGGTTGCCTATTCGAGCAAAGAGACTGCAGATTGCTCTAGACAGGAACTTGATGCAGAATGGGTCAGAGAAGCAGGTGCTGAGACATCCATGGTTACTTCTTTCAGAACCGCGTCTGATTTAACCAGTGTGTCGCCCGTGGCTGGTGAACTGGTCGTGATTGGGGGCGGAAAAACTCAAGCAAGCAGGGGAGACGACCATGCTTCTTCCCTGATTCACAGAGTAGCTGCCGAAGAGGTTAGATGTGAGGCTCAGGCTGTGTTTGGTTGAGCTGCAGATTCTAAAAAAGCTGCTGTGGAAAAGCTGGAAGCTGAAAAGTTGGGGTACCCCCAGCTTTGAAATTTACACTAGGAAGAAACTACAGAATCTCAAAAGCTGCTTTGAACATTTACCCCTTTGGTTAGCTTTTGGCTTTTCAAAGCAGAAGTTGGTAAAAAAAGCTGAACCAAACACAGCCTCACTCTGCTTCAGGAGGATCTGCTCTGCTAGTGTTACAGCAATCGGGGGGCTTCAGCTTTCTTCAGAGGACCCCACCCGCGCCAAAACTCAAAAACCAAAACAGCCTGACGAGGGCGCCAACCTGGCTGATGATGTGCTTGGTTATTCGGGTGACTCGGCTGCTGATTTCCACCGTCAGTTTGGGGCCCTATAAAATCGCCCTTGGTTGGAAACCCTAGCAACCTCACCCCCTCTTCCCACCCAAAAATCCCCACCGCTGCCACCCTGCAAGAAAGCTTGGCGATGGCAGACGGAGGTCGTGGGCGCGGGCGAGGCAAAGGTAGGGGGGGCAGGGGTGACAACCATACCATCTGGCCGCAGGATCAATCGGTGATGCAGCCTCCGATGGGGCCTGCCCCACGGCAGTTCTTTGGCTATGGATTCCAGGGGCCGCCTCCGCAATGGAACTTCCCAGGGCAATTCCCGCATCCATACCCACAACAACAGTGGGGTGGGCCGCCGCAGCAGTGGTTCGGGCCATCTCCTCCTCAAGGGCCTCCTCAAGGTCTAGGGGGCACGATCACCACCGCGGATCACAATAGCAATGCCGCTGGATCGCAAGGAACTGCTAGGAATCAGAACAAGAATGCGCAAAGGAAGAAGCAGGAGCAGGTACCAAAAACTTCCTCGTCTGCTGCACCTGGGTAATCTGCTATAATTGCGGTGACCCTGGTCACCACAAAGACAAGTGTGAGATGCCCAAGAGCTGCTTTATCTGTAAAATGGTTACGCATGCGGCGGATGACTGTCCTGTTAGGAAGAAGGCTCACACCTCTGCTCGTTATGTTGGTAGTGCGGCACCAGGTGGTGTGATTGGTCCATGCTTGATCAAATCACATCTACTCTTGGGGTGCTTTTGGATGTGGACTGGCAGCACAATTTCCAGTCTTTTAATGAGACTGTCAGAGTTAAGATCTCTTGTAAAGAACCTACAAAAATCCCAAGTGAAAGACTATTTGGGATTAAAGGCAAAATATACAGGTTGCTGATTGAGGTGGAACCACCTAGTGATAATGAGGAGACTGCTGCTTCTACTAATCCTTCACTGGAAACCCAAACATCTATGGAGTATGAATCTAGGGACATCAATTCTACTGATGGTAGATCCCAACAAAGCTCCAGGACTAGCTCAGAAACTGGCTCTCGTACTGGGCCAGACACTAGCTCTCGTACTGGCCCTGGAACCAACAACCCCAGATCTCAGTCCTTGGGTCACAATCTTCCCTCTGGAGAAGCTACTACCCCCACTTCCATGCTTAAGGCTCAACTGCCTGAATCTCAATACTCACCCAGGATCAAAGCCCTGGAGCTGCTACTTAACTCTAAACAGGTGTACTCAGTTGGTTTCAACCTTTTGAGAGAAATGGAACTGCTTGAGGAAGATGAGATGGCTACTGAGGAGGATTTGGAAGACCAACATAGTGAAGAAGAATCTGACAAGCTGCCTAACAAAGATCAGTATGATATCAACTTCCCTGTGCTTGCTGATGCTGCTGGCAACAAGAAATGGGGCCCTATGCAAGCTGCAAGAATGAGTTCCAGAATTGCTGGTGACAAAAGAACCATCATTGAGAAAGCCCAACAGCTCAAGGAAATCCAGAATTTGGAGGTCCAGAAAATGCATGGTAAGAAACACATGCCTTTTACTTTGTTCAATAATCCATCGTTTATCTTTGTGGCTTCAACTATTGGTGTGGATGTTGATTTGGTTAGTAGTGATGTAGATAGAACTACTAGCTCTCTTGACATTGCTAATAGTTTTCCTCCAGATATGACTGTGGGTCATACCCCTGGTGAACAAAAGCTAGTGCCATAACTGATAAAAATTTAATTGTAGATCCCCCATCTAGCCCTAATGTAACATCCCCATGTATTAAGCTACAGTTATCACCCTTTTGATAATGCCAAGTCACCATGGTTAACAGTGCTTGATCATCATTTGTATCATATCTCATTTCAAACTCCAATTCAAATTGAGATTCAAATATAAGGTGAAAATAAAAGTTGTTCAAATTGAAAACTAAAAAGTTCATAATTTTGAAAATATTCCATTGGGAATAATGTTAAGGAAAACAACATCACCTAGTTTACTTAGATGACTCTAACTTCCTAAAACAGCAACAAAATAGCAGTATTTAATCCATTTCATTTAAACCAAAAATCAAATGAAATTATTTTGGCTCCAAATCACCGTGGGACTTTTTTTTAAATGAAATGATCTTAACTAAGAATAACCATGCACAAGACAAAGTCTTCAAAGACTTGGGTCTTGAGGAAAATTGTAGAGAAGATGATGTTTGAAATCACGTAAAGTTTAGGTAGGATCATCACGTAAAGTTTTTTTTTTATTGCAGGCCTAAGATTACTTATTAGGATTTTTACTTTTTGACAGAATCTTGGTGCCAATACCCCTCGACCTGTAACCATCAGTGACCTGAAAACCGAGGAAAGGAAGCAGAAGCTCTCCAGGTACAGGATGAAGAAGATCAAGAGAAACTTTGGCAGAAAGATCAAGGTATACAAATCTCTCTCTGTTTTCTGCTAATATACTAGTAATCAAACAAGAAGATGGAAGATCAGAGAGTGATAAATGTTTGCAATTATGTGTTTCAGTATGCTTGCAGGAAGGCTCTGGCAGACAGCCAGACAAGAGTGGGAGGGAGGTTCGCCAAGATGGACGATCGCGTCATGCTCAAGCGGAGGAAGTAGATCATGGAAGGCTGCCGAGGTTGCTACGGAGCTGGCAAGGAAGGAAGACAAGGTTGCAAGGAAGTAAGCTACTGCTGAGCTGCCAGTAAGCTTGTTGGCATCTAGAAGCTTCTAGGTGAGGCGCACCGCCTTCTAGGATGATGGCTGATGAGATGTGCTGCGCCGCCCGTCGGAATTAATTTCAGTCGCTCCATCAATCCGCTCAATGTGCTGTGCTGTGCTGATCCACCTTGTGCTGCAAGGGAGTGGAGAGCCTTAGCTAAGCTCCTCTGTGTACAAAGGCTTGAAGTTGAAGATGGTACTAAATAAAGAGATAAACGCACCATTGGTCAGCGAACTCCCGCGAGATGAGCACATTGGTCACACAAGTGTCAAAATGTTGAAAAGTGGTCAGTTAGGTTTGTTTTATGAGCAAATGGGTCAATATCCCGTTTCGAGCCGTGACGGGGCCGACGTGGCTGGCTGACTCAGCTTGGGGCCCATTGTCAATTTTTTGTCCTTTAGTTTAGTTCGCGGGGAAGGGACATTTTTTATGCAATGCGGCCCCTATAGTATTTTGGGTTGGGTTTTTTTTGCAAATAGTGCATCCCCTCCCCTGTCAAATTCCCCAATTCAGCCCGATTCGTGCCAAACCTAACTCAGTACTCAAATTCACAAATTCTCCTTCCCCTTCTCTTTCATGACAACTTCTTCTTTCACAAAATCAGTACTCAACTTCCTCCTAGCAGACATGGATGTGTTGTCCTTGAACAACTCTCCATATCCACCTGACATCATGTTGAACATATACTCACTGAATGTAGGCATACAATTCCTAGCTGGTATGTGCTCTGTCTCAAATTCCTTTTTGCAATGACTAATTACTTTAGGTAGCTCAACTGGCTGCACAAGCACATCATCCCAAAGTTGTTTCTCAAGAACATTGTCATGATCAATGTACACATGCATCTTGTGGCCACCTCTTGCACAAGCTGAATCTGCCATAGATAATGCATGCATTTGAAAGTTCATTTGCTTCAAACCATCTACAATTGTTTTGCCAGGATCCAACCAGTACACTTGAAACCCCATGGCTGGCACAGCATATCCTAGTTGCTTGATCATCCAATCCACCAGAGCACAACAGAATGTACCCTTGTCACAGCCATCAAAAACATCAACTGATTCCTGCATGTAAACACGGTTCGATCCAACACCACAGAACCATCCATTGTGATGTATTACTAAGCTAAATAAATCACTGCAATCACCTGCATTGCAAAAAAAACTACAAATTAATCTCTTTACTGACAACTACAAACGTCTCCAGTGGCAACTAAACCCTAACCACTTAGTTGAACCTAAATTCATCCAATTCTCTAACAAAAAATCCCCAATTTTCAAACCCTAGAAAATACTGCTGAGAGGCACAAAGGAAGGGGAAGAGAAACAGTGAGAAGATCTTACCACACTCGGGAGCATCATCCCAGGGAAACCGTCGTCGAGGAAGCAGTTCAGCACCTGCGCATGCGCCGCCATCAACCACGCCGGCGTCGGCTTCACCACAATCACCGCCGCCGTCAGCGTCTGCAGATTCGTCGCCGCCGTCAGCCGGCGCAGCTACGGTAGGGGGTGCGGCTACCTCGCCATCCTCTCCGCCACCGCAACCTACGGAGGCAGCCGACAGGCTTGAGGTTGCCGCCGACGGGCACCCAGCTGCCGTCATGTCGCACGGTCGGGGGGGGGGGGGGGGCGGTTGCTCAGGGATCAGTAATGAACATGCTATTCTTTCTAGGGGCTTTCTTGCAAATGTACACCAAGCCACTGCTTACTCACAACGCCACGTGGGCAGCGGCAACGGCTAAAGAGACGGGAGTGACCCGTTTGCTCATAAAACAAACCAAACTGACCCGTTTTTCACGTTTTGACACTTGTGTGACCAATGTGCTCATCTCGCGGGAGTTCGCTGACCAATGGTGCATTTATCTCCTAAATAAAACCCAAGCTCCTCTCTTGCTTGCCATGTAATAATGTTGTTATTGCTATTAATCTTAGTAGTACTCTTCTTTTGATGATTGCTTAAGTGCTACTCCCTCAGTCCCAAAATATAAGAACGTTTTTAACACTAGTGTAGTGTTAAAAACGTTCTTATATTTTGGGACTGAGGGAGTAGCTGTCAAGGACCAGCCTTTCAAAACTCTGTCCTTTTATGTCGACAAGCATTCTGAAATTTCTAAACCCACTTTACCATTGTCAAACTGCGTTGTGATGTGTTTATTATATAATCTTTGTAGAAAATTAGCCAAAATACATAAAACTCTGTCAAACAAACAGGCAAAAGTGAGTGAGACGGCTATCATATTCCATCGCCATGCCGAACACAACCAAAAACTATCTAGACTGCGTCGATATATATCTGCTTATAAGGGATCTAGATTTTATCGCTATATATCTGTTTATCAAGGATAATTTCGTAGTATTATGGCTTAATGCAACAATTTTAAGAAACGACAGCAAAAATTGCATCCTCGAAGACTTTGAAAGGTGAAATTGGTTGAGTAAACCTTATTTGGCGCCATCATATAGCCCCAAAAAAGCATCTCGCAATCACACCCCAAGGAGCGAAAACGAAATTAAAATGGACATCTGGCTACAGTGACAGTAAAAAAGTGCAGAGAATGTAGGCCTGAATTGGAGGACACATGAAAACAAACAGCATCCATCAAAATCAAGCGCCTGAAGGCGACGGTTTGATTTGAACATCACGATTGCTCAGTGCACGCTCTATAATATTCAAAGGTACAAACAAACTCTTTTAATTTCTTTGGGCCTTATTGCATCAGAATGAGACAAGGGCAAGGGCGACACCGACTGAAAGGTCGCCCGGGTCGCGGTGTTATTGCACTCTGCAATGGTCTAGAGGCGATTACGGAAAGGGACTGGAGCTTCTTTGGCTCTTCTGAAGACGATGCAGCGGTTAGTTCACACCGTAGATCCACTTCTCCTCGTTGCTGGTGTAAGAGACCAGCTCCTTGGGCTGGAACCAGAGTGCAATCTCATCCTTGGCTGTCTCCGGGCCATCGCTCCCGTGGATGATGTTTCTGACGTTCAGAGACGACGGAATGAATGTGAGCACAAAGGAATTATTCTGGGAGTGCATCATGGCATTCAAGAAATGCGGAATCGACGTCTTTCTTTTTTTTGTTTCAGTCTGTCTATTCTAAAAGACTGAAACTAAGCAGTGATGAGTGCAAATGATGGATGATTAGATGCATGGACACACTTTTCTGAATGAGAGCAAATAATGGATCATCGCTAGCTGGGTCTACTGAAGAGAGAATGAAGCATACCTTCCAACAACAACAGCAAGGTCACCCCTGATGGTTCCTGGCTCAGATTTCGATGGGTCCGTGGCACCGATCAGCTTCCTCCCGTACTTGATAACGCCCTCTCCTTCCCAGACCTTCAGAATATGGAACAGATTAATAAACTGCAACTTGGCAGCAAACACAGGGTTATTTTGTCTACGGACAAAAGATGGGAGGATTTGATTACCATGGCAAGCACGGGACCGGAGCTGAGGAAGTCGCACAGTCCACTGAAGAAAGGTCTTTCCTTGAGATCATGGTAGTGCTTCTCGGCGAACTGCTTGGATGGAACCACCAGCTTGATGGCAACAAGCTTGTACCCTTTTCTCTCGAATCGGGACACTATCTCAGAAATCTGTTGCCAAAGAGAAAAGATACAGAGACATCCATCATGATACAGTAGGAATAAAGACATGTATATGGAGAGAACACTTTTTGTATCCCGAAAATCAGGGGTATTTCCCTGGCTCTGTTCATAGAATGAAACCAAAATGTCACAGCCCTTGTTGGCTAACAGCCCTACGGCAAAGGATAAAAGAGGTTTGAAACAAACTGTGAGCCTCACTGCATAACAGCAACATCTACTGAACACCTGACATGGGGGAGAACACTAAACAGTAGAAACTTGTGATGGACTGCATATTTTGGTCTTACAGGATTGTGATGGGCATGGGCTGTGTATTTTGGTTTTAAGGGATTGTGATGGGCTGTGCATTTTGGTTTTAAGGGATTGCAATGGGCTGTGCATTTTGGTTTCAAGGGATTGCGTTGGGCTGCGCATTTTGGTTTCAAGGGATTGCGTTGGGCTGTGCATTTTGGTTTTAAGGGATTGTGATGGGCTGAGCAGTTTGGTTTTAAGGGATTGCGATGGGCTGTGCATTTTGGTTTTAAGGGATTGTGATGGGCTGTGCACAGTTTGGTTTTAAGGGATTGTGATGGGCTGCGCAGTTTGGTTTCAGGGGACTGGGATGGACTGCACGTTTTCGTTTCAAGGGAATGTGATGGGCTGTGTATTTTTGCATTTTCGATTTAAGGAACTGTGATGGGCTGCGCAGTTTGGTTTAGGGGACTGGGATGGACTGCACGTTTTCGTTTGAAGGGAATGTGATGGGCTGTGTATTTTTGCATTTTCGATTTAAGGAATTGTGATGGGCTGAATGGTGGAACTGGATTTGCATATCAGCCTGACTGTAACTAGAAGCATGCCTAGCCTTATTACCAAACCTTGTTTGTGAAGCATAATGGGCTAGTGGCCCCCTACTACCGATGCTACCGAAATAAGGAAAGGCCGCCGGGGTCCAACAAGATAGAATAGTAAGGTTTCTCTCCAAACCCCCAAGCTTGTCCTAGGCTCCTAGCTAGGTGGTGTGCCTTTATTATTATATAATATACAGATAGATCCAAATGGATCCAAGGGTAGGTACAACATTAGTTGTTAATGGTTGATCTAGAACAGATCTCAAGAAAAATGCTGTCGGTGCGCGAAACAGAATATGTTATGTTAGCATTTCAAGTCCAGGAATGCGTTTACAATTCAATTGACTTATTCATATATGGGCTACATATATTTTGGTTTTAGAAAGGGGTTGTGATGAGCTGCATATATTTTTTGATTTTAGGTGGGTTTGCATATGAGCCTAACTGTAGCTAGAAGCATGGCTGGCATTAATATCAGACCATGATTTTGAAGCATAATGGTCTAGTGCATCCCACACGCCTACTTATCGATGCAAGTGAATTAAAGAAAGGCACGGTCCAACAAGATAGCATCTACTCCCTCTGTCCCGTAATATAAGAGCGTTTTTGACACTAGTGTAGTGTAAAAAATGCTCTTATATTATGGGACGGAGGGAGTATATGATTATCTGCTGTTCCTAATTTGTATATTTTTTTGTCCAACAAGAGAGTGTTTCATTCCAACTCCCCAAGTTAGTCCTGGCTGGTGGAGTGTCTCTTATTATATACAAAAAAGAAATCCAAATGTGATCCAAGAGTAGGGAGATTAATTGTTAATGATTAACCGAGAAGAGATCTCAAGGACAAGGTTGGTGTGCGAAAATTAGAATTCGTCTATCCAAGAATGTAATCACGATTCGATTGATCTGTACGTATATGTAGGAAACAGCAGAGAACCTTGAGTGAGGGCATAAATACTGAAGCGATGAGCGGTGATGCACAAACAATATGTATAGTGTGAATGCTATGTTGTAGGACTAATATGGTTGATAACAGATGCGTGTGTTGGTGGTATAGGTTGGGTACTCACGAGGCCTCTCTGGACGCCGTCGGGCTTGATGGCGATGAAGGTGCGCTCCATCTGCAGGCAGATTCAGAGTGAGGATTATATTATACATACATGGTTGTTTCCATTGATTCAGGGGGAATACAATACAATACAATACAAGAGAAGAAGAGAAAAGGGGGGAAAGGGCATAGGTAGGTACCTCGGCAGCATGCACCTCCTGATCCTGGAGCATGTAGGCTGTTTGTATGTAACCAAGGGAAGGATTCGAATGCAGGGTTAGTAGGCCTTATGATATGATGAATCTGTCGGAAGTTGAGTAGAGAGAAGAGAGAGAGGAGAGGAGGGAGTTACCTGCGGCGGGAATGGCGGCGATCCATGCGTAGCCGCGGGAGGAGGCGGCGTTGGTGTGGTGGGCCAGGTATGCGGCGGGGAGGGTGGAGTTCCTGCCGAGGTTGGCGAGGGTGGCGAGCGCGGCGTTCCTCCCGTCTGCAACGCAATGCAATCGGAACGGAAATCTGGATGAATCCCTGATCTGATCTCATCTGATCTGATCTGGGTCGTATGGAATGGTGGTTGGATTGGATTGGATTCGATCTGGGAGTGAGTGAGTGACTGACTGACCTGCGAGGAGGGAGGATGCGGCGCGCGGGGCGGGGGCGGGGGCGGATGAGGAGGCGAGGAAGGACCTGGCGGCCTTGCAGGCGGAATGGAAGATCTTGGAGGAGGAGCTCATCGTGGCGGCGGCGGCGGCGGCGGCGGCCGGAGAACCTTCCTTCCTTCCTTGCTTGCTTGCTTGCTTGTGTGGGAGGGAGGCAGATAGATGTGGGATTTGTTGCTAGTGATGGGTGGTTATGTACTACAGTGGGCCGGAAGAGTAGTAGTACGTGGCACCAACCAACCAACCGATCAAGGAAGGAAGGAATTGGTTCTTTTGGTTGGTTTTGCTTTGCTTTGGATCAGATCTGAATCTGATGCCTCCTCTGGAGTGAGCGGTGCACGTAGGTAGGGCTGCCTTGTTATTCTTAGTTAGTCACCCTTTTGCCCCCCCCCCCCCCCCCCCCCTTCCCTCCTTCCCTCCGGTTCATCTGCATTTCTTCTTCTTCTTTTTTAATGTTTTGTTCTGCATCGGATGTTCATTGCGTCATCACATCGCCCGAGCCCCGAGGGAGGAAACCACCCGACACATCGGCGCGTACAAGAACCAAGTCACGTTTATCGGGTTGAATCCAATGCCAACAAACGCCGGCCTAGATACATCATTCAACCTTGCCTACGCTTTCAATGGATCTCGCATCGCGGCAACCAAATAAAAGCTGCTTCTCCACACCCTAGCCTACACAAACTAGCGCAAAACCATGGTGCGCAACATCGATAGTCGACGGCCGGTCCTCCAATCAGGCTACTACTCCCGCTAGCGCCTAGCGGTGATCGGGATTGGAAGCAGAACAACGGGAGTCAAAGCGGCAGCAGCCCCTATGGTGGGAATTCCACTCCGGTTTCCGATGGATGGTAGCCACTCGTGCAGCACTGGCGAGTGCACAATCTGTGCAAGGCCACGGTCAGGAGGCAGCAACTGGTAGCCTACTGCCAACAACTAGGGTTACCGGCGGCAAGCGACACCTAGGTGGGTCATTTGTCTATAATATATATTGGCAAGTTGTGCAATTGATTGGCTCCATATTTGTTTGTTTAATTACAGAATTGAGTTGATTTTTTGTCGACACTGGAAGAAATTTACAAGTGAAAGATGAATAATACTCGATGATTTGCTTGCTACACTGAGCGGAAGATTTTTTAAAGGAATTGATGATGATGCCAATATTAAACGGTTTCAAGCCATGAAGTTTGGGAAAGTCATTTGCCTATGTTCAATTAGCACATTATTGATATCATTTATTCTCATTAATGTATTTAATTTCAATGGAAATTATGTAGTTTCACTAGTAGGAAACAGGGCATCAGTCCCGGTTCCAGAGGGCCTTTAGTCCCGGTTCTGCAACCGGGACAAAATGATCGGGACTAATGCCCATTACTTTTAGTCTCGGTTGGCTTACGAACCGGGACTAAAGGAGCTCCGCGTGGCCGCTGTGGGGCGCCCAGGCAGGAGGACCTTTAGTCCCGGTTGGTAACACCGACCGGGACTAAAAGGCAGCCACGCGTCAGCAACTGCCAAGCGCTGGGGTTTTTTTTTTAAAGGAGGGGTTTTGGAGGGTTTAGGGGTTTTCATATTGTGTTTCCTCCCTTTTATTTTTCTGTTTACCCTTCAATTCTTTTACATTTAGGGTTTCATTTTTATTTAATGTTTTCCATTCAACTCGCCGCTAGCTACTACATATAGCAATGAAGGAACCATTACACAAGATCGTCATGAACATATATAGAGAGAAGTGACCTCTCTTTCTCCGTGCTTGGTCGAACAACAAGTTTTCGTATATCTATCCGACGCTACTACATATATACAATCTAACATCTCTTACGATCCCTGACATCATCTAGCACCAAAATCGCATTGAATTTTCATATGGTATTCTCCCTTTTCATGTATGACATGGTCAAGAAAGAATCCCGCCAATTCCTCTTGAATTGCTCGTATGCGATCATGTGGTAGGAGTTCTTCCCGCATCTCCCACATCTAATTTAAAGAAGGGGGTCAATACATATATATGAATGAAACTCAACACAATTGATGGTAATAAAATAAAATTGTGAATATTGTTTACGTACATCAAATTGTTGGTCAGAGAAGCCCCGCTCAGAGGTTGAGTGGCGAATGAACTCGCAAACATAGTATCCACATAAATTATTCCCGCCTGCCTGCCACAAGCACTTTACGAGAATAGAGTTCAATCAAACTGATAATCAAGCATGATAATGGTATTGATAAAACTAGAATCAATGAGAGATGCGTGGAACTAGTTAGTACTACTTACTTTGGGGTGTGTAAATCGCAGCTCCTCCTTCAGACCCGGAACCATTCTGGTGAACTTTTTCCAAACCCTGCCCGGCAAAGAAAATGATTACTTGATATCAAGAAATGAACAAAAGTTACCGATATGGTGCGATAATGATTGAACTTACTTCTGGAGCATTTCATTCATGTTCGACCACTCGTTAGGATCTTTACGTCTTGAGTCTAAGACAGTTACTACTCCCCCGTCAAGCTTAATGGATAGCAGAATAAAGTGGAACCTGCGCACGCATAACTCATCAATTACAGTACTTAACCTCGAGTAAGCGAAACCGAATATGCACAAGACAGTAACAATCACTTGAAGTTGTAAGGAAAGAGTATTTCCCTTTTCTTTTGATGTCGAAGGAATGCTTTTAGCAAGTTTTCCTCAGTATCTTTGGCTCTGTTTTGTACCGTCCATTCATTTACGGTATTTGGGCTAATGAACCCAATGTCATAGATTTGTCCTCTTTTGCATTCGACGATCTTCAGTCTGCATAATATAGTGAGGATAATTATATATACATGCAATGAACGAGCTGAGATAGAGACTTAATTACAGAAATAATACTTACAGACAGTAGCAAGTCCTGAGTTGTTTGTCGATGGCGTCTTGATTGAATAACTGAAATAATTCCACAAATTCAACAGGCATCAGGTCGACTCCAATGAAGTCGTGCTCATCTTTAATTCCCAGCAACATACTGTCGGTCCCATCCTTGCTGCAGGTTTCCAAGTACCAGTCATGCAATCTTCGCATTATCATTGGTAGATGCGGGAGTTGATCAGGTTTGACGAGAGGCTTCCCATGCTCGTATCTAAAGGTCGCTACTACCTCAGCCATTTCAAACTGTACATCATCGCCCACGTAATCACCAAGAGTGGTACCGGGCGCTAGCCCTGGATGATTAGCGATATCGCTAGACACCTTGAGCAGGGGGCACGATTGCTTCTCCTGTTCGCCGAGCTGGGGAATTGTTTTCTCACTTCGTCTTGCAGCACTGGTAGTACTTCCCGACCGCCGCGCTTCATCATATGTCTTTCCAAGACAGCGGTCATAGTGTGATTGCGGCGGAGGCGATGGTGGTCGCTTAAGGGCATCCAGAGTGCGCTTCGCTTTCATCGGATCTATTATTTCCTTCGGAGGTGGACGTTTCCGTCCAAAATGGGCCTGCACTTCGGCATCCACGATGTCCTTGTTTTCCTCGTGAGTCCTCTCATATGGTAACTTTGGAGGAGCCCTGAGGCTTGTACCAGCTCTGAATTTCTTCCTGCCTATTGTACTACTAGCCGCTGGAGCGGCGGCGGCTCTCTTCCGCCGTTGCTGAGGCGGCGGAGTCCGCTGATGCGCCGGAGGAGGCGGAGGAGGAGGCGGAATCCGCTGATGCACCGGAGGAGGCGGAGTCCGCTGACGCGCCGGAGACAGCTGAGGCGGAAGAGGACTCTGCTGAGGGGCCTCCTCTGCCGGAGACGGCTGAGGCGGTGGAGACAGCTCACGCGCCAGAGACGACTCAGGCAGCTGAGACGGCTGAGCTGGACTGTGAGGAGTCTGCTGAGGGGCCTCCTCTGGCTGAGTCTGCTGAGGCGGCGTCCAGTTTGGAAGCTTGATGTTCTCCTTTCTCCATAGACAGGTACTCCTTAAGGCATTTTCCAGAAGAATCTCCCCTTCACCTGTAGGGTACTCAAGCTCCAGCCCCTCAAATCCTTCCATTATTTCATCCACCCCGACAATAGCAAAGCCATGTGGAATCGGACGGCAATGGAAAGTTCCCTCATCTCAAGGAGGTAAGACAGAGCCAACCGCCACCTTCAAGGTCAGGTTATGGCATTTCGCCATTAGCACACAATGTTCATTCTCTGTGATACGATCCACGGGGTAGCGAGTGTTGGAAATATGCCCTAGAGGCAATAATAAAATGGTTATTATAATATTTCCTTGTTCATGATAATTGTCTATTGTTCATGCTATAATTGTATTAACTGGAAACCGTAATACATGTTTGAATACATAGACCACAGCATGTCCCTAGTGAGCCTCTAGTTAACTAGCTCATTGATCAATAGATGGTTGTGGTTTCCTGACCATGGACATTGGATGTCGTTGATAACGGGATCACATCATTAGGAGAATGATGTGATGGACAAGACCCAATCCTAAGCATAGCACAAGATCGTGTAGTTCGTTTGCTAGAGCTTTTCTAATATCAAGTATCATTTCCTTAGACCATGAGATTGTGCAACTCCCGGATACCGTAGGAATGCTTTGGGTGTATCAAACGTCACAACGTAACTGGGTGACCATAAAGGTGCACTACAGGTATCTCCGAAAGTGTCTGTTGGGTTGGCACGAATCGAGACTGGGATTTGTCACTCCGTATGACGGAGAGGTATCTCTGGGCCCACTCAGTAATGCATCATCATAATGAGCTCAATGTGACTAAGGAGTTAGCCACGGGATCATCCATTACGGAACGAGTAAAGAGACTTTCCGGTAACGAGATTGAACAAGGTATAGGGATACCGACGATCGAATCTCGGGCAAGTAACATACCGATGGACAAAGGGAATTGTATACGGGATTGATTGAATCCCCGACATCGTGGTTCATCCGATGAGATCATCGTGGAACATGTGGGAGCCAATATGGGTATCCATATCCCGCTATTGGTTATTGGCTGGAGAGGTGTCTCGGTCATGTCTGCATGGTTCCCGAACCCGTAGGGTCTACACACTTAAGGTTCCGTGACGCTAGAGTTGTTATGGGAAATTGTATGTGGTTACCGAAAGTTGTTCGAAGTCTTGGATGAGATCCCGGACGTCACGAGGAGTTCCGGAATGGTCCGGAGGTAAAGATTTATATATGGGAAGTCCTATTTTGGCCACCGAAAAATGTTCGGGATTTTTCGGTATTGTACCGGGAAGGTTCTAGAAGGTTCCGGAGTGGGGCCCACCTGCATGGGGGGACCCACATGAACGTGGGTAGTGGGGGCAAGGCCCCACACCCCTGGTCAAGGCGCACCAAGATCCCCCTTTAGAAGGAATAAGATCATATCCCGAAGGGATAAGATCAAGATCCCTAAGAAGGGGGGATAACAATCGGTGGGGAAGGGAAAGGATGGGATTTCTTTCCTCCCACCTTTGCCAACGCCCCAATGGACTTGGTGTTGGGGAACGTAGTATTTCAAAAAAATTCCTACGATCACGCAAGATCTATCTAGGAGAAGCATAGCAACGAGCGGGAAGAGTGTGTCCACGTACCCTCGTAGACCGAAAGCGGAAGCGTTTAGTAACGCGGTTGATGTAGTCGAACGTCTTCGCGATCCAACCGATCAAGTACCGAACGCACGGCACCTCCGCGATCTGCACACGTTCAGCTTGGTGACGTCCCTCGAACTCTAGATCCAGCTGTGGCCGAGGGAGAGTTTCGTCAGCACGACGGCGTGGTGACGGTGATGATGAAGTTACCGACGCAGGGCTTCGCCTAAGCACTACGACAATATGACCGAGGTGGAAATCTGTGGAGGGGGCACCGCACACGGCTAAAACAATCAACTTGTGTGTTCTAGGGTGCCCCCCTCCCTACGTATATAAAGGAGGGAGGGAGGAGGAGGCCGGCCAGGGGAGAAGGCGCGCCATGGGGGGCAATCCTACTCCAGGTAGGATTCGCCCACCCCCCCTTTCCTATTCCAACAAGGAGAAGGGGGAAGGAGAGGGAGGAGAGAAGGAAAGGGGGGGTCGGCCCCCCTAGTCCAATTCGGTTTGGCTTGGGGGGCGTGCGCCACACCTTGGCCTGCCTCCTCTCTTCCACCACTAGGCCCATGAAGGCCCAATAACCCCCCGGGGGTTCTGGTAACCCCCCCGGTACTCCAGAAAATGCCCGAACCTATCCGAAACCTTTCCGGTGTCCAAACATAGTCTTCCAATATATCAATATTCATGTCTCGACCATTTCAAGACTCCTCGTCATGTCCGTGATCTCATCCGGGACTCCGAACTACCTTCGATACATCAAAACACATAAACTCATAATACCGATCGTCATCGAACGTTAAGCGTGCGGACCCTACGGGTTCGAGAACTATGTAGACATGACCGAGACTCATCTCCGGTCAATAACCAATAGCGGAACCTGGATGCTCATATTGGCTCCCACATATTCTATGAAGATCTTTATCGGTCAAACCGCATAACAACATACGTTGTTCCCTTTGTCATCGATATGTTACTTGCCCGAGATTCGATCGTCGGTATCATCATACCTAGTTCAATCTCGTTACCGACAAGTCTCTTTACTCGTTCCGTAATGCATCATCCCGTAACTAACTCATTAGTCACATTGTTTGCAAGGCTTCATATGATGTGCATTACCGAGAGGGCCCAGAGATACCTCTCCGACAATCGGAGTGACAAATCCTAATCTCGATCTATGCCAACTCAACAAACACCATCGGAGACACCTATAGAGTATCTTTATAATCACCCAGTTACGTTGTGACGTTTGATAGCACACTAAGTGTTCCTCCGGTATTCGGGAGTTGCATAATCTCATAGTCATAGGAACATGTATAAGTCATGAAGAAAGCAATAGCACCAAACTAAACGATCATAGTGCTAAGCTAACGGATGGGTCATGTCAATCACATCATTCTCTAATGATGTGATCCCGTTCATCAAATGACAACTCATGTCTATGGCTAGGAAACTTAACCATCTTTGATCAACGAGCTAGTCAAGTAGAGGCATACTAGTGACACTCTGTTTGTCTATGTATTCACACATGTACTAAGTTTCCGGTTAATACAATTCTAGCATGAATAATAAACATTTATCATGATATAAGGAAATATAAATAACATCTTTATTATTGCCTCTAGGGCATATTTCCTTCACTTGGAGGGCAAGAAACCAGCCCCCTCCACCCCTATATATAATGGGGAGGTGCATGGGAGCTGCAACCCTTGCCCCTGGCGCAGCCCTCCCCCCTCCTACTTCTCCTCCTCCGTAGTGCTTAGTGAAGCTCTGCTGGAGAACCACGAGCTCCACCGCCACCACGCCGTCGTGCTGCCGGAGCTCTCCCTCAACTTCTCCTCTCCCCTTGCTGGATCAAGAAGGAGGAGACGTCCCTGGGCTGTACGTGTGTTGAACGTGGAGGCGCCGTCCGTTCGGCGCTTGAATCGGATCTTCCGCGATTTGAATCGCCGCGAGTACGACTCCATCAACCGCGTTCTTGTAACGCTTCCGCTTAGCGATCTTCAAGGGTATGAAGATGCACTCCCTCTCACTTGTTGCTAGCATCTCCTAGATTGATCTTGGTGACACGTAGGAAATTTTTGAATTATTACTACGTTCCCCAACAGCGAGGAACCGTGATATCAGGCTGAACGAGCTCCGTGGAAGCCACGCTGCTTCTCCGCTGAGATGGTGGGGTAGCTTCGGGGGCAGTGTCGATTGAAGGATCTTCGTGCCGCTGAGATGGTTGGCCAGTAGCTCGCTGGCTCTCAAGTTCCTCTAGTTTCGCTAATCTTTCATTGATCTCTGCATTTTGCTTGCTTCCTCTTTCTTCTTTCTCTCTCGGCTTCTATAACCACCACTGTCGGGAAACCCATGCACCCACAAAACGGAGCCTGATGTGCCTCGTGTTCATCCAGGGTGTTCAGGATTCCCGAGGGCCTTGGACAGCTCGTCCTTCTCTCTGTCGGGATGGAACCTCCCTTCTTGCGCTTCCTTGATTGCTTCCTCAAGCTTCTTGACGGGTGTTGCAAGTTGAGCTTTTGTCCAAACACACTTCCCTGATTCTGGGTCCAAAGTTCCCCCAACCCCGAAGAACCAAGTCCTTGATCGATCTGGCCAGTGCAATGCCGCTGGTTGGACCCCTTTAGCAAGCAGGTCTTGCTCAGCTTTGTCCCATGTAGGCCGGGCTTTGCTGTAGCCACCTGACCTCGTAACATGCTGATACTTCTTCTTTGCAGCATTTTGCTTATTTATCTGTGACATTTGCTTAGTCTTCTCCGATTTCTTGTAGGCCACAAATGCGGGCCAGTGATTTTTTATCTTCGCACATTGACCGGTGAAATCTGGAGTCTTGTCTTTGCCGACGAACTTTTTGTTCAAATCTTTCTTCCAGTTCTTGAATAGTTCTGCCATCTTCTTAAGAGAAAATGCCTTGACCTTCGGGAGAATAACTGGCTTATTCGGATCGTCCTCTGGCGGTAGGCTGAAATTTGTCATCGACGAGTTCCAAAGATCATCTTTCAGTCTATCTTGGACATAAGAAACTTCAGGGTCCTTCTTCTTATTCCGTTCTTGGATGCTGATCGGGACGCTGTCCCTAACAATTACTCTGCATTGATGTACAAATTTGTCCTTGGTCCGCTTGGGAGCAATCGGTTGGCCATCTCGAGAGACTTCTTCGATCCTGAACCTTTCATCCTGGCCCAACCTTTTCTTCGGGCCTTGTCTCCTTACCAAAGTTTGGCTCGATCCGGAGGGCTTAAAGAAGAAAGAAGCGTCAATATATGTACATACAAAACAATTAATGCATCTAGTCAGCCGAGGCTTTATATATATATATATATATCCTTCCTCCTCCATTCGATCACCGGAGCCGTCATGATCTCCTTCCTCCTCCATTGGATCACCGGAGCCGTCATCCTCTCTTTCCTCACCATCGGTGTCGTTGAGAAACGACAAGGTGATATCACCTCCGTCACGGATTATATCCCCCAACAACTCTTCTTTTTCTAAGTCTCTGTCCATAGTTTCTGCAAATATTACAACATGGCAATTTACAACCATGAGAGATGGATTAGTGACAAACATAGACTTAATCACAACAAGGAATCATATGCATATGAGCAATCGATTAGTGACAAAACATCATGCAAAGTTCACAAGTTTTATAACAATCAGTTTCAAACGATCGTCGAGGACTCCTCCCCCTCATGTCTGATGAGTTGTCCTATCTTTCGAGAGAGGATACTTTGCGGACCGCCTCTCTCATGGTCGTTGAGGATACTTGCGGACCCCATCCCCCCCCCCCCTCATGTCGAATTATAAGGGATATGTTCAGTTTCCGAGAGTGAGGGGTGTTCTAACGCGGCACTACACGATATAGGTGAAGGGGGATAACATCCGGGAATGTTTTCCCAAAGTCTGCATTTTCGGACAGATGAAACGGAGGGGGGCGATTCCAGGTTCGCTATGCTAGCTACTTGTGACAGACGAACAGAGGGCATGTTCGAATTCTTCATATTTTTCTGATCGATTTTCATATATAAATTATTTTCATCGGAGTTACGGTTAATTTTCTACGAATTTCTAAAGTTTTACCAATATCCTGAAAATTCCTGGAATTCTGCTAAGTCTGAGAATTCCTCAGCTTTAAACATCACTTAGCTGTTTTCCAAAGGCTACAACTATTGTTCTGTACATCCTATGGGTTAGTGCCTTATATCAATATTGATCACTCTCTTGTGATCTACAAGATAGTACCAATTCCATCTCTACTAGAGTCCGTTAGCTTGCTCAAAACTTTGTTTGAAAAGTGCCACTTGATATTAATTCTATGAACAAAAAAATCTATGAAAAAAAATCATCATATCAATATTTTCTATATACATCCATCCATCCATCCATCCATACATACATACATACATATACATCTACATACATATATATACACTAAGCATCTACATATACATACATATATACATAAACATAATTAATAAACAAAAAAGAGCAAAAAAATGGACAGAGCACACATCGGGCCGGGCGGCGGCGGCTCACAGCGGGGGCAGCGAGGGCTCGGGGAGGAGGGCAGGGGCGCGGCGACGGCGTCGGTGAGGCAGGGGCGCGGCGACGGCGGGGCAGGGGCGCGGCGACGACGGGGAAGAGCGCGGCGACGGCGACAACGGGGCAGGGGCGCGGCGACAGCGTCGGGGCATGGCGCGGCGAGGGGAGCGGGCCGGGGACGGCATCGGGGCAGCCTGGCGGCGTCGTCGGAGGAGAGGAGGAGAAGAAACTGGAGTGGTGTTTGGAAAATTCTCTAAGTCCCGCTTATATAGACCCCCCCCCCCTTTAGTCCCGGTTGGTGGCTCCAACCGGGACGAAAGGCCCAGACCTTTAGTCCCGGTTGGTGGCTCCAACCGAGACGAAAGGGGGGCCTTTAGTCCCGGTTCGAGCCATCAACCGGGACTAAAGGGCTTGTGCTGGCACTGGCGCGATGCGGTGGAAGTTTAGTCCCACCTCACCAACCGAAGAGCGCTCGAACCTGTTTATAAGCCCCGCTGCGTTATCCCACTCGAGCTCCTCTCTAAAGCAGGCCTGTTGGGCCTAACGTTCTTCTGTGCCCTGTTGGGCCTACTTGCCCAACGGGCCTGCATCCTGGCCCATGTACAGATGGGTTTCTAGTCGTATGCAGGCCGTGGTGGCCTAGTAGGCGGCATTTTTTTTTTAAAATTATGTTACTTTAGTTTGCTATTAAAGCTTTTAACAAAAAATACTTTATGAAAATTCTTTTTGCTATTAAAGTTTTTAACAAAAAATACTTTGATTATTTTAGTTGCATAAATTTTATATAATTTTAAGTTAATATTATTTTGATCATAACTAGAGGTTTATAAAAGCTTTTTAGTTGATTCTTTTTGCTATTGAAGAATATTATAGTTTTGTTTTAGTTGATCATAACAAAATATTTTAATTGATTCTTTTTAGTTGATTCTTTTTGTTATTAGGGTTTTATAAAAGCTTTTTAGTTTGCTATTAAAGTTTTTAACAAAAACTTCTTTATGAATTTTTTTTCTATTAAAGTTTTTAACAAAAAATACTTTGATAATTTTAGTTTCATAAATTTTATATAATTTTAAGTTAATATTACTTGGATCATAACTAGAGGTTTATAAAAGCTTTTTAGTTGATTCTTTTTGCTATTGGTTCATTCTTTGATCTAAATGACCCTGAAATTGAAAAGCACTATAAATGAACTCTGAAAAGGTTGAAACTTGGCATGGTATCATAATTTCACCCACATAGCATGTGCTAAAAAGTTGAGAGGGTTACGGCGAAAACTGGATGCACTTCGTGTACAAACTGGACAATCTCTTTCAATGTATCAGGGGTTCGGACGAAAACTCATCTATTACAAAGGGATTTCATTTTTTAACTTATTTCAACTCCAGACTTTTTGTGTGTTCAACATGCACCATTCAAAGCCATATCATCAATTTTCAACCCTTTCTGACTTCATTTGCTATTTTTCATACATTTACTGATTTTTTTTAGCTAAATGACCCTGAAATTGAAAAGCACTACCAATGAACTCTGAAAATGTTAAAAGTTGGCATGGTATCATAATTTCACCCACATAGCATGTGCTAAAAAGTTGAGAGGGTTACGACAAAAACTGGATGCACTTCGTGTACAAAATGAACAATCTCTTTCGAAGTATCAGGGTTTCGGACGAAAACTCATCTGTTACAAAGGCATTTCATTTTTTAACTTATTTCAACTCCAGACTTTTTGTGCGTTCAACATGCACCATTCAAAGCCACATCATCATTTTTCAACCCTTTCTGACTTCATTTGCTATTTTTCTTGCATTTACTGATTTTTTTAAGATAAATGACCCTGAAATTGAAAAGCACTACAAATGAACTCTGAAAAGGTTGAAAGTTGGCATGGTATCATCATTTCACCCAATTAGCAAGTGCTAAAAAGTTGAGAGGGTTACAGCAAAAACTGGATGCACTTCGTGTACAAAATGGACAATCTCTTTCGAAGTATCACGGTTTCGGACGAAAACTCATTTGTTACAAAAGGCATTTCATTTTTTTAACTTATTTCAACTCCAGACTTTTTGTGCATTCAACATGCACTATTCAAAGCCACATCATCAATTTTCAACCCTTTCTGACTTCATTTGCTGTTTTTCATGCATTTACTGATTTTTAGCTAAATGACCCTGAAATTGAAAAGCACTACAAATGAACTCTGAAAAGGTTGAAAGTTGGCACGGTATAATCATTTCACCCACATAGCATGTGCTAAAAAGTTGAGAGGGTTACGGCAAAAACTGGACGCCCTTCGTGTACAAAATGGACAATCTCTTTCAAAGTATCACGGTTTCGGACGAAAACTCATCTGTTACAACAGGCATTTCATTTCTTGACATGTAACTGCAGTGATATTCTAGATAAAATCCATCATCAGAATAGTTGTGAAGAGAAAGTCTTCACTTTTTCTTCGCGTGTGTCCCTTGCTTATTGCGTCGTAACCAAGGATAATCTTCATTGTTTAACAGGATGCTTGGGTCAGCCTTCACTTTGAAGGGAGGAATTTCATGAAACTTTTCATAATCTTCAGACATGTCTGTCTTGCCCTCCACTCCCACGATGTCTCTTTTCCCTGAAAGAACTATGTGACACTTTGGCTCATCGTATGATGTATTCGCTTCCTTATCTTTTCTTTTTCTCGGTTTGGTAGACATGTCCTTCACATAGAAAACCTGCGCCACTTCATTGGCTAGGACGAATGGTTTGTCTGTGTACCCAAGATTGTTGAGATCCACTGTTGTCATTCCGTAGTGCGGGTCTACCTGTACCCCGCCTCCTGACAGATTGACCCATTTGCACCGAAACAAAGGGACCTTAAAATCATGTCCATAGTCAAGTTCCCATATGTCCACTATGTAACAATAATATGTGTCCTTTCCCCTGTTGGTTGCTGCATCAAAGCGGACACCACTGTTTTGGTTGGTGCTCTTTTGTTCTTGGGCGATCGTGTAAAATGTATTCCCATTTATCTCGTACCCTTGGTAAGTCAATACAGTCGAAGATGGTGTCCTGGCCAACGAGTACAGCTCATCTCCAACAATGTTGTTACCCATGAGATGTGTTTGCAACCAACTGCCAAAAGTCCTGATGTGTTTACATGTAATCCAGTCGTTAGACTGCTCCGGGTGTTTGGAGCGCAGAATATTCGTGTGTTCATTGACATACGGGGTCACCAAGGTAGAATTCTGTAGAACTGTGTAGTGTGCTTGAGCCCAAGAATGCCCGTCCCTACATATTATTGAATCCGCTCCTAGCATGCCTTTTCCAATCAGTCTACCCTCATACCACGATTGAGGGAGACCAGTAGGCTTAAGGTCAGGAATAAAGTCAACAGAAAACCCAATGACCTCCTCTGTTTGATGGCCCATGGAGATGCTTCCTTCTGGCCTAGCACCATTACGAACTGATGGGGAACGTAGTAGTAAATCAAAAAAAATTCCTACGCATCACCAAGATCAATCTATGGAGAGACTAGCAACGAGAGAGAGGGGAGTGCATCTTCATACCCTTGAAGATCGCGATGCGGAAGCGTTACAAGAACGCGGTTGGTGGAGTCGTACATGCAGCGATTCAGATCGCGGTCGATTCCGATCTAAGCGCCGAACAACGGCGCCTCCGCGTTCAACACACGTGCAGCCCGGTGACGTCTCCCGCGCCTTGATCCAGCAAGGAGGAGGGAGAGGTTGGGGAAGACAACTCCAGCAGCAGCACGACGGCGTGGTGGTGTTGGAGCAGCGTGGTTCTCCAGCAGGACTTCGCCAAGCACTACAAAAGACGAGGAGGTGGAGAGGTAGGGCTGCGCCAAGAGGGAAAGAGATTCGTGTTCTTGGCAGCCCCAAAACCCCCACTATATATAGGAGGAGGGGAGCGGGGTGCGCCCCCTCTAGGTTTCCCACCCTAGGGGGGGCGGCAGCCCTAGATGGGATGGAGGGGGGCGGCCAAGAGGGGGAGAGAGGGGGGGCGCGCCCTAGGGTGGGCCTTAGGCCCATCTGCGCCTAGGGTTTCCCCCTTCTCCTCTTTGTTGCGCCTTGGGCCTTGGTGGGAGGCGCACCAGCCCACTCAGGGGCTGGTCCCTTCCCACTCTTGGCCCATGCAAGCCTCCGGGGCTGGTGGCCCCACCTGGTGGACCCCCGGAACCCTTCTGGTGGTCCCGGTACATTACCGGTGACGCCCGAATCACTTCCGGTGACCAAAACCTCACTTCCTATATATTATTCTTTACCTCCGGACCATTCTGGAACTCCTCATGACGTCCGGGATCTCATCCGGGACTCCGAACAACATTCGGTAACCACGTACAAACTTTCCCTATAACCCTAGCGGCATCAAACCTTAAGTGTGTAGACCCTACGGGTTCGGGAGGCATGTAGACATGACCGAGACATCTCTCCGGTCAATAACCAACAGCGGGATCTGGATACCCATGTTGGCTCCCACATGTTCCATGATGATCTCATCGGATGAACCACGATGTCGAGGATTCAATCAATCCCGTATACAATTCCCTTTGTCTACCGGTATGATACTTGCCCGAGATTCGATCGTCGGTATCCCTATACCTTGTTCAATCTCGTTACCGGCAAGTCTCTTTACTCGTTCCGTAACGCATGATCCCGTGGCTAACTCTTTAGTCACATTGAGCTCATTATGATGATGCATTACTGAGTGGGCCCAGAGATACCTCTCCGTCATACGGAGTGACAAATCCCAGTCTCGATTCGTGCCAACCCAACAGACACTTTCGGAGATACCTGTAGTGCACCTTTATGGTCACCCAGTTACGTTGTGACGTTTGATACACCCAAAGCATTCCTACGGTATCTGGGAGTTGCACAATCTCATGGTCTAAGGAAATGATACTTGACATTAGAAAAGCTTTAGCAGACGAACTACACGATCTAGTGCTATGCTTAGGATTGGGTCTTGTCCATCACATCATTCTCCTAATGATGTGATCCCGTTATCAACGACATCCAATGTCCATGGTCAGGAAACCATAACCATCTATTGATCAACGAGCTAGTCAACTAGAGGCTGACTAGGGGCATGTTGTGGTCTATGTATTCACACATGTATTACGATTTCCAGATAACACAATTATAGCATGAACAATAGACAATTATCACGAACAAGGAAATATAATAATAACCACTTTATTATTGCCTCTAGGGCATATTTCCAACATGAACATATTTCTTTAAGACTCCCATGAACCTCTCAAAGGGGAACATATTGTGTAGAAATACAGGACCCAGAATGGCAATCTCGTCGACTAGATGAACTAGGACGTGCGTCATGATATTTAAGAAGGATGGTGGGAACACCAACTCGAAACTGACAAGACATTGCACCAAATCATTCTTTAACCTTGGTAGGATTTCTGGATCGATAACCTTCTGAGAGATTGCATTGAGGAATGCACATAGCTTCACAATGGCTAATCGAACGTTTTCTGGTAGAAGCCCCCTCAATGCAACCGGAAGCAGTTGCGTCATAATCACGTGGCAGTCATGAGACTTTAGGTTCTGGAACTTTTTCTCTGCCATATTTATTATTCCCTTTATATTCGACGAGAAGCCAGACGGGACCTTAATACTGAGCAGGCATTCAAAGAAGATTTCCTTCCCTTCTTTGGTAAGAGCGTAGCTGGCAGGACCTTGATACTGCTTTGGATGCATGCCATCTTTTTCGTGCACACGTTGCTGGTCCTCCCGTGCCTCCGGTGTATCTTTTGTCTTCCCATACATGCCCAAGAAGCCTAGCAGGTTCACGCAAAGATTATTCGTCACGTGCATCACATCGATTGAAGAGCGGACCTCTAGGTCTTTCCAATAGGGTAGGTCCCAAAATATAGATTTCTTCTTCCACATGGGTGCGCGTCCCTCAGCGTCATACGGAACAGATTGTCCGTCAGGACCCTTTCCATAGATTACTCGTAAATCCTTGACCATATAAAGTATGGCATCACCAGTACGGAGGACGGGCTTCTTCCGGTGATCTGCCTCACATTTGAAATGCTTGCCTTTCTTTCTTAAGAGATGGTTGGTCGGAAGAAATCAACGATGTCCCAGGTACACATTCTTCCTGCATTTGTCCAAATATATACTTTCGGTATCATCTAAACAGTGCGTGCATGCATGGTATCCCTTGTTTGTCTGTCCTAAAAGGTTACTAAGAGCAGGCCAATCATTGATGGTTACAAACAGCAACGCATGTAGGTCAAATTCCTGTTGTTTGTGCTCATCCCACACACGTACACCTTTTCCATTCCACAGCTGTAAAAGTTCTTCAACTAATGCCTTAGGTACACATCAATGTCATTGCCGGGTTGCTTAGGGCCTTGGATGAGCACTGGCATCATAATGAACTTCCGCTTCATGCACAACCAAGGAGGAATGTTATAGATACATAGAGTCACGGGCCAGGTGTTATGATTGCTGCTCTGCTCCCCAAAAGGATTAATGACATCTGCACTTAAACCAAACCATATGTTCCTTGCGTCACCTGCAAAGTCCCAACACTTTCTCTCGATTTTTCTCTACTGCGACCCGTCAGCGGGTGCTCTCAACTTCCCGTCTTTCTTACGGTCTTCTTTGTGCCATCGCATCAACTTGGCATGCTCTTTGTTTCTGAACAGACGTTTCAACCGTGGTATTATAGGAGCATACCACATCACCTTGGCAGGAACCCTCTTCCTGGGGCGCTCGCCCTCGACATCACCAGGGTCATCTCGTCTGATCTTATACCGCAATGCACCGCATACCGGGCATGCGTTCAAATCCTCGTACTCACCGCGATAGAGGATGCAGTCATTAGGGCATGCATTTATCTTCTGCACCTCCAATCCTAGAGGGCATAGAACCTTCTTTGCTTCGTACGTACAATCGGGCAATTCATTATCCTTTGAAAGCTTCTTCTTCATTATTTTCAGTAGCTTCCCAAATCCGTTGTCAGATACACCATTGTCTGCCTTCCATTGCAGCAATTCTAGTGTAGTACCGAGCTTTGTGTTGTCATCTTCGCAATTTGGGTACAACCCTTTTTTGGGATCCTCTAACATGCGATCGAACTTCAACTTCTCCCTTTCACTTTGGCATTCTCTCTGTGCATCAACAATGACCCGACGAAGATCATCATCGGGCACATCGTCTGGTGCCTCTTGGTCTTCAGCTTCCCCCGTTGCAGTATCACCGTATTCAGGGGGATAGTTGTCATCATCCTCCTCTTCTTCGTTGTCTTCCATCATAACCCTTCTTTCTCTGTGCTTGGTCCAAACATTATAGTGTGGCATGAAACCCTTCTCAAGCAAGTGGATGTAAAGGGTTTTCGAGGAAGAGTGATCCTTCATATTGAAGGAAATATGCCCTAGAGGCAATAATAAAGTTGTTATTTATATTTCCTTATATCATGATAAATGTTTATTATTCATGCTAGAATTGTATTAACCGGAAACTTAGTACATGTGTGAATACATAGACAAACAGAGTGTCCCTAGTATGCCTCTACTTGACTAGCTCATTAATCAAAGATGGTTAAGTTTCCTAACCATAGACATGTGTTGTCATTTGATTAACGGGATCACATCATTAGGAGAATGATGTGATGGACAAGACCCATCCGTTAGCTTAGCATAATGATCGATAAGTTTTAGTGCTATAGCTTTCTTCATGACTTATACATATTCCTCTGACTATGAGATTATGCAACTCCCGAATACCGGAGGAACACCTTGTGTGCTATCAAACGTCACAACGTAACTGGGTGATTATAAAGATGCTCTACAGGTGTCTCCGAAGGTGTTTGTTGGGTTGGCATAGATCGAGATTAGGATTTGTCACTCCGAGTATCGGAGAGGTATCTCTGGGCCCTCTCGGTAATGCACATCATATGAAGCCTTGCAAGCAATGTGACTAATGAGTTAGTTACGGGATGATGCACTACGGAACGAGTAAAGAGACTTGCCGATAACGAGATTGAACTAGGTATGATGATACCGACGATCGAATCTCGGGCAAGTAACATACTGATGACAAAGGGAATAACGTATGTTGTTGTGCGGTTTGATCGATAAAGATCTTCGTAGAATATGTAGGAGCCAATATGAGCATCCAGGTTCTGCTATTAGTTATTGACCGGAGATATGTCTCGGCCATGTCTACATAGTTCTCGAACCCGAAGGGTCCGCACGCTTAACGTTCGATGACGATTTGTATTATGAGTTATGTGATTTGATGAACCAAAGTTTGTTCGGAGTCCCGGATGAGATCACGGATGTGACGAGGAGTCTCGAAATGGTCGAGACATAAAGATTGATATATTGGAAGGTTATATACGGACACCGGAATGGTTCCGAAGAAGATCGGGGATTTTTCGGAGTACCGGGAGGTTGCCGGAACCCCCCGGGAAAGTTATTGGGCCTAATGGGCCATAGTGGAGGAGAGGAGGCAGGCCACAGGAGGTGGGGCGCGCCCCCCTTGCCCCAATCCGAATTGGACTAGGGGAGGGAGCCGGCCCCCCTCTTTCCTTCTCCCTCTCCCTCCTTTCCCCTTTCCCCCTCTCCGTTGGAAGGAAAGGGGGGCCGAGTCCTACTAGGTTTGGAGTCCTAGTAGGACTCCCCCCCCCCCTTGGTGCGCCTCCCCCTTTGGCCGGCCTCCTCCTTCCCCCTTCCTTTATATACGTGGGGAGGGGGGCACCCAAAGACACAACAGACAATCTCTAAGCCGTGTGCGGTGCCCACCTCCACAGTTACACACCTCGGTCATATCGTCGTAGTGCTTAGGCGAAGCCCTGCGCCGGTAACTTCATCATCACCGTCGCCGCACCGTCGTGCTGACGGAACTCTCCCTCGTCCTCAACTGGATCAAGAGTTCGAGGGACGTCATCGAGCTGAACGTGTGCTGAACTCGGAGGCGCCGTACGTTCGGTGCTTGATCGGTTGGATCGCGAAGACGTTCGACTACATCAACCGCGTTAAGCTAACGCTTCCGCTTTCGGTCTACGAGGTTACGTGGACATACTCTCCCCTCTCGTTGCTATGCATCTCCTAGATAGATCTTGTGTGAACGTAGGAAATTTTTTGAAATTGCATGTTCCCCAACAGTGGCATCAGAGCCAGGTCTATGCATAGATGATATGCACGAGTAGAACACAAAGAGTTGTGGGCGATAATAGTCATACTGCTTACCACCAACGTCTTACTTTGATTCGGCAGTATTGTTGGATGAAGCGGCCCGGACCGACATTACATGACCGCGTTCATGAGACTGGTTCTACCGACGTGCTTTGCACAAAGGTGGCTGGCGGGTGTCTGATTCTCCAACTTTAGTTGAATCGAGTTTGACTACGGCCGGTCCTTGTTGAAGGTTAAAACAGCACACTTGACGAAAAATTGTTGTGGTTTTGATGCGTAGGTAAGAACGGTTCTTGCTAGAAGCCCGTAGCAGCCACGTAAAACTTGCAACAACAAAGTAGAGGACGTCTAACTTGTTTTTGCAGGGCATGCTGTGATATGATATGGTCAAGACATGATGTGATATACGTTATTGTATGAGATGATCATGTTTTGTAAAAGTTATCGGCAACTGGCAGGAGCCTTATGGTTGTCGCTTTATTGTATGAAATGCAATCGCCATGTAATTGCTTTACTTTATCACTATGCGGTAGCGATAGTCGTAGAAGCAATAGTTGGCGAGACGACAACGACGCTACGATGGAGATCAAGGTGTCAAGCCGGTGACGATGGAGATCATGAACGGTGCTTTGGAGATGGAGATCAAAGGCACAAGATGATGATGGCCATATCATGTCACATATTTTGATTGCATGTGATGTTTATCTTTCATGCATCTTATTTTGCTTAGTACGGCGGTAGCATTATAAGATGATCGCTCACTAAATTTCAAGGTATAAGTGTTCTCCCTGAGTATGCACCGTTGCGACAGTTCGTCGTGCCGAGACACCACGTGATGATCGGGTGTGATAAGCTCCACGTTCACATACAATGGGTGCAAGCCAGTTTTGCACACGCAGAATACTCGGGTTAAACTTGACGAGCCTAGCATATGCAGATATGGCCTCGGAACACTGAGACCGAAAGGTCGAACGTGAATCATATAGTAGATATGATCAACATAGAGATGTTCACCATTGAAAACTACTCCATCTCACGTGATGATCGGACATGGTTTAGTTGATATGGATCACGTGATCATTTAGATGACTAGAGGGATGTCTATCTAAGTGGGAGTTCTTAAGTAATATGATTAATTGGACTTTAATTTAATCATGAACTTAGTCCTGATAGTTTTTGCATATCTATGTTGTTGTAGATCAATGGCCCGTGCTACCGTTCCCTTGAATTTTAATGCGTTCCTAGAGAAAGCTAAGTTGAAAGATGATGGTAGCAACTACACGGACTGGGTCCGTAACTTGAGGATTATCCTCATTGCTGCACAGAAGAATTATGTCCTTGATGCACCGCTAGGTGACAAGCCCGATCCCGCTAATGTAGACACTTTGAACGTCTGGCAAACGCGGTCTGATGACTACTCTATAGTTCAGTGTGCCATGCTCTACGGCTTAGAATCGGGACTTCAAAGATGTTTTGAACGTCATGGAGCGTATGAGATGTTCCAGGGGTTGAAGTTAATATTTCAAGCAAATGCCCGAGTTTAGAGATATGAAGTCTCCAACAAGTTCTATAGCTGCAAGATGGAGGAGAATAGTTCTGTCAGTGAACATATACTCAGAATGTCTGGGTACCATAACCACTTGACTCAGATGGGAGTTAATCTTCCGGATGATAGTGTTATTGACAGAGTTCTTCAATCACTGCCACCAAGCTACAAAGGCTTCGTGATGAACTATAATATGCAAGGGATGAATAAGACAATTCCCGAGCTCTTCGCGATGCTAAAGGCTACGGAGGTAGAAATCAAAAAAGAAGCATCAAGTGTTGATGGTTAACAAGACCACTAGTTTCAAGAAAAAGGGCAAAGGGAAGAAGGGGAACTTCAAGAAGAATAGCAAGCAAGTTGCTACTCCCGAGAAGAAGCCCAAGTCTGGACCTAAGCCTGAAACTGAGTGCTTCTACTGTAAAGGGACTGGTCACTGGAAGCGGAACTGGCCCAAGTATTTGGCGGATAAGAAGGATGGCAAAGTGAACAAAGGTATATTTGATATACATGTTATTGATGTGTACCTTACTAATGCTCGTAGTAGTGCCTGGGTATTTGATACCGGTTCGGTTGCTCATATTTGTAACTCGAAACAGGGGCTACGGATTAAACGAAGATTGGCTAAGGACGAGGTGACGATGCGCGTGGGAAATGGTTCCAAAGTCGATGTGATCACCGTCGGCACGCTACCTCTACATCTACCTTCGGGATTAGTTTTAGACCTAAATAATTGTTATTTGGTGCCAGCGTTGAGCATGAACATTATATCTGGATCTTGTTTGATGCGAGACGGTTATTCATTTAAATCAGAGAATAATGGTTGTTCTATTTATATGAATAATATCTTTTATGGTCATGCACCCTTGAGGAGTGGTCTATTTTTGTTGAATCTCGACTGTAGTGATCCACATATTCATAATATTGAAGCCAAAAGATGCAAAGTTAATAATGATAGTGCAACTTATTTGTGGCACTGCCGTTTAGGTCATATTGGTGTAAAGCGCATGAAGAAACTCCATGCTGATGGGCTTTTGGAATCACTTGATACTTGCGAACCATGCCTCATGGGCAAGATGACTAAAACTCCGTTCTCTGGAACAATGGAGCGAGCAACTAACTTATTGGAAATAATACATACCGATGTATGCGGTCCGATGAGTGTTGAGGCTCGCGGCGGGTATTGTTATTTTCTGACCTTCACAGATGATTTGAGCAGATATGGGTATATCTACTTAATGAAACATAAATCTGAAACATTTGAAAAGTTCAAAGAATTTCAGAGTGAAGTGGAAAATCATCGTAACAAGAAAATAAAGTTTCTACGATCTGATCGTGGAATTGAATATTTGAGTTATGAGTTTGGTCTTCATTTGAAACAATGTGGAATAGTTTCGTAACTCACGCCACCTGGAACACCACAGCGTAATGGTGTGTCCGAACGTCGTAACTGTACTTTATTAGATATGGTGCGATCTATGATGTCTCTTACCGATTTACCACTATCGTTTTGGGGTTATGCATTAGAGACAGCTGCATTCACGTTAAATAGGGCATCATCTAAATCCGTTGAGATGACACCATATGAACTGTGGTTTGGCAAGAAACCTAAGCTGTCGTTTCTTAAAGTTTGGGGCTGTGATGCTTATGTGAAAAAGCTTCAACCTGATAAGCTCGAACCCAAATCGGAAAAATGCGTCTTCATAGGATACCCAAAGGAGACTGTTGGGTACACCTTCTATCATAGATCCGAAGGCAAGATATTCGTTGCTAAGAATGGATCCTTTCTAGAGAAGGAGTTTCTCTCGAAAGAAGTGAGTGGGAGGAAAATAGAACTTGATGAGGTAATTGTACCTTCTCCCGAATTGGAAAGTAGTTCACCACAGAAACCAGTTCCAGTGATGCCTACACCAATTAGTGAGGAAGTTAATGATGATGATCATGAAACTTCGGATCAAGTTACTACCGAACCTCGTAGGTCAACCAGAGTACGTTCCGCACCAGAGTGGTACGGTAATCCTGTTCTGGAAGTCATGTTACTAGACCATGATGAACCTACGAACTATGAGGAAGCGATGATGAGCCCAGATTCCACGAAATGGCTTGAGGCCATGAAATCTGAGAAGGGATCCATGTATGAGAACAAAGTGTGGACTTTGGTTGACTTGCCCGATGATCGGCAAGCCATAGAGAATAAATGGATCTTCAAGAAGAAGACTGACGCTGACAGTAATGTTACTGTCTACAAAGCTCGACTTGTTGCGAAAGGTTTTCGACAAGTTCAAGGAGTTGACTACGATGAGACCTTCTCACCCGTAGCGATGCTTAAGTCTGTCCGAATCATGTTAGCAATTGCCGCATTTTATTATTATGAAATTTGGCAAATGGATGTCAAAACTGCATTCCTTAATGGATTTCTTAAAGAAGAGTTGTATATGATGCAACCAGAAGGTTTTGTCGATCCTAAGGGAGCTAACAAAGTGTGCAAGCTCCAGCGATCCATTTATGGACTGGTGCAAGCATCTCGGAGTTGGAATATACGCTTTGATGAAGTGATCAAAGCATATGGTTTTATACAGACTTTTGGAGAAGCCTGTATTTACAAGAAAGTGAGTGGGAGCTCTGTAGCATTTCTAATATTATATGTGGATGACATATTATTGATTGGAAACAATATAGAATTTCTGGATAGCATAAAAGGATACTTGAATAAAAGTTTTTCAATGGAAGACCTCGGTGAAGCTGCTTATATATTGGGCATCAAGATCTATAGAGATAGATCAAGACGCTTAATAGGACTTTCACAAAGCACATACCTTGATAAAGTTTTGAAGAAGTTCAAAATGGATCAGTCAAAGAAAGGGTTCTTGCCTGTGTTGCAAGGTGCGAAGTTGAGTAAGACTCAATGCCCGACCACTGCAGAAGATAGAGAGAAAATGAAAGTCATTCCCTATGCCTCAGCCATAGGTTCTATCATGTATGCAATGCTGTGTACCAGACCTGATGTGTGCCTTGCTAGAAGTTTAGCAGGGAGGTACCAAAGTAATCTAGGAGTGGATCACTGGACAGCGGTCAAGAACATCCTGAAATACCTGAAAAGGACTAAGGATATGTTTCTCATTTATGGAGGTGACAAAGAGCTTGTCGTAAGTGGTTACGTCGATGCAAGCTTTGACACTGATCCGGATGACTCTAAGTCACAAACCGGATACGTATTTATATTGAATGGTGGAGCTGTCAGTTGGTGCAGTTCCAAGCAGAGCATCGTGGCGGGATATACGTGTGAAGCGGAATACATAGCTGCTTCGGAAGCAGCAAATGAAGGAGTCTGGATGAAGGAGTTCATATCCGATCTAGGTGTAATACCTAGTGCATCGGGTCCAATGAAAATCTTTTGTGACAATACTGGAGCAATTGCCTTGGCGAAGGAATCCAGATTTCACAAAAGAACCAAACACATCAAGAGACGCTTCAATTCCATCCGCGATCAAGTCAAGGAGGGAGACATAGAGATTTGCAAAATACATACGGATCTGAATGTTGCAGACCCATTGACTAAGCCTCTTCCACGAGCAAAACATGATTAGCACCAAGACTCCATGGGTGTTAGAATCATTACTATGTAATCTAGATTATTGACTCTAGTGCAAGTGGGAGACTGAAGGAAATATGCCCTAGAGGCAATAATAAAGTTGTTATTTATATTTCCTTATATCATGATAAATGTTTATTATTCATGCTAGAATTGTATTAACCGGAAACTTAGTACATGTGTGAATACATAGACAAATAGAGTGTCCCTAGTATGCCTCTACTTGACTAGCTCATTAATCAAAGATGGTTAAGTTTCCTAACCATAGACATGTGTTGTCATTTGATTAACGGGATCACATCATTAGGAGAATGATGTGATGGACAAGACCCATCTGTTAGCTTAGCATAATGATCGATAAGTTTTAGTGCTATAGCTTTCTTCATGACTTATACATATTCCTCTGACTATGAGATTATGCAACTCCCGAATACCGGAGGAACACCTTGTGTGCTATCAAACGTCACAACGTAACTGGGTGATTATAAAGATGCTCTACAGGAGTCTCCGAAGGTGTTTGTTGGGTTGGCATAGACCGAGATTAGAATTTGTCACTCCGAGTATCGGAGAGGTATCTCTAGGCCCTCTCGGTAATGCACATCATATGAAGCCTTGCAAGCAATGTGACTAATGAGTTAGTTACGGGATGATGCACTACGGAATGAGTAAAGAGACTTGCCGGTAACGAGATTGAACTAGGTATGATGATACCGACGATCGAATCTCGGGCAAGTAACATACCGATGACAAAGGGAATAACGTATGTTGTTGTGCGGTTTGACCGATAAAGATCTTCGTAGAATATGTAGGAGCCAATATGAGCATCCAGGTTCCGCTATTGGTTATTGACCGGAGATATGTCTCGGTCATGTCTACATAGTTCTCGAACCCGTAGGGTCCGCACGCTTAACGTTCGATGATGATTTGTATTATGAGTTATGTGATTTGATGAACCGAAGTTTGTTCGGAGTCCCGGATGAGATCACGGACGTGACAAGGAGTCTCGAAATGGTCGAGACATAAATATTGATATATTTAAAGGTTATATACGGACACCGGAATGGTTCCGAAGAAGTCGGGGATTTTTCGGAGTACCGGGAGGTTGCCGGAACCCCCCGGGAAAGTTATTGGGCCTAATGGGCCATAGTGGAGGAGAGGAGGTAGGCCACAGGAGGTGGGGCGCGCCCCCCTTGCTCCAATCTGAATTGGACTAGGGGAGGGAGCCGGCCCCCCTCTTTCCTTCTCCCTCTCCCTCCTTTCCCCTTTCCCCCTCTCCGTTGGAAGGAAAGGGGGGGTGAATCCTACTAGGTTTGGAGTCCTAGTAGGACTCCCCACCCTTGGTGCGCCTCCCCCTTTGGCCGGCCTCCTCCTTCCCCCCCTCTTTTATATACGTGGGGAGGGGGGCACCCAAAGACACAACAGACAATCTCTTAGCCGTGTGCGGTGCCCTCTTCCACAGTTACACACCTCGGTCATATCGTCGTAGTGCTTAGGCGAAGCGCTGCGCCGGTAACTTCATCATCACCGTCGCCACACCATCGTGCTGACGGAACTCTCCCTCGTCCTCAACTGGATCAAGAGTTCGAGGGAAGTCATCGAGCTGAACGTGTGCTGAACTCGGAGGCGCCGTACGTTCGGTGCTTGATCGGTTGGATCGCGAAGACGTTCGACTACATCAACCACGTTAAGCTAACGCTTCCGCTTTCGGTCTACGAGGGTACATGGACATACTCTCCCCTCTCGTTGATATGCATCTCCTAGATAGATCTTGCGTGAACATAGATTTTTTTTTAAATTGCACGTTCCCCAACACATATTCCCACAGACAGTACATGGACAATACATAAAACCATTCTGTTTGTTGACTCAGCCACTTCGAGAAATTTATGCAGGCCCTCAATATACACAGAGGTGAGTCGGTCACCGTACATCCGTTGCCGGTTCATCTGCGTGCATTATATAATTAAGTGTATCAAAAACAATTACATAACATCATGATTAGAGAAGTGACCAAATTAATACAAGTTCATCATCACATTAAAACCAATGTACAATAGTGATCAAATGTTATTACTGAAAAAATAAATACATAAAGTTCATACATAGTTCTCATAGAACAACATATAGCTCTCTAGAGCATCTGAATAAAACATACATTGAAACTAACATACAACTATGTAAAACATTTAAATGCAACAACAAATGCGATCATAATCGCAACTAAGGTAACAATTGATCCAACAGCATAATGATACCAAGCCTCATTATCAATGGCATATTTTCTTATCTTTCTAATCTTCAAGCGCATTGCATCCATCTTGATCTTGTGATCATCGACGACATCGACAACATGCAACTCCAATTTCATCTTCTCCTCCTCAATTCTTTTCAAATTTTCTTTCAAATACTCGTTTTCTTTTTCAACTAAATTTAACCTCTCGACAAGAGGGTCGGTTGGAATTTCCGGTTCACATACCTCCTAGATAAAAACATCTGTCACGTTGGTCGGCATAATTGTCATAAACACTAAATGAAACAAATAGTTATAAAAGATAATATACCACATCCGAATCATAGACCGGACGAGGGCCGACGGGGGCGGATACCAAAATCATGGCACTATATAATAACAAAAAATAATAAAAGTAAGAAATTTATACAAGTATCTATCTAAATCATACAAGTAAGATTTTTTTTTCTTTTAAAAAGAAGATAAGAACAAGAGGCTCACCACGGTGTGCCGGCGACGAGATCGGCGCGGGCGATCGACGACGGTGAGGACGGGGACGGGACGGGACGGACCGCCAAACCTAGACAAATCTTGGGGAAAATGGAGCTTGGAGGTCGAGCTTGGAGAGAAGAAAGCTTAAGCGTGGCTCGGGCATTTCATCGAACACCTCATGTGCATAGGAGGTGAGAGCAGAGCAGCACACACACATCCCACACGCCGGCCGGTCAAAAAACAGAGGAGTGAGCGGGCAGGGGCGAGCATATATATATGCATCTCTTTAGTCCCGGTTGGTGGCTAGAATTGGGACAGAAGACTGACCTTTAGTCCCGATTCCAGCCACCAACCGGGACTAAAGGGGCTGCGCCAGGAGCGAGGACCACCAGGACTAAAGGGGTCAGACGAACCGGGACTGGTGCCTGCCGAGGCCCGGCCGGCGTCCTGGCCTCACAAACCGGGACTGATGCACCCATTAGTCCCGGTTCGTAACTCGACCGGGACTAATGCAATTATCTGGTCTGGACCAAAGCCCTGTTTTCTACTAGTGTTTGTTAATGTGTTGTGTCTTGTAGATTCTCATGTGAGCACAAGGATGAATATCAGAGATTGGATTTTTGTCGTCGAGACGTCAAAAAGTTAATTGGCATTATATCTCATGTTTTTATTTACTTCTATGATCTATGAAACATTAGTGTATATATTGCACATGACCCAAATATATGATACTTGTGGCGTTTGATAGACTAAGCTTAAGTTTAGCTTACGACCGTGCCTAGGCTTTGCCAATTCGCTAGCTCCGTCCTTGAACCATTCATATGACTTCATTACAAATCTGTTTCTCATGGCAAATTGTATTCTCCGGGATGACAAGTTTAGTTGGCGAGCATGGCAAATACGCCCCAGTTCATTTTTTTTCCCAGCAAAATTGTCATGCTTGCAAACTAAATTTGTCATCATCAAGCTAATATAAATTGCCATTAAAACATTGAATATATTTTTTGAAATGCGGCCCCTTAGGGCCCGATTCATTAAAAATGTCGAAGAGAGTTGCCCAGTTAATTAACAGAAAACCGGACGAAAACCGTCACAACACGCCTGCAAAAACAAGGCCCACAGGGCGACTTGACAACGCACACACGCCGGCGAGGTTGCAATCCGGTGTCATCGTCATCACACCTGCGCAAGGGCGACTCCGACTCCACCATCAACGACCACCGATGTAGCTCTCACCGCAAACAAGTGTTGAGGCATGCGTCGGCCAATGCCAAACAGTCCACCGCACGCGTCGACGACCAGGCAGCTCCGACTCTGTCGACGAGCATTGCAAGGGAAAAGCGCTGGGTCTGCGCCGAGCAGGTACCGGAACCGAACACCCGTCTCGTGTCATCGTCACCGCGGAGGCACCTCCTCTGCAGCTCCGACCTCCGGAAGACAAGTGAGGCACGGCAGCCCCTCAAACATGACGGATGAGACCGACTACCAAAGCTCAGCAGCAGCCCAACTCCGCCTGAAGCCGCCATCGTTGCCACACAAGAAGTCGCGCCACATCACCATTGTCGGACGGACACCTGCAGACCGCAATGCCGCGAGCGTCCAGCCCATAGAGCGCGCAAATGGGATCCAGTGCTCTTCAAGACGACGCCCCAAAAGAAGGAAGCGATGATGTCAACGCCGTCACCCAACCCGACTGGGCCTTAAGCTTTTCCCCGAAGAGTTGGAACCGAGGGTGTGCAGGGGGTGGACTCCACAGCGGCGCCTCCAAGAAGGTGACACAACGTCCGCAGACGCCAATGCCATCGGCCGGTAAGACCCGGCAAGCTTTCGCCCGGAGCATCGTCCAACACCACACCCACACGCATAGCACCGCACCGCTGACCCGCATGCCTCCCATGTAGTCATCGCACCATAACCAATTAGAAGCCACCACAAACCTCGCCGACGGCCAGAAGACGTCGTCGAGCTCGATCCGATCGAAAACGGCCAGATCTGGCATCACACCGCCGCTGCAACACCAGGGAGGCCACCAAAGGCCGGCACGCCGCCAAACAGCGTGAAGACGAGCCCCACAGAGCAGGAAGGGGAGGGCCGCGCCAGCCCCGACTCGCCGGAGACGAGTGTCCGAGCCGAAGAACCAGAGCCCGCCGATGAAGCAATCGCGACTGCCACCCGCGAGAGACGCTGCTAGGAGCCGCCATGTCGGAGAAGAGACCCAGAGGCCTACTGGCGCCGCTGCCGAGGCCACTGGCCCGCCTGGAACCACCGAGCCGAGCAGCCGAAAGGGGATCGAACCTCCCCCACCTCGAGCGCCCGTTAATTAAATAGAAAAAAAGAGAAACCCCCATCATCTAAAATAAATACATCATCAGCATGGCTTCCTGGATTCAGTGTCACTTCACACAAAATTTCACCCCCAAAAGGCATATGCTTGCAAAAGAGAAACTCCTTCCATCCTTTTTTTTTTGTTACTCTTCCAACTCAAATCTAGTGCTCACTACTAAGCAGCTATGCTCAGTAAGTACACTGCTTACTGCATTGTGTATAGTTAGTTGCTTGCAATCTTCGCTCGCAACACCTCACCCACTAAATTAATTGCAGCAACAACACGCAAAACATCAATAGAAACTTTATTCATTCTGCCCAGATGCAACAACAATCAACCAACCAAACAACCTGTTAATCATCCTGCACAAACAAGCCTGTCACCTACAGCTGCTTACACGCTTCTGAAATTTATACATACATCTGCACTCTCCAGCAACAGCTAGCTGCATATATACTCCTATAGCCTCTACAGTACACACACACTCAGTACATCACCATCCCCCGCTCGTCTTGCTCTTCGCCTCGGCGCCTGCCTCTGCCAGTTTGCAGTCGCTTCTTATGGCCCTTACCCACGAATCCACCTGGCACACCACAAATTGCACGGCAACAAAAACTTGGTATATCACTTCGTGCATGGGGTAGATAAATTCCCTTCTTAAGATCCAAGTTTCGGTTAGGCAAAACCATGTCTTTGCTCACCTGTATCTCGCAGCTGCTCGAGCACTCGAACCTTAGGCCCTGCCGGGTCAGTATGAAGAAGGCGTATCTCGTTTTCCCGTCCTCCGGCACAAAGTTGGGGAGCTGCCCTACCTCCACCACGTCGCGCAGCAGCGTCGATTCCTGAGGGCTCAGGTCTGAAATGCATTGCAGAGTTCACTGTCAGACTCAAATTCAGGTTCAGTATGACAAAGAAGACGACACCAAGAGAAATGTGATTCAGGTTCAGTATGACAAGGAACACGACGGCAAGAGAAATGTGATTCAGGTTCGGTATGACAAAGAACACGTCGCCGAGAGAAATGTGATTCAGGTTCAGTATGACAAAGAAAATGTCACCAAGAGAAATGTGGTTCAGGTTCAGTATGACAAAGAACACGTCACCAAGAGAAATGTGATTCAGGTCCGGTATGACAAAGAAAACGTCACCAAGAGAAATGTGATTCAGGTTCAGTATGACAAAGAACACGTCACCAAGAGAAATGTGATTTTTAATGTCTAGTGAGCAAGTATGATGTGTATTCATCTGTACTTGGATTACTCGAATTCAGGTTCAGCATGGCAAGAAAGAGCAGCAGTGCTGCGTGTTCATCTGTGATTGGATGACCAGCATGTCAAAAGCTTTATCTCACCTGTAGACTTCAGGTAGTAGTACAAACACTGTCCTTGTAGGACAACAAAGCGAGGAAGCCAGTCATCCACATCGGCATCATCTATGATAGGTGGCTCCCCAGGAAGTTGAGTCCATCTCTGCAACACATAAACATATTATTTAGAATAGTCAGTCTGTTGAACAGCTGTCACACGAATGAAGCTGTTTTTGGGGCAAGCAAACAAAAGTGCACCGGTTTCTTACTTACACTTCTAATATGAAGATACCCAGAAAGGCGTGCATATCTCAAGACTTCGTCGATATTTTCCAACCTGCAATGCTAAACTGCATGAATCACATCTGACGGAGAAAAAAAACATTGAATATAGACAGACACTTTGGTTCAGGTGAAAATCCACAGGAACGTTGAGGCCAAATATTGAAGGGGGATTTCATCATACCGGGCTTTTAACTGGGACTCTCTTTCATCGGCATCGGCGATGTCACTTCGTAATGATTCTACTTCAGCTCTGGTCAATTCGATCTGATAACAGCGAAAATTGTTAGCGTTGCTTGTAACTTGTAAGACGGGATTCACGGTAAATGACAGAAACAGAGGTCTGCTATAGTTATATAAAACATCGTAACCTTGTCATCATCCTCGTTGCTGGAAGACCACCTAATACGAGGAATAGACAAGAGTTGCAGAAGCGATGCAGCTCCCTTGACTCGTTTCGGGGTCCAAGAACGCCTACGCGGACTGCTCATATTGGCAAAAACAGCAAGCGTATCAGTACACCCAGCATTAAAGAAAGAGGTTGAGAATTTCAAAAGTCTTTGACAGACATAGTTCGTTCAGCCATCAGTATCATCACCTTGGTGATGGATCCATGTTGCTCTTACTTGTGGACAGACCATCGGCAGCGTCCATGGGCTGTTTCTTGGGCGTGAAGTGCTGCGGGAAGACCTCTATTCTTCCGTAAACATCATCCATCCAACGGCGCAGGTGCTAGAAGAAATCGCATAGTCTGTTTAATGGTACATTGTAGCGTAGAATTAAGAATCATAAGACAATTTCGACAGCCAAGTGGTTTCGCTACGTACTAGTATTAGAGTATCCAGTACAAGCACTTTGGTTCCCCCAGCTACAAGTATTGTGGTACAGAGGGAGTAGTAGCGTAATGTGTAACGTAGAATACGAGTGGTAAGACAACTTGGTACTGAATTGAAAGCAATCAGGCAGTTCAGTAGAGGTATTCCACTCTTTTTCTTTTTCTTTTTTCTGTGCAAAAAGGAAGCCTCGTAATAAGATAGCCTGAAATTACTAGCATGTGTATGTTTGGGTGCTGCTCCTTTTTAGGATGTCATAAGAATCGCTGGTGCTGGTGCTGGGCCTAGAGCAGAGCAGTGATGTGAACAAAGTAGTGCTGCTGGTAGTACAGTATTTGTCATCTGAACTGAACATAGAGGCCAGTTGATTTGGTAATAGTAAGAAAGCAAGACAAGCCTGGCTAGTTGTGCAGTGGCTGATTGATTGATTGATTGATTTGTGAAAAGGAGAGAGGGTCTAAATAAATCATGGCTGAAATCTATTACGTATTAGTCTAATAATGGATAATTCCTAGTGGAACCGCGGCATGTAGAGCAGCGAGGTCTCATGGGGATGATATAGGTCGGTAACAAGTGCTAGGGCTAGGGCGAGGTCCGTCGGATTGGGAGGTGGAGATCGAGCGAGGAAGGAAGGGATGGAACGAACCTGAGCTGAGGGGGACAAGCGAACAGAGGAGCCTGGACCTTGACCTGACGGTGCAGCGCGGCGCGGCGGGCGGCGATCTGGATTTCGTGGTGGCCGGGGAAACCGAGGCTGGGGGGCGGCGAATCGATGGATTGGTGCGGAAGGAAGATGGGGAAAGCTGGTGGGGTGGGGGTGGGAGAGACAGACAGAGGAAGAAGACGATGGATGATGCCAGGTCAGGTCGGAGTCCAGCGCCACCACGTTCCGGTTTCGTTCTCTTTTTTTTTTTTTTTTTTTTTTTGAGGGGGACGTTCCGGTTTCGTTCGTTTTTGAGGGGGATGTTCCGGACTTCATCGTTTCCGAGCCGGACCCTTCCTCTTGTGATCATCGGAGCGGCGGTAGTAGTCCTCCGTGTAGGCATTTGTGTCCGTGTTTGTCGTGCTGCTTTCATCGGAGGAGGACGAGATGAAGCCCATGAGACGATGGGAGGCGCCATCTTCGCCGTGAAGCGCTCGAACGCCTCCTTATTCCTCCCGTGTTGAAGTGAGTATAGCATATCCAAGTTAAGCCCTTTCATGTGAATTATTCTTTCTCTTTCAGCTCCGTTTCTTCGTCAGATTGATTCGCGCCACCAGAGCCGAGGCCAAGGAGTTCACTGTATCCGGCATACAGGCGGCCGTCATAGGAGGCACTTTCGGTGGCGGCGCACTCCTCCTAGTTGTCGTCGCCGGCTCATATGGCTAAATAAGGGCTCAATGTATCTACATATCCAAATGAAGATAGCCAGTTCTGAAGTTCGGCCGAACCGAGATCCCTTCTCTGAGCCGAGTGATGGAGATAGCCAGTTGGCATGCCAATGGCGAAGAAGAGGACCGGCTGAGAAGCAGCAAGGGGCGAGTTGGAGAGGCCCATTAGTCAGGCAATAACTCCAATCGGAAGTAGAAGCGGAAGGCCGACTCGGCCGACAATACTGAAGCTGCGGCCCTGGCTGAGCAAAGCAAAGGCAAAGCTCAGCCGAAGCAGAAGAAAGAGTGGGCCGCCAATAAGAAAAACTACTCAAAGGGCGACATTTTGATCAACCCTGTCAAATTCATACCAAAAGGGACGAAGATGGCAACCTGATCTTGCCAAAGCACACCACTCGGGAGTGTCGTCTGCTTAAGCAAGAAATGCGAGAAGATCCCTTAGAGGGTAAAGATGAGGACGATGATGACGAAGGGAAGAAGCATGCTTCTGGCTACCCCAACGTGGAGTCCTGATGAACCATAACTCCATGCTTAATTCCTACTGCCTGAGTAAAAGTAGAATTAGCCATATTCAATCTAATCTCAGTAGTCGCATAAGGATCTAGATTGAGACTATCATAAACAGACTTAGGGATAGTAGAAATGCTAGCCTCTAGATCACATAAAGCATTGAACTTATTTAAACCAATCTAAGTCTCTATAGTAGGCTCAAAAGCATCTTCTTGCTTCTTCTTTTTTGCGGGTGATATGTTGGTTTTTGTATATAGCTTCCCACATACGCCATGTGGTAGCATCTTCTTGCTTAGCTGGTAACTTACTGTAAAGTTTCTTTCTTTCATCATCTAGCTCACGTACCTTGGCTGCAACTTGATTAACAAAGACATTATACGCTTTGTTATTTGATACCTTAGGTAGTGCGTACTTCATTGATATCATCTTTACAAAGTCTTATATTCTGGCACATGGCTTGTGTCAAGTTCTTCGGTCTTCTCGTTGCTTCTTACCATCTTGACATTTCCAACCGGGTTAGGTTTCGGTTTACATGCAAACTTAGTTAGGATCACAGTTTGGCTCTCTGCAATTTTAGCCACTTGTTCTTTCATATTCTTAGATCTTCCCTCAAGCATCTGCACATCATTTGTTAATCCAACAATCTTACTGGTCAATTGACCAAGTAATTTATGATGATTCTTCAAAAAAAAATTGAAGTTTTCATTCTGCTCAGTCTGACTAGCAATAAAACTTTTTAGAATATCTTCAAGAGTATTTCTATTGCTGCTACTAGCTCCATTAAAATTATTTAATGCTCCACTATTGTTAGGATAAGGAAGTCTAGGAGCATATCCATTATTTTTTCAACTGGGATTATAACTATTGCGAGCAATAAAATTCACATCACTAACTTCTTCATTAGTGATGGCATTCACGTTTACCTCTTCTTTATCTTTCATGACGGGGATGAGTTCATCAAGCTTGGCTGTCAACCCCGCATTGTTTTCTTCAATTGCATTCACTCTTTTGGTGGTAGTTCTTTCAACATGCCATTGGGCATGGTTTTCTTACATATAATCAAGTAGTTTCTTGACATCATCTATGGGCTTTCCCATGATTGTTTCTCCTGCAGCTGTATCAAGCATAGTTTTTTACATATGATTTAAACATTATAAAACATATGAAGGATTAACCATTCCTCCATTCCATGGTTAGGACAGTTCCTTATAGCTTCTTTCATTCCATCCCACGCAAGCGCTAGTGGCTCACGTTCTTCTTACTTGAAACCTGTAATCTAAGAACGAAGTTGCATAATTTTTGCAGGTGGATAAAACTTAGATAAAAAATTGCTGCAACAATCAGCCAAGAAGTTACATTACCTCTAGGTAAAGCTAGAAGCCATTTTTTTTTTGCTTTTCCTCTCAGAGAGAAAGGAAATAGATGCAACTTCAAAGCGTCTGGGTCATAATCTCTAATGCGTGTCATGTTGCACAATTCAGCTAAATTATGCAAGTGCATACCGGCATCTTCAGAAGCAGAGCCTCCAAATTGATCCTGTTGAACCATAGAAACTAAGTCGGGTCGCGTCCGGCCGGTGCCAGCATCAACAGCCACCAACAGTCGTCAGCAACGCTCTGCACCGCGGCCGCGACCTCGGCCCGCAACCAAGAGTACGGCCCAGATGATGTCAATAAACTGATGTTTATCTGCATGCATGCTTTTATTGGTGTTTTGTCTTGTGGGAATCAAATCAAAGCTGTTATTCTCCTAGTGTTGTTAAACTGGGACAAGTTTTCTCGTTGAATTTGTGGTCTCTGGAGGGGAGTTCCATGCATGATTTGTTGAAAATCTGTAATTCAATAATATGTGCTGCTCATGCATTGCAAAAACTTGTTTCTTAACTTGTGACATTTCTGTGTGATCGCTTCAACTGGTTGTTTGTTTGTTTGTTATAATCTGCTATCATTTTTAAGAGGGTATAAACATAAATTGTTTGTTGATCTCCTGTCATTTTTAAGTGAGCATCGATGACAAGTTGATATATGACAATCATAGAGATAACTTAAACTCATCCAAATATAACGATGCTTTGATAACGTTAGTATTGTTGCATAGTTGCCTTCACCTGCCTACTTCTGTTTTAGTATTTTTGGTAGCAGTGCATTCAGAGCACTGAGTACCTGGGTTTCTACTGTAGAAAAGTTTCACTGACATTTTAACGTGGGTTATGACAATCATTTGTATTATGATGGGTATCATGTGTGCGTAGATATATATTAACAATCATTTGTATATGGAAATACACCGACAATCATTTGTATATGTATTATGATGGGTATTGTCTTGTCTGGACCAACGCTGACGATGTGACAGCATTCAACCTTGAACATTACTTTTCATATGTATATATCATTTTTGATGAATCTATACTATTTTCAGCTTACCACTCGAAATAACGTCTCATTATTTTTTAGTCATAGTTATAAATGTTTGACTTGAAAAAATTATAGCAAATCATGTATCTATGCACACATGCAGTATATACAATCCAGGGTTCACTTTACCACTAGTGCAAATAAATACTCAAAATGAAACTTCCTAATTCAATGATCTTTCTTCCCAAACTCAGCAAAGTCTGTGTGCTATATACCCTTCAAATACGCCCTAGGTGTCCAACTTATATAATTGAAATGTGGTAAAAATCGTCACAGGACCATAAATGGGCCAGAAATACCATAACATACGACCTCAGCCTGGGCCCCAAAATAGCCATGAGGCAACAATGAGTGATGATCCAACAAAATCTGCAAACTATTTTACGGCCAGGTAGAAAGCAAAAAGACAGATCCAAACTTTGCATACTACTGTACTGTGTTCATCAGATTTGTTTCCTGGAGCTTGCTTGCGAAAGCAAGCACAAAGGGATCAATCAGTCTTCTTCCTCTCTACACTAAAGAATGAATTACAACAGAGTTGCGACACCGTAAACTTAATGTGTCATCCTAGTTGCCGTTTTTCCCCTCCTGTGGCTCAGTCACAACAACCTAGTCTTCATCACGTCCCCGTTCCCTCCCTGGAGCGTCTCATGCTCTCGTCGATCAGCTTGAACGTCTTCTTTACAAGTTTCTGGTCCAGCGCCGTCGTTCTGTAGATCTTGAACACCCGGTCCACACGGTCCGGCTTGCTGCTCTGGAAGTAGACCTCCTCAAACTTCTTCTTCACAAACCTATACAAACAAAACACCATCAGTCAGCTAGCTAGGTAGCTCACAGATTTCTAATAATGTGGTGATAAGCGTGCACTCACTCGTAGGCATGTTCCACATCCTGTTTGCCAGGCGCGATCGGCTCATAGTCTTTAAACCACTCGCACACGGTCAAAGGAACCTACATACATACACACAGAAATGTGAGAGCATGCTTGAGTATTATCACTACCAAGCTCGCAGCCCTCGGTGGGTATAAAAAGTGCTCCCTCGTTAGTCGTTACCTTTTGTATTTTCCTCTCAAATATGTCGAATTTGTTGAGGAACAGCATGAACGATGTTTTCTGGATCAAAAACAACATCGCATCAAGTAAGATCCGGATTAAAAATACCATGAGGTTGAAACAGGAAATTTGAAATACAGACCTCAAAACATCTTTGCTTTAGTACCCAGTCGAACAGTTCCTTCGTCTCCATCATTCTGTTCTGTGTCTCGTCCTCAAACAACAGCTGATCATACCTGACATGAACAGCCTCCAAACATTAGACCAAAGGCTGTCTGTCACAGGCCCTCTAGATTCAAAGGCATAGTTGAAACATACTTTACATTGAAAGTAGATTTATTGTAATGGCTTTGCAGAACGTATGCTCTATTTTGAAAGTTCACATGCTTTGCAGAACGAATGCTCTATTTTGTACCAGGAAGCACCAATACATGCAAATATTCGCTAATGTCAGAACTAATGGAACTAACTGAAAGGTTGCTTACATTTTAATTTGTATGGGAATGTACAAAGTTTTAAAATATGCTGGTTTTAAATAATAGATTAAAGCCAAAGTAAGAAACACAACAGCTAAACCTGACAACCAAAAATATATCAAGCACAGGAAAAAGCTTTCAGATGCAACTTCCATGTCACTCCTTTTGCAGTGCTACCCACCACTCAAAACTTCAACATTAAGAGGTAACTTCAGACTAACTTGGCCGTTTAGAAATCATACTTACTCGCTAATGGCAGCGCAAAAGATGACGGCATCGACGCCTTCAAAAAGATGAATCCACTTCCTCCTCTCATTCCTTTGACCTCCTACATCGTACAACCTGTATACCTCTCCGCCTCTTTTGCTCTCTCCAAGGGGGCTGCAGAGAAACTACAGAGTTAACTTCAGTCTGTCATTCTGTATTGAGTAGAGCGAAAGACATGCAGACCTCAAGTAAATATATTACCTAAATTGAATTTCCACAACCCCATTTGTCCGTACTCTGGCATGGAGCACATCCTCCTGGAAAATATCTCAAAATGTTAAAAAGAAAAATACTGCAGGTGTATTCTTAAGTAAGAACGGCAGAACAGCCACCGGCAATTTGGTGTTCATCTTCATCATTGAACAAGCATCAGTGCATAAGCTTATAGTAAAGGTTCTGATCTGCCGTCTGGTGTTCATCGTCTGAACACCAAAGTAGCTTTTGATCGACAGTTTACAGTTTGGTTTTTCATTCTACTGACCCTAGTTAATTAGTTATGCAGTGTAAGTCGCTCCTCCATAAAATATTAGCTGCCAACAGTTTACAAAAGAACAAGTAATATCCATCTGACAACCTCAAACTCAGATGAAGGTTTCAGTACACTGATAGCCAATATCAAACAGATGATGCTCCAGACAGGAATTATATTGTGGATTATCACAGACCTTTGTTGGTACATAATCTGGTTCAGCTAATCGGTCCAGATTCTCCATGAAGTAGTGTGCACAGTCAGGAACTTGCAGAACACTTCCACACAAGTAAGTTTCCTACAGATGCATTTCTTTATGATTAAATTGGCTGTTGACAGTATACATAATTCAGAAACTGAAATAAGAAGTTGTTTTCACCTGAATGGCTGGATCTTCCCATAATTTTATTACATCCTGTACGAGTTCTTTGTTAAGGAGTGGGTAATCCAACCTGCCTCCGATTTCTGATAGTTTTTCTCCAATCTCCTGTAGATAGGAGAGCAGTACACCATAAATAAATAAACTCCATAATCTCAATGATACTGTAAGGCATACGATGTGAAGCTGGTAACCAGTATCCTTCACAACAATTCTCAACAAGGAACTGGTTTCAGCACCATCAAAAAAAGGCAAACAGTAAGACCCTGAAAGCGCTTGAATCTAAAGAACCAACAATTTAATGAAAATTATTTGAGCTAATGAAGAACTACCAAGTTACTCCCTCCGTTCCTAAATATACATCTTTTTAGAGATTTCAATATAGACTACATATGGATGTATATAGACGTATTTTAGAGTGTATGATGAGGACATCACTTCTACGGATACGACCACAACCCCATAACTACTTTCCTACAAATATCTTGTAGCTAGATATTTCTAGTTCCTTGCACTTTAAGTAACTAGGTCAAGCCACTTTTGTTGACTGTCCACATTCATGGAACAGCCTCCATTTCAATAGTAATGTTATCTAGTTGTTGCCAGCTGACTGTAGCAGTTCGGCACTGTAGCAAACCGACCTAGTAGCAGCCATTTTGGCTATAAAAGGAGGGGTACCTCCATATGTAAAACTTGGGTTATTTTTAGTTCAGTTTATTGTTCCTTGTGAAACTACTGCCTTGATCTTCTCTTGTGTCGGCTAGACCAACAGATTGATCTCTACTTGTAACCCCAAACAATCCTACATCTATATATATGCAATTCTGAGATTGCTTGTTACCTTGTTCTTGCTGGATTCTTCCATTTCTTGCAGGAACAGACCCTAGTGGTCAGGTCAGCTTGGTTTTGGCAAAGCTGATAACATCTCTGGGGTTGGTTCAGCGGTTGCTTGGCTATTCGGACCTCTTGGACAGTAGTCTGGATCGTGAGGGTCACCTCCACAAATCGAAGGTATCTATCTCATCGAAAGGTCGGGCCACTCTAGTGGTGTATCAGTGTAGATTCACTCATTTTGCTCCATATGTAGTCCATACTGGAATCTCTAAAAAGACTTATACTTAGGAACGGAGGGAGTAGTATTCTTTCTCTGAAGAAGTCAAGTGTAATAAACAAGTAAAGAGTACATATTTCCCAGTTATCAGAAGAACAATAATTTGTGGAAAATCAAAGCAGTGATACATAAAAAGGACAGGTTACAGACAAAACTCTGTATATTTCATTGGGCTGAAACATATCCGAAAATGACAGTGGAAAAGCAGCAACACAGTTCGATTATAGCCTAGTTCTGCTTAAAGCAGGTGCAAGGTCTGAACAGGTTCGATTATAGCCTAGTTCTGCTTCAGCTGTAACAAGTTGCGAGATATTGGTGTTTCAGCCCAAATGTAACTCTACTTACTGAACATAATATAATAGGATGTACAAACCTGATTATCCGGGGATATAACATGTTTTGAAGACTCAGTTTCCACTTGGGCAAGCTCTTTAGCTCCATCATACAGTATCTGTGCAAATTAAACTCATTACTCAGGAAAGGATGTGCAGACACACTCCCATAATAATAACATCATAAAGCTGCCTACATAATCTGATCCCCACTAGGCAATAAGAGGAAAAATGTATTAAAACACACCCGTTCCAGTATTGGCATACTTTGATTGTCTGGAACACGTTGGCATGGATGACCGTCGTATAGCCCTTGAGTTCTGCCTCGTCGAAGCCGGTTCGAAAAAGAAGCTTAATCTGAAGATAAACATTCAGTAAACGTAAGGCATACTATTTTGTCATGGGGATAGTGATTTTCCAGGGAAGAAGAATACAATAGGATTCTTGCCTGCTTAAATATCGTGGACTTTCCTGATTCTCCAGCACCTTAAAAAGAAAGCATCACCTATTAGGAATTGGTCCTGAAGCGTGCTAAAAAAGACGGCTATCGTGAATTGGTCCAAGTAATATTTCGTAGGATCATTGTTTTCAGTGTTCTATTAATGACAAACATGATAAGGCTTGCAATTTTTTCAAAAAAAGGAGATACACAAATGAAGTTGGCTACAAAGATTTAGTTGGGTGAAGCAGTAAATTGTGAAGATAGAGCTTGGCGGTACCGAGAAGCAAGAGCTTGTGGACGTGCTGATCCGCCTTTGTCTCCTGCAGAATCCGCCGGTCGATGTCTGCGGACTGTCACGATCGAGGTGTGTGTATCAGGACAGGAGGAATCAAATCAATGAATCAAGTGCGGCAGACATTTCAAGTGGAATGGAATGGAAGGAAGCTTACCCTTCTGTTGTCGGCTGCCTCGGCCTCGTTTACGGAGTGAGGTCTGCTGCAGGAGGAGCCCATGGTTTGAGGCGCGCACGTGAGCATGGACATTATTATTCTAGACGGGCACGTGGTCTCATGCTTCCTTGCGAAGACAGACGGACAGACGCCTAGATCCTCCTAGTGCATTCCGGTTGATGAGCGAGGCAGATAGCAGCTGTCCACTAGACAGACAGAGAAGTGCAATGAGCTGAAAGATGACGGTCGAGATCCAGAGATAAATAAAACTAGCTAAAAGAGAGTATTATAGTTGCAGTTGCAGGCAGCACAAGATGGAGGGTTCGGTTGAATGAATCAAGATGGTTGGTATGGGTATTTTGGGCCTTACTATGCTAGATTCAGACTGAGTGCGGCGCAACTGCACATTCTGGGAAGGAAGCAAGCAAAATGTGGCTTCTGTGGTCCGATAATGGTGAGTGAGTGAAAGCTTGGTTGATATCAATCAATCAACCAATCATCCTGATTTATTTTATATATAATAACATAAAAGAAAGCAGATGAGATGAGATGTGCAAACAAACAAGGAAGCTGACGAACAAATCAAGCATAGATAGATAATGATCCCCTTTCCTTTCCTTTCCTTTCCTTTCCTTTCCTTGGTAAGGTACAAACAAACAAACAAACAAACTGACAAAGAAAAAAAGAAACCAGACTAGAGCCCCTTCACTTTCCTTTCCTTGGTACAGTACAAACAAAGAAAGAAAAAAAAAACAAGCAAAGATAGATAGTGATTTGGTAGTGGTGGATCTACTGAGCTAGCTAGCTACCAACAAGCTGTGTGTTTTTTCCTGACGAAAAGAGATGAGAGATGGAATGAATGAATGCGGGGGTGCGTCCCCAATCCAATCCAATCCAATGTTTTTATGGCGACCGACCCCCTTCATAACATTATAACGGTTATGGCGACATCATAGACACAACCTTATGGCGAATGATAGCAAATTGAATCACAACTTCATAGTCTTGCTGTAATATGTATGACAGCAGCAAATGAGTTGTACATGAGGACATACATACATACCTGCAGCGCAACAGGCAGTACATGTACATGACATATTCAGAAATTAACACAGAGAGGACAGATACAGAAGAAACAGAGCACTAGCATGGGGAGGAAGAGCAAGGGGGATACCTAGATGGTCACCTGACGCACGTAGGAGATGAGGAACCGTGCTGGATTGGATTGGAGCAAAGGCGCTGCCCTGCAGCTGGATCTGGAGGGAAAAGGGGCTGGCGGAAGGAGGGGACAGGGGGTGGCGGGAGGGAAGAGGGGGCTGGCGGGAGGAGGGGAAAGGGGCCGCAGGAGTGGAGGGGAGGGTTCGCCGGAGGACGAGGTCGAGGACTCGAGGTACGATCTCAACCTGTCATGGCTGCTGCTGCTGCTCTCTCTCCCTCTCTCTACCTCTGGAGCCTGGAGAGGTCTTTCCTTCCCGCCGCTGCCTGATGCTTCCCGCGTGCGCGCCAATTTCTCCCGCCGCTGGCTGCTGTTCCTGCGCGCACGAGCTCACCTAGTCCCCTCGCAAAAAAAAAAAAAGAGCTCACCTAGTCCATGGCGTCCAATTTCTGGTATTGCGATGTAACACGCGTCATGTGGACGCCACGTGCGTATGGCAGACGCCACAGGCAAAACGTATCGCGCGCCTGGACGGTACAGGCTACGACCGTCGATATAGCGACGATATATGGACGCCATAAAAACATTGGGGAGCCAATCTGAATCTGAATCTAGTCAAGGTAGGCTGCCAGTGCTGTGGGCGCAGAGCCTCCGCCTGCTCAAGACGAGGATGCCGGGGTGGACGTGAAGGCAGACGAATTTATCGCAAAGTTCTAGGCGCAGCTGAAGCCGCTCTCTTGCGTTCGAGGAGAAAAGAAAAGAGGCTAAACAATCGATTTGTTGCTCTCTTGCTCTTGCTCTTGCTACACTAGTGAGACGCATTCCTCCAACAAGGGTGTGGTTCCTCACTCTCACTGACCTACCATACCAATCTCTCCCTCCACCCTACAAACCACCCGCCGCCACCGCCCCTCCACAGCTCCGCGGCGTAGCCCCTTTCGCCCACAGCCGTCTCCACCCCGCCCGCTTCCGCTGTCTCCCTTTAGATTCGATTGGATTGGATTCAGTTGAGATCAGTTGAGGTATGTATGACGGAGCAGCAAGCAAGGAGTTGCCTAAAGAGTTTTCATATCTCCTCGAAAACTAGAATGAATGTGTAACATCAATTCACCTGAACCTGATGCCATTCCAAATCCTACCAGCCTACCACATTGCAACATCAATACATGGGAAAACAAATACTTTGTGTGAACTACAAGAACTAACAGCTACAAGATGCAGAGTGTACACATTCAACAGATTGCAGAAGCACGAAATGAAACAAACAACTACAAGAACTTGATGCTCTCGGGTCGATGCAGATGTCGCCGGTCAGCTGCTTACCTTGATGGTCTCGTGTCGATGCAGATGCCGCCGGTCACCTTCTTGCGCATGAAGTGGCGGAAGAGGAGGCGAGTCGCTGGTCGTCGTCGTCGCCACTATCACCGTCGAGGTTAGCTTCTTGCCCGGCCGTCGCTCGCCACTGTCACCGCCGTGGACTCGCGATCAGCTTCTTGCCCGGCCTTGAGGTGAAGGAGAAGGAGGCGAGGAGCAGGAGAGGGGACCAGACGGGAAGGGGCGGCCGGATGAGATGCGCCGGCCGGCCGGTGGTGGTCGATCTGGGGATGGATCTGGGGAAATGGGCAGGGGCGGCTGCGAGTTGGGAACAGAGTGGAGAGGTGGAGGCGTGGAGCGGCCGTTGGGGACTTCGGGTTTAGGGTTTGCTTGTGTATAATTGGGTGGTCAGTTTGACTGACAGGTGGGGTCCTGAGTGTATACCTAGCCATGGGCAGCCCGGCCCGGACGGCCCGACCCGACCCGAAAAAGCCTCATCCGGCCTGACCTGACTTTGCCCACGGGCCGGGCCAGGCCTGGGCCTAGATTTTGAGCCGATGGCCGGGTCGGGTCGGGCCGGGCCCGGGCCCGTCGTATTCATGGTTTAAGGAAGAGGCCCGTTGCGCTTTTTACGGGCCGGGTCGGGCTCGGGTCTAAGTTTTTTGCGTCGGGCTTTGGTAGGCCTAGCCCGACAGATGGCCAGGTATAGTCCTGGGTATCCATGGAGGCTCCATGCCCGCCCCATTATACCCATGGTGTTTTTTCCTAGACCTGTGCATGGGCAGCCCGGCCCGGAGGCCTGAGCCCAAAAGCCCGGCATCCGGGCCGGGCTCGGGCTCCATTTTCCCGCCCAAAGCCCGGCCCGAAAGCCCGAAAGGACCATAAATCTATATTTTATTTGAAATATAGGTATAGTTTATTATTTTAATACCCAAATATTATTATTTTAATTGGAAAATGTCACTGTTCATGTGCTTCGGACCGGGCCCGGCTTGAGATTTTTTGCTTCGGGCTTTTATAAGCCCGGCCCGAGGAATGATTAGGTTTAGTTTTTCCCCATCACCGCTTCTTAGCGGGTAAATCCCCATGGATACCTGCCCCCACGGAGAAAAATACCATTTTGATGTGGATCCGTGTTGTCTGCCTCATGGTGTATGGTGGTGCTGACAGCCCCCCTCCCCCTTGAGTGGTGGCTTGCCCCCAAGCCGCTGCATGGGGAAACAACTGGCATAGCTCATCTTCATTCTCCCAGGTGGGCTCATCATGTATCTGCTGCAGTCCAGTGTACCAGCACCTATGGACACTCCTTGTTGCAGGCTTGCTTGACGCGCCTGTCGAGGATATCTTGTGGTGATCGAACCGTTATTGTGGCAGCAGACAGTGTTGTTTGAACAGGCTGGTCTTGAGGTGTTGCGGGACGGAGCTATGCCACGTGCACCACGGGGTGGATGGAGCTGGTGGAAGGCAAATCAAGCTTGTATGCCACCTCGCCGATGCGCACCAAGATGATGTACGACTCGTAAAACTTGTAAGAAAGATTGTGATCGGCGCACCGTGAGTCCAAGGATTGGACGTACGGCTGGAGCTTGAGGAAGACTTGATCACCAACACCAAAGGAACCCTCGGATCTTTTTTTGCCAGCTTGCCGCTTCATCCGTTGCTGGGCTCGGTGTAGTTGTTGCTGCAGGAGCTCAGTCATGAGCTTGCACTCGTCCAGCCACTCCTAGAGGTCACCGGAGACGCTACCGCCCGGGTCCAGACCCAGCTGTCTTGGTTGCTGGCCATAGAGAACAGAGAATGGCGCCTTGACGTGCGATGAGTGATAACATGTATTATACCAGTACTCCACAAGGGCGATCCATTCCGCCCATTTGGCTGGACACTCGTGGACGAAACACCTGAGCTATGTCTCAAGGCACTAGTTGACGCACTCCATCTGCCCGTCAGTTTGAGGGTGATATGGCATGCTCATGCCGATCTCAGTACCTGCTGCCTTGAAGAGTTCAGACCAAAAATTGCTCATGAAGATCTTATCAGGGGCGGAGAGAATGGTTGATGGCATGTCGTGTAGTTTGTAGACATGGTCCAGAAACTTGGTTGCTACATGAGTTGCTGTGAATGGATGGGGAAGTGGTATGAAGTGAGCGTACTTGGAGAAGCGGTCGACGACGACAAGGATGCAATTGTAGCGCTGAGAACGTGGCAAGCCTTCCACGAAATCCATGGAGATGTCCTTCCAAGCACTCTTGGGAACCGACAGTGGCTGGAGAAGGCTGAGGTATTTTGCCCGATCCAGCTTGGGCTGTATCTAGGAAGTAAATATACCTGGTATGCGTGTGGCGGAGCCCAGTTGCAACCTGCTCGATCTAATAAACAAAAAAAGTTGATAGTTGCTTGGTACTAGATACAAGAAACCTGATGGGTTTATCTCAAGAAAAAAACGGTTAGGTCCAGCTAACAGGGGGTATATGTTGGAATATAATCATAAACTTGGTGAAAAAAACAGTGGAAAAGGGGAACAACATATAACTCCAGCTTACAAACGGTACAAAAGCACGAGGATTGTTCATCAGTTTTAGACATAACCCAGATTGAAAAGGGCAACAAGATCTAACTTCAGCACTGTTTTCAGCATTCACAGTCGAATGGATCGGTCAGATCCATATAATTAACATACTGGGTTTTCAACTTTAAAGGAATATGGCGACAACATGTTCTAAATAGAAGTCGAGCACGTTCAGAAGCTCTTTTGTCCACCTAAAATAACTTATGTTGCTCTTCGACATATTCATCCGTGAAATCATCGCTAAGAAACTTAAGCCTAATGGACAATAGTTCCCTCACATTCAGCAGTAAGAATGTGACAATGTTAGTGTTTGCCTGGGTGGGTATATAGTTTTTCAGCGTGATTGTCTTCAAACAAATGTCATGAGAACTGAGAAACTCCCGATGACTACGACGCCACCGATTGGTTATAATTCTTCTACCCACTGATCTTGCCTGGAAGATACCGAATATCCTCTGTCACTCTATGAACAATTCAGGCACATAAAAATAGAAGTTTATTTGAAGTTTTTAGAGGTGGCACATGCAAATTTACTTGAAACGGCAGTGTAATACCGCATATAGGTAGATATGGTGGACTCATCTGGAATAACTTGGGTTTTAGGATTTTGATGCACAAGCAGTATTCCCACATAGTACAGGCGAAGGCTAGCAAATAGGTTGAGAAGCGGCCAGCTAGAGAGCGAAAACGGTCATGAACATGCGTTATGCATAATTAACATTGAATACTAGCATGAGTAGGATATAGACACCATGAACATAAATATCGTAGAGGCTATGTTAGTTTTGATTCAACTACATGCATGAACATGTGCCAAGTCAAGCCACTTGAAACATTCAGAGGAGGATACCATATCATCATATTACATCACAATCATTTTAATGCATGTTGACATCCAAGATAAATCATTATCCACTCCTAGCTACTTAAGCATGGCATGAGAAACTATAATCTGTAATTGTCATTGCAAATATTTTTGGTCATAATATGCTGAATCATGAATACTAGGTTAAACATATTTACAAAAATAGAACAAGTTGAGTTCATACCTGTTTCTCTCTGCCACAACCAGTTCATCAAATATCGTCATTATTGCCTTTCACTTGCACGACCGAATGATATGAAAATAATAATAGTGCAAAAGTGCCGTGGACTAAGCTGAAATCTGCAAATATTTTATTCAAAAGGAGAAGACAAGGTAAAATGGGGTCTTTGTTAGATCAATATCAATGCATATGAGAGTCACTCAACATTTTCATCGTGGTCTTCTCCTCGTTACGACTCAATAAAAAGAAGAGAATTTGAGAGAAACACACTGAAATATTTTTGAAATTTTTAGTTTTTCTAGAAGAAAGCAAGTTAAAGAAAAAAATAAAAAACGAGAAAAACTATTTACACGGGAAAGCTCCCAACAAGCAAAAGAAGAAAAAGAAAATCTTTTTGTGTTTTCTTTTTAATACTACAACTAACTAAACTAGAAAGAAAAACCGAAAAGAAGCAAGAAACTTTTTTTTTGTTGGGATTTTTTCAAAGTTTTTCAAACACACAAGAAGAAAGAGAGAAGATAAATCTAACATGGATAATACAATGAAAAAGTGTGAACACCGGCAACTGGAATGAAATCTGTAAACATGAATGTAATGTTGGTGGAAATACGTACTCCCCCAAGCTTAGGCTTTTGGCCTAGCTTGGTAATCACCATCCGCGGCCTGCATAATAATCAGAGTGATAGCTCACGGAGGCCCTTGGTGCAGCCTCCTCAGCCCGCGGAGCTACCTCGATCTCCGCCTTGTACGCGCGGGCCTCGCTCTCAAGAACATAGTGTTTTCTTTTGCTGTCAAAATCAAAAAGAGCAGGCGCGGGCAAAGCAATATGCACAATGGTTTCTTTATTGAACCTCAAGTTATAAGTATCACTACAGGAATCAGGAACTTTGCCGTCTGCCATAGCGGACGGCAAAGGCATGCCCGGCAGACGGCAAACGAGCTACGGCAAAGGGCTCTTTGCCGTCTGCTGGCGGACGGCAAAGATGAAATGGTCTTTGCCGTCTGCCAGCAGACGGCAAAGAGCCTGGACGGCACACGTGTCAGCTAAAGGCTGTTAGTGGGTTAACGGCGTGCTTTGCCGTATGGTCTTTGCCGTCTGCCAGCAGACGGCAAAGACCCTGTATAGTCCCTGTTTTTTTTTGTTTTTTGTTAAATTCATTCAATTTCACAGAATTTCACAGATATATATATAGACATTTGAAAATACTTTCAACAAGCATAACAACACATATACATACCAATCAAAAGTCCATATGCAACATATATAGCTAGCCAACATATCCAATAACAAGCATACAATGGTTTCATCCATACATGCATATATAGGTAGCAAGTTTCACATTGTTCATCCTACAAAATCAAAACAAAAAGAAAGCACAAGAAGAGTAGACTCCATCAACGCAAGCTTCCTCATCGAAAGCAAATCTGCAAATTGGGAAAGAATAAAGTTAGAAGAAGAAGAAGACTAGCTAGAAGAAGAAGAAGAAGAATTTTTCTTCTCTTTCTTTTTCTCCGAGAGCTAAGGTAGGTAAAAATGCCATTTTTTAGCTAAGCTAGGTATAAATGCTAAGTGTAGGTCATTTTAGAGCTAAGCTAGGTAACCTAGGTGATGATGCCATTTTTTAGCCAACTTACGTAAGTAAAGCTCATTTTTTATCTAACTTAGGTAATTATGCGATTTAGGAGGAAAATAAGCTAAGTATCCATTTGTAAAGCAAAATACTAGAGAAAACTTACCCTCGTCACAACAGATGCGATGAAGATCGCAACTAAGGTAACAATTGATCCAACGGCATAATGATACCAAGCCTCATTATCAATGGCATATTTTCTAATCTTCTTAAGCTTCAAGCGCATTGCATCCATCTTCAAGCGCATTGCATTCATCTTCATCTTGTGATCATCGACGACATCGACAACATACAACTCCAATGTCATCTTCTCTTCTTCAATTCTTTTAATTTTTTGTTTCAAATACTCATTTTCTTTTTCAACTAAATTTAACTTCTCGACAAGAGGGTCGGTTTCAAATTCCGGTTCACATACCTCCTAGATTAAAATATCTCTATGTCAACTTGATGGCCATAATTGTCATAAATGCGAAATGCAACAAATAGTTATGAAAGAGATTTTACCACATCCGAATCATAAAGCGGGCGAGGGCCGACGGGGACGGACATCAAGACCATGGCACTATGTATAAGAAACAATCATACAATCATACAAGCAACTATATAAATCAAGTGCAACATAAAAAATTGAATACCTAATAATAATCTGGATCGTCGGGTTCAATAAATGCTCCGGGATCAATAAATGCATCATCATCATCACTATCGGTAATGACGTGCTCATCATCATCATTACTAAATGCATCATCATGTGGAAGGCCACCTTTACCCATTATCCCAGGCTTTTTGCAATTCGTCCTTCAGCGGCTGCATGTACACATTCATATTCTTCCCCGGATAGTTGGGCCCTGGAATTATCAACGTCAGGAAAATGTTCTTTCTTTGCATAATCTGTCCGGGGGGGGGGGGAGATTGAGTGGAATGACAAATACGGGCCAACAACTGTATTGGGCTGCCGTCAAACCAAACACACTGAACTCATCCGTGCTGATGGCGACTCGAGGATGCCTCGGATCTGCCGCTTTGTCATCATGTAATGCATCGAAGCGCTTCCACGCTTCACCGTCCGATGTGTGCACCATCATCAGCTTCCCATCTGCATCTAGTTGGGTTCTTTTGCCCGTTTTGTGCCATGTCATCTGTCTGGCCGTCTCTTCGACCATGAAAAGACGTTGAAGTCTTGGTACGATTGGCATATACCGAAGAACATTAACGGGGATTTTGGTCTGCGTCTTCTCACCGATACCGTTGTCTACCACAACATACCTGGATGACTTGCAAATGGGACAATAGTTCAAGTCCGCATACTGAAGCCTAAATAAGGCACATCCTTTCTCACAGGCGTGTATCTTCTCATAGGGCATCTTAAGAGCACGGAGGATTTTGTCTGACTGATACAGGTTTGCAGGTAGTACATGGCCTTTGGGTAGAAAACGTCCAAATACTGTCATCATTGCGTCGTAGTATTCTCTGCCCAAGTTGAATTGAGCCTTCAGAGCCATTATTTGTGAGATGGCATCCAGCTGACAAAGCTCAGTGTGCTCGTGGAGAGGACGTTTTGCAGACTCAAACATTTCATTGAAGACCTTTGCAGATTCCTCCATCTCATCGTCCGAGTCCCGAGCATCATCAAAGTCTTGCACCATGTCTTGCATCCCGGTACCATGCTCATCGGTGCGACGACGAAGCACCTCAGCTCTGGCACGTTGGGCAGACTCGCCATGAAATGTCCACACCGTATAATCTGGCGTAAAACCCCTCTTCTGCAGGTGTTTGCCCATTTCATCCTCTGTCCACTTGTGCCAATTGTTGCACCCGGCACAGGGGCACCATGTTGTCCTCTGGCCATTTGCAAATGCAGCTCTCAGAAACCCCTTGGTTTTTATTAACCATTCAATGGTCATGTCTTTCTGACTAGTGTGACCAGTGTACATCCACGCACGATCACTCATCTTGCCTAGCTACTGGACACATAAGAAATATATATATAAATCATCATGTATATATTCATCAGTTAATGGAGTTTGTCACTTTTATTACATCCATGCAACCTAGACGCTAATAGGTAAAGATAGGTCATAATCCCACCCGAGTATGTGTAGATTGGGTTCGTTTTCCCATGCTCTGCTCCGGATCGGACGCAAAATTTCGGCAGCACCTCCCCGCTGTTCTCCTGATACACGTCACGGCAATAAGCAGAGAGGATGTGTACCCGGAGAACAACAGGGAGGCACTGACAAAATTTTGCATCGGATCCGGAGCAGAGCATATGGGAAAACGAACCCAATCTACACATACTCGGGCTGTCCATGGATAACGTTGGACGATTCAAAAGAATCACGGTTATAAATATGCAAATGCATGCATATTTATAGATGTAACCCTTTCGAACGGGAGACGCATAGTGGTCACGCATACTGATGATTGAAGACACCTATAGGTAGCAAGTTTCATCGGCACGAAGACTGGAACAGAGCAAATGAAGAGGGGAGAAGGAGATGTCATTTGTGCTCACCCACGAACGCAGGGGCGGAGCTCGTCGAACACTAGACCCTCACAGCGACAAAAATACTGCACATTTAAATCGAAAGATGAGTAACATAGCAATTTTCTTTTTTCCGTCAACCTAACTAAATATTTACAACATGACGAGCGGGTTAGGGGGTTCCTCGGCGTCGATGGAACCCTAAATAGCAAGTATCATTGGTGCGAGATACATGTGGCGCTCGGCGTTGAACACTAGATCCACATCCCACAAGTGACGCCGGCGCCTGGCGTCCCGCAACAATAGTTCTGGTGGCTGATGACGGTCGAACACCTTGGTGAATTTGTCTGGCAGCCTTTGCGATGAGGATTAAAGCCAAGTTTTGAAAGTTCAAACAACCAAACCGACTTGAGTCAGTTTGGGTGTTTCAAGTTTCAACACTTGGCTTTTAATCGTCATCGCAGAGGCTGCAAGACAAATTCGCAATGGTGTTCGACCGCCATCGACGCCGAGAACTGTTGCTGCGGGACGCCGGACGCCGGCGTCACTTGTGGGACGTGGATGTAGTGTTCGACACCGACGGCCACATGTATCTCGCACCGACGATACTTGCTATTTTGGGTTCCATCGACACCGAGGAACCCCCTAACCCGCTCGTCCCCGGGCGCCCTCAGGTATGGCGACGCACGGTCGACCCCGATCCTCGACCCGGTTTCGTCGATGATGCACCCCTAATCTTCTTCTTCCTCCTACTCCTCTTCTTCTTCCTCCTCCTCTTCTTCTTCTTCTTCTTCTCTTCTTCTTCTTCTTATTTTTTTTCTAGCAGGGTGGCGGGGCGGCCGGGCCAGGGCGGCGCGGCGGGGCGGGGCGGCGGAGCGGCGGGGGCGGCTCGGGCACGGGGGCGGCGGCGCGGGTGTGATGAGGGGAGGGAGAGAGAGGTGAGAGAGAGGGGTGGGGTTGGGCGCTTTTTAGTTTAGGTCACAGCTCTTTGCCGTCTGCTAGCAGACAGCAAAGAGCCTAGCTAACGGACGTTAGTTGGGCACTTTCTTTGTCGTCCGCTAGCGGACGACAAAGAATCTTTGCCGTCAGCTAGCGGACGGCAAAGAAAGTGACCGTTAGGTGGTACTCGTTCGTGGGCCACCCACCCTCTTTGCCGTTCGCTAGCTGACGGCAAAGCTTCTATGCCGTCCGCTAGCAGACGGCAAAGGGACGGCCGACGGCAAATATGATCTTTGCCGTCAGTTTTCTGTAAGCTGATGGCAAAGACCATCTTTGCCATCAGCTAGCAGACGACAAAGATCCTGATTCCAGTAGTGTATAATCAGTGATTTTGCCCTTAAGGAACTTAAGGCGTTTCATGGCATCAAAGTCTAAGTACTGAGTAGGCAAGATGGGGTCATGAGGAAGAGGTGTAATACCCACCTCTTTAGCTAAACGAGAAGCATAAATCCCACCATAAAAATAACCACTACCAGTGTTGTGTTGCAATCTGCGTGCAACAATCGCTCCAAGATTATAACATTTAATTTCGGTCAGAGCAGTGTGTATGAGGCTCAAGTCAGGGGCACATAATGTGCTGCAATCCTGCTTGCCTACAATGCATTTGCCATTAAAGAGTGCAAAGTAGTGAATTGATGGGAAATGAATACTTTTTATTCTACCTTGTGTCACCCCTCTATCCTCACCGTAGTAAAGACTAGTCAAAAATGACTCATATTCAGATATTGGTGGCTCATCTAGCGAACCCCAAAATGGAATTTTACAAATACCACAAAACACTTCTAGAGGCATGGTAAATGGATGGTCATAAAGTTTAAATGAGACTCTAAACTCACGAGGATGAAATTTAAATTCTTTAGTAAACGATTCTGTGAGGTTAAGATGCTGGTTGCACTTATCTTCAATGTAGGGACCGAGCTCGGCGTTGTGAACATATTGCTCAGATTCTTCTTTAATACCTGCACTCACCATAAAACCGTTGCACGGCCATAGGCATGATTTGATAGCGGCATCCCGTATTGAGCTTGCACTTGGTTCAACATAAGACCGACGCATCGAGCCACTACTAGATGATGCCTCTGTAGACCTCTTCCTCGAAGAACTCCTAAAGAATTGCATTTTTATTTGCGAACAATTTCTGAATATTTTTTGGGACACACAATTTTGTCAACATAACTTCACCAGAATGATAGCAACTACTCATAAGGAGGCATAGAGGCTATATTGAGCATTCAAACTACTTAGAACTCTAAGAATTCAACATGCAAGCTCATCTACAGCAGCACAAAGAGTAGCTAATTATTCAAAATATAATCCATTAAAACAAAAACTAATTAGAGCAATGGAGTCACATACCAAGTAGCAATCCCCCAAAACAGTTTCAGAAATGGAGCTTCGAGCAAAGAGATCGAAATCCGTGGGTTTGAGAGTAAGAACACGAGAGAGAGAGAGAGAGAGAGAGAGAGAGAGCACGACCGGTGCGCTGGCAGGATGCGAGCATGACCGGCGTTGAAGCTCTTGCTACGGCCACTGAAGAACTTGTGGTAGGTGAAGGCGCTGAAGATTGAGCAGCCTGTGGAACTGATGCCTTAGAGGATGAAGGCTTTGCCGCTGAGGGTTTTGACGCTGAACGCTTTGGCTTATGGGCAGCCTTTTTAGGCATAGCTTTCTTTGGTGCACTGGCACTGGTACTGCCAGCTTGGCCTGACGCCTTTCCCATTCTTTTGGAAATTCTTCACCCCTTCTGATGCTGGTGGGGTCAGCTACTTGACTAGGAGCAAGTGGTGGCACTAGTAGAAAACAGGGCTTTCGTCACAGCCGGATCAGAGCATTAGTCCCGGTTGCATTATGAACCGGGACTAATGTGAGCATTAGTCCCGGTTCGAGCGGCTAGGGCGCTGGGCAGGCATTAGTCCCGGTTCAAATGGGACCTTTAGTCCCGGTTTGAGCCACGAACCGGGACTAAAGGGTGCGATGCCCTTTAGTCCCGGTTCGTGGCTCAAACCGGGACTAAAGGTCACGAACCGGGACTAAAGGGGTTGAGGCTTTAGTCCCGGTTCGTGGCTCCAACCGGGACTAAAGGCACCTTAGTCCCGGTTGGAGCCACGAACCGGACTAAAGGGGTTTTGAAATTTTGTTTTTTGTTTTTCCATTTGTTCTTTGTGTTTAGTTTCTGTTTTAAATTGCTTATACTTTTAGGATATTTGATGTTTTTGAGTGATTCGTTTTGCATTAGATTCAAAATTTTGTCTAGTTTCTGTTTGTGCCATTAGTTTTCAAATTTGAATGATTTAAATATGATTTTTTCAAATTTGCTTCAAACACTAATTTGATTAATTTCAGTTTAAAAATAGTTTTTAATTTAATTCTTTTTGCTCCTAGTCACATGTTAGATTGTTGTCACAGTAAAATTTATTTGGTTATTTTTAGAATAATTTATATTACGATTTTAATTAAAACAATACTATTTTGCTTATATAGTTGTTTTAGTCCTTTAATTGTTGTTTTCAATTATTTTTAGTTAGTTCTTTATGTAGATTTTAACATGTTGTAGTATGCTTCTGTTAGACAACAGTAGATAAATTTTTATAATTAATTAATATTAATTTTGCTAAAGTTTTGTATTAATAATTGTTTAGCCTTTAATAATAGTTGATAGAATTAGTTTTGCTATATTAAAAGTAATTCTTTTTGCCACTTTAATAGAACGTGACTCTGGCTTGGTTAACCTTAGTTGTGACTCTGGCTGGGACGGTGCTAGAAGATGTAGTCGACGGTAGGATTGGATGGACACCATCCCGGACTAAAGAGGTTCAAACTCTACCCCCCGACCCCCGTGTATCGCCATTTCAGTTTTGTAAAAAACAAAAGAAAATGATAAAAACTTCAAAAATTAAAATCCTTCGAGATGTAGTTATGTTACTACATCTACTAGTTAGGAAAATTTAAAAACTTAAATTTGGACATGTTTTGCAAAAAAGTGTTATGAAAAAGTAAAGCGGCCATATCTTTTGCATACGATGTCGGAAAAAAATGCATAATATATCAAAAAAATCAGCACGAAAATCCGCATCCGATTTCGACCGCCCTTTTGCAAATTTTAGAATCCTCAAATTCTTAAAGAAAAAAAAGTTATGCTCAAATTTCAGTTTTTTTGAATTTTGGTTAAATCTGGTCAAACTATGGTCAAACTACTTATTCAAGAAATATTAGTGTTACTAAATAAATATTTTAGTTTTTTTGAATTTTGGTCAACTGTGGTCAAACTATGGTCAAATCCAGTCAAACTGTGGTCAAACTACTTATTCAGGAAATATTAGTGTTACTAAATAATAATTGTTTTTTAGAATAATAGTTTCAAACTCAAACGGTGCTTAATGCTCAAGTTCAACTCCTAAGGGTTAATAGGATTGACAGCTTAGTATTGTCAGGAAAACAACAAGTGCAGACTTGGAAACTAGGGGGAATAGAACTCAAAAGTTAAGCGTGCTCAGGCTGGAGTAGTGAGAGGATGGGTGATTAGAGATTAAATTCTGAAGCAGTGAGGAGGGAGGGGTGATTAGAGATTAAATTGTAAAATAATTCAAAGATTTGAAAATCAGAAGAAAAAAATTCAAAAAAAATTCAATTTTTTTTCTTCAAAAAAATTCCTTTAGTCCCGGTTGGTGTTACCAACCGGTCCTCCAGCCCCGCTCCAGGCGGCGGCCACGTGGAGCCCCTTTAGTCCCGGTTCGTAAGCGAACTAGGACTAAAGCCCGGGACTAAAGGCCCTCTGGAACCGGGACAAAAGCCCTGTTTTCTACTAGTGTGGCCTCTTGCATGAAGGCTTCATAGCAAAGTCCTTCATGTATTTGGAAGTGACGAATCTGTAGTGTCTCCATTCATATGTCCAGTATCTCTTAATATTTTGCATGCGCGTCTTGCATTACTCCTTGGTCTCTTTGCCATGAATTCTTCATCTGGCGTGCAGTACCCTGAGTAAATGTCCTCAGGCATCTCAAAAGTTGTCTGTTCCTCCTTCCTTTTGCCTCCCTTCTGAGGCCTTTTACCATCAGCCATTTTCTTCAACTGAGGTTTTTGAACTTTTGAGGACTCTGAAGATGTTTGAAGGTTTTCCTCAAGCAATGCTTCTGATCAAAATCTTTACCATTTTCGCTAGTGCAGAGTTGACCATTGGTTGGCATTGGAATTTTGAGGCCTTTGCCTTACATGCCGAATTTCTTCAGGCAGTCTTTGAGGTATTTATCTTGAGAATGAAGATGCCATTTGGTTGTTGAAGAATTTGAAGATCAAGGAAGAATTTCAATTCACCCATCATAGACATCTGATATTCTTCACGCATCATATATGCAAATTCGTCACTGAAACGCTTGTTAGTGCAACCAAAGATAATATCATCAACATATATTTGGCATATAAACAGTTCACCATATCATAAGATTTTGTGGAAAGAGTAGGGTCAAGAGAACCGGGTTTGAAACCTTTTTTCTTCAAGAATTTCTTCAGTGTATCATACCAAGCCCTTGGGGCTTGCTTGAGGCCACATAGAGCCTTGTTGAGTCTGAAGACTTTGGGTCCTCAAAACCTGGTGGTTGAGCAACATATACTTCGTCCTCAAGATTACCATTGAGAAATGCGCTTTTTCACATCCATTTAATATAAAAGAATATTGTGATGGTTAGCATATACAAGCAATATATGAATAGCTTCACGCCTAGCAATAGGTGTGATGACCCACAAGTATAGGGGATCAATCATAGTCCTTTCAATAAGTAAGAGTGTCGAACCCAACGAGGAGAAGGAAATGACAAGCGGCTTTCAGCAAGGTATTTTCTTCAAGCACTGAAATTGTCGGTAACATATAGTTTGATAGCAAGATAATTTGTAATGAGCAATAGGTAGTAATGGTAGCAAAAGTGCAACAAGGTAGCCCAATCCTTTTTGTAGCAAAGGACAGGCTGGAACAGTCTCTTATAATAAGCAAAGCGTTCTTAAGGACACACGGGAATTTCATCTAGTCACTTCCATCATGTTTGTTTGATTCGCGTTCGTTACTTTGATAATTTGATATGTGGGTGGACCGGTGCTTGGATGCTGTTCTTACTTGAACAAGCCTCCCACTTATGATTACCCCTTCCCGCAAGCATCCACAACTACGAAAGAAGAATTAAAATAAATCTAACCATAGCATGAAACATATGGATCCAAATCAGCCCCTTACGGAATAGCGCATAAACTAGGGTTTAAGCTTCTGTCACTCTAACAACCCATCATCTAATTACTACTCCACAACGCCTTCCCTTAGGCCCCAAAATGGTGAAGTGTCATGTAGTCGATGTTCACACAACACCACTAAAGGAAGCAACATACATATCATCAAAATACCAAACGAATACCAAATTCACATGATTACTTATGACAAGACTTCTTCCATATCCTCAAGAACAAAAGTAACTACTCACAAACCATATTCATGTTCAAGATCAGAGAGGTATTGAATATCCTTGAGGATCTGAACATATAGTCTTCTACCAAATAAATCAACTAGCATCAACTACAAGATGTAATCAACACTACTAGCAACCCACATGTACCAATCTGAAGTTTTGAGACAAAGATTGAATACAAGAGATGAACTAGGGTTTGAGATGAGATGGTGCTGGTGAAGATGCCCATGCGGGGGACCCCTTAATTATCATTTGATAACCGGAGTGGGAACGAATGGTAGTGGTGTATGTGATACGGGGCTGCCACGTGTATGCACGTATGTGTAATTGGCTCCGCCCGCATATAAAAACATATAAATTGACTTACGAATCTGATGTAGCATTATGCCTATGCATCAGTCTTGTAGACACATACTAGTGAGGAATTGGGACTCCCTAGGAATGCTTTAGTCCTATCGATTTCAACAACCTTCACTCATGTCCTGCGTTATTTCACTTTAGTTTTGCAAGTTACTTTGATGTTCACTACAATCAACGAATACTTTTATTTGTTTCCACTTTACTTTGGATTGCATTTAACTTGCAGGTATTGCTATTTAAACCCTCCGAGAGACAAAGATTGATTCATGTGCTCTTTATGGGATCGATACTCTTAATTAGAAAAAGCTACAACTAAACCCTGTGCACTTGCAGGGCATCAAGCCGGCGCCTCCCTACTTTGGCGAGGTATTGAATTTGGGCTCCAACTTTTAAAGAGATGCCTCATTTGGAGAATTGGTAATAAAAAAAAAGATCAAAATCCAAAGAGATCAGTGGATCCCTAGGAAAGAAGGTTTAAAGATGCCAAAGTTCATCAAAAGGTTGAGGTTGATATGGGCCAACCAATTCATGTTACCAGAAGAGAGAGCTTGGAATGAACGCCTAATTCACCAAAAAACAAAAACCCTTTTTGATGCATAGGCCATATGTAATATCAAAATCCTTACTATTGAAGTAGATGATTGCCTAGCGTGGCACTACGAAAAGCCAGGTAACTTCACGGTTAGAAGTGCATACAGATTGGCGAGCAAAATTCAAGCTCACGATAACCCACAAGCTTCGAGTTCCCCCTGTGATGCTGACGGTCGAAGTATTTGAAATATCGTCTCGAAAGCCAAGGTACCCTAAAAATTAGAGTCTTTGGTGGAGAGCTGCAACTACTACTTTGGCTACAAAAAAGAACAGATGCAGGCTTACCTTAGAGCAAGAAGGATATCGCATGTCCTATCCGTGGCAACGGAGACTCCTCTCTATGGCAATGGAGATGAGGATAAATTCCATATATTAAGTAAAGCTCTGCGCTATGAGATAAGAGATATTTAGGGGTTGCCTGGAGGCTAGAGAACGACAGTTTCGGGATACAGAAAAATTAAAGTATTTTGGCTTGCCTTTCTCAGTGCAAACTCTTTTACGAGACACTCATATCCTCAACACTAGTAAACTCTCTATACTCTCTTGAGTCTAAGTACTAGTGTTGTTCATGTTGAAGACAAGATCTTGGCCATCAGAGAGACGCCTCTTAGTACTTGCAGAGCTCTCGAGTATAACAGCAAAGGCGACCTTGCGTCTGAATGGTTCACTGCCGCTGTTGGGGGAGAAGGAACACCAAACATCACATGCTTGAAGCCTACGCCCTGCACCTCAAAGCGCTCATCAGCTTCCTGCAACAACCTTGTCTAACTTCCTCATCAGCTTCGCAACAACCTCGGTGGCCTTCGCCTTCCATGGCTGTCTACTTCCTCGGCTTGAGCATGTAGCCATCGTCCATCTTGGCGAACCTCCCTCGCACCCTCGGCTGGCTGTCTGCCAGAGCCTTCCTGCAAGCATACTGCAAAAACAGAATCGAAAACATGTATCTCCCTCTGATCTTCTTCCATGTTCTTGCTGAATTACTTGTGTATTAGTAGAAGAAGAAAAGGAATAGAGATTAGTTTGTGTACCTTGATCTTTCTGCCAAAGTTCCTCTGGATCTTCTTCTCCCTGTACCTGTTGAGCTTCTGCTTCCTTTCCTCACTTTTCAGGTCACTGATGGTCACAAGCCTCACACCAGATGCGTGCACATTTGCCGCGATCCCAGCTCGAGGGGTATTGGCACCAAGCTTCTGTCAAAAAAAGAGGTAAAAAGATCCTAATAAGTAATCTTAGGCTTGCAGTCCCCCTATTAAAAAGTTGATCTACTTACATGATGATCCTACCTAAACACATATTAGGATAACATGGCATTTATCTATACATCGCGTGTGCGTGTGAATCATAAAAAACTAAGCAACTTGAAAGATACCACACAGTAAGCGAAAGACTAAAGCAGTGGGGAGGCCATTAAGGGAAAGGTGGCTTTGAGCAGAATTAGCAACCTCTGAGATCACATCACTAGCTACCTAGTGCCTCTCCTTACTTCATATCATAGCTTTAATCTATAGTATAATGGAACGGAACGGCCTTTTCATGTTGAGCAAAGCACTACACATCTACAGTGAGGTTTTTGTCCAATGCCATGAGAAAGCAACGCCTTTTAGGTTTGGTTTGTATACTTGGCGTCTCTTTTGTCGACAGCTGTGCTCACTTAGAGTCGCAAAGGTGAAAGCTCAGTGCTGCTTGTCACAATAATTCCATTTCCATCTAGTGTTGTGTTGTGCAGTGCAACAGGGAGAGAGAGAGAGAGAGAGAGAGAGAGAGAGAGAGAGACAGGGGGAGAAAGGAAATGATCATCACCATGTCCTCATACATACCTGAATGTCACCCTCGCTGTAGACTCGCCGGAGCCCGAATGCGGTCTCGAAGTCGAGCCCTTGGAAGTTGAAGAAGTTGGGCTGCACCGCCAAACCGTTGATCCAGTCCGCCGATTTGAGGCACCCGGAGCTGACGCTCTTCTGGAGCAGGCACTCACCAGCGGCGGCAGCGGCTGCGGACGACGATGCCCTGAGCTCCCCGGGCACATCCTCGACCTGCAGCATGGGGATCTTGACGTCCAGCAGCTCGGATATCGTCTCCTCGATCGCCGAGTCCTCCATGAGCTCCTTCTCGCACTTGTACAGCGCCTCACTCAAGCTCATGTCCGAGGCCTTGATGGTGTTGTTCATGGCGTTGGCGCTGCCGGACATCATCGAGATGGCCGCCGCGACCGGGTCGAGGGCGAGCAGCGGTTCCTCGATTATGGGCTCCGGGGCCTTGAACAGGTCGCCCTCTGCTCCCAGGTCATACTCTGATAGCAGGGATGGCTGCCCCATGTCTCCCTGTTGAATTTTTTTCCATACATGAAACAAAATATTAGATAGAGCTGAGAAGTCAAGTTTAATATTTAATCCTACCAGAATGGTAAACAGCAAATATCTGGTAACCAAAGCTACTTATTTCTACAAGTATAATGAAGTGAACTGAACTGGTAACAGAGTAGGGGAATTGAACTGGGTAACTAGTTATTTCTGATTCATCCATTCATTCGGTACTCCCTCCGTTCCTAAATATTTGTCTTTCTAGAGATTTCAATAAATGACTACATGCGGAGCAAAATGAGTGAATCTACACTCTAAAATATGTCTATATACATCCGTATGTGATAGTTCATTTGAAATCTCTAAAAAGACAAATCTTTAGAAACGGAGGGAGTAGAAAGGAAGAAATAAAAAGCCAGGTAGCTGCTAGGTAGTAGACAAAAAAATTTTATGAGTGGGGAGACGTGTAAATAAGAGGTACTGTAGCTGCTAGGTTGTTGTTGTATTCTAGTGTAGGAGCACATGTCAACTGACGGCAAGTCCCTGTCATGCGTTGCTATCACCACACCACATGAGAGCAGATGAGAAAGAGCATATACCGCCCAGGGACAGTGGCATCTCAAATTGGCCAAAATCTCAGGCTAATTCGATCCCTCCATCCACCATTGGCAGCTAAAGGAAGCAGTGACCCGGCTGGCTCTGTGTGAGAAGATTCAAAGTTGGGAGGCAACATGACCAACTGCTATCTGGGAAAGCAGTTAGGGTCATAAAATCTGCTGTCGATTTCTTCGATATGATAAATCACAAGGCATCTGTTTTCTCCTGAATGAATGAGGGGATATTCAAATTTGTGGCGTGCTGTGATTTAAGGTAGCGGTGTCATCACTCATCAGGCAGTCATCAGTAGGAGGATTTATGCCAAATTAGGGAAAATTAGGAGTTTGATGGGATACTTTTTGTATGGCAGTGCTGATGGACGTTGACGAATGACTGCTGTACATAAAGAAGACATGGTAAGCAATCTTTATCAGTAGCTAAAAATGTGCACAAGGAGGGAATTAAGCTTGCGTGTGTGTGTGTGTGTGTGTGTGAGTGTGATTGATGTTGATGGCCATTAGTAGTAAAGTAGCACTTGTCCATAGATATTATATTTGCAGAGTTGATAGTCTTTGCTTCGCCCCGACAGCAGAGCAGAGGCCATCGATCATCGATGTCGAAGGTGGGGCTCGGAAACAAGAAAGGGGAAAGAAAGCTACATTATAATTTGTCTCGACGGACGGACGGAGAAGAGAAGAATTGGTACCTTTTATTTGATCTCCAAAACTGAATTGCAGCAAGAAGCAGGATCAGACAGAAAAAACTCTTGTGTTAAAAGCAAAACCCTGTTTTGTTTTCAATGGAAGAGAGTAGAAAGAAGACCCAACTCCAACTGCAGGTGGGTTGACGTGATCTGATGCAGGAGATTGCTTAGAGGAACTAGCTTAGCTTATTGGTGCAAAGATAGCAGGGGAAAAGCTATTGGTGCTCACGAGGTTGTTGGCGGCGGCGTCGGGTGCAGCAACAGCGGCGGCGGCTTGATGTTGTTGTTGTTGTTGGTTGTGCAGGAGAGGCAGAGGTGGCGGCGGCGGTTGCGCCGGAGCAGCGGAGGCAGAGGTGGAGGAGTGGTGTCGGTGGGGGTGGGAGAATACGGTGGGGGAGTATGAGTATGAGTAGCCCGGCCCCGGCGGCGAAGAAGAGTAGGCGGAGAAGCTGAAGCCCGCGTCGGCCAACATCTTCTTCTTCTTCTTCTTCTTCTTCTTCTTCTTCTTCTTCTTCTTCTTGTGTGTTGACTTGTTGGATCTCTGCTTCTTGGCTTGTTAGAGGAGGAAGAAGGGATGGGTGAATGAGGGAAGGAATGGGTTGGGAGAGGTTGGAAAGGATGGAGGCCGCCGCAGGCAGGATTTATAGGAGGAAGAAGAAAGAGCGGCGGAGGAGGGGAGGAGGAAGAAAGAGACAACAAAAGAAAGAAAAGCCACGCTGGTGTCTTCATCTTGGTGGTGGGCTGGGCTAGTAAACAACCATATGCGCCCGTCCAGTTATACATTTCCCTCTCACCCACTCTTCTTGTCGCCTCAAAAAAAAAAAAAACCACTCTTCTTGTTACAGCCAGCAGCTAGCAATATCGCATTGCCATTACGATTGCACCCCTGGTAATTCCTCTTATAGCATAGCATGATACTAGAAGGAGGAGAAGCATTCGGTTGTTTTTGGACCGACTGCTAGAGTGCATTGTAGCCAACTAGACATATACTCTCATTATGAACAAATAAAAGGAAATAAGAGAACACACTCTTATATATAATACTGGCATACACCCATCATCTCATTATGAACAAATAAAAGGAAATAAGGATGTTTATACATATATATAATACTGGCATACACTCTTATACATATACTCTCATTATGAACAAATAAAAGGAAATAAGGATGTTTATCTATTCCATCTACTAATATTAATTGTAATTCATCATCGATTAATCATCGAGTAAATTACCTTCGGCTCTCTCTCATTTTCCATATATATCTAAAGAAAATTACAACCCGCTGCCTTCCACCTAACTAGTTTGCTGATTGGTTGGTTATTTATACGCCGCCAAACTCTTTACTCATCCCTTTTTGTCCTTCATTTTCATCTTACTTACGTGCCTCAAATGACCATTCATCCAGAGGGCGGAGACAAGCCCCGGGCACGTCGGGGCGTGACGGCCACGTGATCGTCCACACTATTTTTGACCCGAGCATGTAAATTAGAACCCGCTACCTTCCACCTAGCCAGCTGGCCGACTGGTTGCCTGTTTATCTATCTACCACCAAACCCTTTACTCAACCGTTTTTAGCTCATTTTCATCTTATTTGCGTGCCTCGAATGACCATCCATCCAGGGTGGAGAAAATCCCCGGGCACGTCAGGGCGTGACGGTCGTGTGCTCGTCCACACTATTTTCGACCTGAGCACGCAAATTACAACCCTCTACCTTCCACCTAGCTAGCTGGACGATTGGTTGCCTGTTTATCTATCTACCACCAAACCCTTTACTCAACCGTTTTTGTCGCTTATTTTCATCTTATTTGCGGCCTCAAATGACCATTCTTCCAAGGCAGAGACAAGCCCTGGGCACATCGGGGCGTGACGGCCACGTGCTCGTCCACACTATTTTTGACCTGAGCACGCAAATTACAACCCGCTACCTTCCACCTAGCTAGCTGGCCGACTGGTTGCCTGTTTATCTATCTACCACCAAACCCTTTACTCAACCGCTTCTGTCGCTCATTTTCATCTAATTTGCATGCCTCCAATGACTATCCATCCAGGGCGAAGATAAGCCTTGGGCACGCCAGGGCATGACACACACGCGGTGCTGGGATGTTGCTGCTGGCAAACAACAAGCAAGCTTGCAAGGAAGCAACCATATTAGCCCGTCTGCTTCTGCATTTCCCTCTCATTCACTTACTCACTCTTCTTACTGCTAGCAGATAGCAATATCGCATCGCCATTATGATCGCACCCTTGGTTATTCCTCTTATAGCAAGATAAAAGGAGAAGAAGCACTCGATTCTTTTTGGACTGGCTGCCAGAGTGCATTTAGCCAACCAGACAACGTACACCCTCATTATCGACAAATAAAAGGAAATAACAGAGTACACTCTTATATATAATAGTGGCACACACCCACGATGCTCATCCATTCCATCCACTCATATTAATTGGAATTCATCCTCGATTAATCGTCAAGTAAATTACCTTTAACTCCCTCTTATTTTCCATATATTACATATAAGCAACTTTTAAAGAAAATTACAACCTGCTATATGCAAAAATTATGATAGCGGGGAAAAGGTACTCACGAGGTGGTGGTACATGGTGGCGGCGGCGGCGTTGGGTACAGCAACAACAACGGCTTGATGTTGTTGGTGCAGGAGAGGCAGAGGTGGCGGCGGCGGTTGCGCAAGAGCAGCGGAGGATGAGGGAGAGGAGAAGGAGTAGTATGGGTGGGGGTGGGAGAGGACGGGGGAGTAGGAGTAGCCCGACGGTGAAGAAGAGTAGGCGGAGAAGCTAAAGCCCGCGCCGACGAACATCTTCTTCTTCTCTGTTGACTGTTGGATCTCTGCTTCTTGGCTTGTAAGAGGAGGAAGAAGGGATGGATGGATTGTTGGTGTTTGAAGGAATGGGTTGGTATAGCTTGGAAAGGCCGCCACAGGAATGATTTATAGGGGGAGGAAGAGTGGGGTGGGGGGGGGGGGGCGGGGGGGGAAGAGCGGCGTGGAAGGGGAGGGGAGGAGGAAGAAATGGACAAAAAAAAAGCCACGCTGGTGTCTCCATCTTGGTGGTGGGCTGGGCTGGTAAACAACTAGCAAGGAAGCAACCATGTGGGCCCGTCCAGTTCTACATTTCCATCTCATTCACTCACTATTCTTGTCGCCTAAAAAAAAAATCACTCTTTTGGTTACTGCCAGCAGCTAGCAATATCACATCGCCATTACGATCGCACCCTCGGCAATTCCTCTTATAGCATGATACTAGAAGGAAAAGAAGCACTCGGTTATTTTTGGACCGACTGCCAGAGTGCATTGCAGCCAACCAGACAACATACACCTTCATTATAGTCAAATAGAAGGAAATAAAAGGACACATTCTTATAAATAATAGTGGCATACGCCCACGATGGTCATCCATTCCATCCACCCACATTAATTGGAGTTCATCCTCGATTAATCGTCAAGTAATTTACCTTCAGCTACCTCTTATTGTCTATATATCACATATAAGCAATGTTCAAACACCGCCAAACTCTTTACATTAATTGTAGTTCATCCTCGATTAATCATCAAGCAATAACTCGCTGCCTTTCACCTAGCTAGATGGATGATTGCTTGGCTGTTTAAACACCGCCAAACTCTTTACTCATCCGTTTTTGTCATCCATTTTCATCTTATTTGCGTGCCTCAGATGGACCATCCATCCAGGCGGCGGAGACAAGCCCCAGGCACGCCGGGGCGTGGTGGCCATGTGCTCGTACGCACTATTTTCGATCTGGGCACGTAAATTACAACCCGTTGCCTTCCACCTAGCTAGTTGGCTGATTGCTTATCTCCTTATACGGCGCCAAACCCTTTACTCATTTATTTCTGTCATTCATTTTCATCTTATTTGTCTGCCTCAGATGACCATCCATCCAGGGGGCAGAGACAAGCCCCGGGCACGTCGAGGCGTGACAACACGTGCTCATACACACTATTTTCGATCTGAGGACGTAAATTACAATCTGCAACCTTCTACCTAGCTAGCTGGCGGATTGGTTGCCTTTTTATCTGCCACCAAACCCTTTACTCATCCGTTTTTGTCGTTCATTTCATCTTTTTTGCATGCCTTAGATGACCATACATCCAGGGGCGGAGACAAGCCCCAGGCACGTCGAGGCGTGATGACTAGGTGCTCGTACACACTATTTTCGATCTAAGCACGCAAATTACAACCCGCTGCCTGCCACCTAGCTAGCTGGCGGATTGTTTGCCTGTTTATCTGCCACCAAACCCTTTACTCATCTATTTTTGTCGTTCATTTCATCTTTTTTACGTGTCTCAGATGACCGTCCATCCGGGGGGCGGAGACAAGCCCCAGGCACGTCGGTCATGACGACCACGTGCTCGTACACACCATTTCTGATCTAAGCACGCAAATTACGACCCGCTACCTTCCACCTAGCTAGCTGGCCGATTGGTTGTCTGTTTATCTGCCACCAAACCCTTTATTCATCCGTTTTTGTCGTTCATTTTCATCTTATTTGCGTGCCCCAAATGACCATCCATCCAGAACACAGACAAGCCTCGGGCACGCCAGGGCATAACAGCGGCGTGCATATTCACATCATTCATCTCCCTGTAGCTAGAGTGTAGTGAAGCCGACCCAGGGCCGGGCCCAATCCTGCCACAGCCCTTGCATCCATCGTCATGTTACCCCGCCCATCGGACACTCCTTTTGCATATCAACTGATGGGCTTCCTTGGCACCAACCTAAACCTTGGGCCAACCTTAACCATATCTATCTCCTAATATCAACATTCATTTTAGTCCCTTCCACCTAATTAAATCTCCTTCGCTTTTCTGGTTATATGCCGCCAAACCTTTTTACTCACCTGTTTTTGTTGGCCTTTTCATCTTATTTGCGTGTCTTAGATCACCATCCGTTAGCCCACATGTTCCGCCACACCGATGGTGTTGGGAAACGTAGTAGAAAATAAAAAAATTCGCCCTAGAATCACCCAGGAACACTACGAAGATGCGATAAACGGTTTGGATCAGATCGTTACTGACTCCGAGTTGCAGTGAAAGAAGACGAGTCAGTGTAGATCGTACTTGGAGGCCCTCAAAACGTAGATGAACGATCCCGCGAACCGCCCATGAACAATCCCTCGAACAGAAGACCGGAAGCATGGCCTCTCTACGAGTTGCAAGCATATGGTCTTCACGACCCGGCAGCGCTTCACCATCCGGAGCTAATCGTTGCCAGAGAATTAGAGGGAGGAGATTAGAACCACATTGGGCTTCAAGTTATGAGGATTAGAGGACCTAGGTATAGCTCTAATTGATCGACTAGGAGAAACTAGAAATAGAACTAGAGAGCTGGAGGAGGCACCAAAACTTGTCTATCAAAAGGGCCAAAATCCTCAAGTATATATAGGTTGGAGGGAGGAGAGAGGGGTGCTACAAGGGGAAAGGAATCCCCCTTTGGCCGGCCAAAGACCAGGGGGGAATACCCCTCTAATTTGGCCTCCCCCTTCCTTTCTACAAGGAGGAAGGTGGCATGTCCACCTATTGGGCCCAAGTGGCCCAATATGCTTTCCACCACTTGGCCTTTTAAGGCCTGTTGATATTAAATTAAATAGAAAAGCGTCCTAACTATTATTAGAGCCTTTTATTATTAATTTAACATCTCCGGAAACATTTTTCATCTATATATTATTTGTCGGAAATACCAGGTATTAATCGATAAACTCTGAAACCCATCCCATGACCCTGAAATGCTTCTGGTTCTTATCGAAACTATTTTGAATATTAGTGAAACTTCCTTAAGCTTGTGACCTGCTACTTGTGAACTGCTTTGGGATTTCCCCGAAGAGGAGGGGATGATGCAGTACAGTAGAGATAAGTATTTCCCTCAGTTAAGAACCAAGGTTATCAATCCAGTAGGAGAACCAAGAAACACCTCGTTAGTAGCACCTACACACAAACAACAAATTCTTGCAACCCAACACGAACAAGGGGTTGTCAATCCCTTGACGGTTACGAGCAATATTAAATTGTATGGTATTTGATAGATAGATCGGACAAAAATACAAAATAAAGTAAAAGCACAAGTAGGTATTTTTAGGATTTTTAATATGATAAAAGATAGACCCGGGGGCCATAGTTTTCACTAGAGGCTTCTCTCAAGAAAATAACATACGGTGGGTAGACAAATTACTGTTGGGCAATTGATAGAAAAGCAAATAATTATGACGATATCTAAGGCAATGATCATGTATATAGGCATCACGTCCAAGACAAGTAGACCGGAACGATTCTGCATCTACTACTATTACTGCAACCATCGACCGCTATCCAGCATGCATCTAGAGTATTAAGTTCACAAGAAACGGAGTAACGTCTTAAGCAAGATGACATGGTGTAGACAAGATAAACTCACGTATGAATAAACCCCATCTTTTTACCCTTAATAGCAACGATACATATGTGTCATGTCCCTTTCTGTCACTGGGATTAAGTACTGCAAGATCGAACCCATTATAAAGCACCTCTTCACATTGCAAGATAAATCAATCTAGTTGGCCAAACCAAATCAATATATCGGAGAGGAAATATGAAGCTATAACAATCATGCATAAAAGAGTTCAGAGAAAAATGAAATAATATTCATGGATAGATCTGATCATAAACTCACAATTCATTGAATCCCAAAAAACACACCGCAAAAGAGAATTACATCGGATAGACCTTCAAGAACATCAAGGAGAACATTGTATTAAAGAACATCGAGAGAGAAGAAGCCATCTGGCTACTAATTATGGACCCGTAGGTCTGTGGTAAACTACTCACGCATCACCGGAAGGGCAGCAAGGTTGATATAGAGCAAACCTGTAGCCACCTCAGTAGGGGTGTTATCTCTCCGGAGAGCCCTGAACCTGGGTACGTCTCGTGTCACACACTTGCGCATACCAACCTCGCCTCTGGAACCCACCGGTGTCCTTGTGTCTGTCCCCATCTTTAGCCATCCTATGGCATCTGCCGTGAGATCACCACGACACATAGGGAACCACAAACCTTAACACCAATATTCTTACTAAAGCACAATCAAACTTATCATATCCAATGATCTTTCATGAAAGTTTTTATTATATCCCTCTTGGATATTCACCCCTTTCATTGTTTTATCAAGGACCGGGACACGAGAGATGTTCTTCTTAGAGGTCGCCTGTGCCATGGACTCTATGCACTTGATGTGCCGCCAGTTCCTCAGGATTTCAACGGTGTGCGTGTGTCGTCTACCCATTGGCACGCGCGGCTTGGTCATCCTTCCATTCCCATAGTCATTCATGTTCTTCGTCGCCATGATCTTCCAGTTGCGTCCAATAAAAATATTGCTACCATTTGTGATGCCTGTCAGCAAGGCAAGAGTCATCAGCTTCTGTTTTCAGAGTCGAGTCGTGTAGTCAAAAATCCACTTGAGCTTGTGTTTTCTGATGTGTGGGGTCATGCCCAAACATCTGTAAGTGGCCATAATTACTATGTCAGTTTTATTGATGCTTACAGTTGATGTGTTCGATGTTTTTCTGCAATTTCAAGCACATGTTGAGCGTCTCCTTAAGCATAAAATTGTACATGTCCAATCTGATTGGGGGGGGGGGGTGAGTATCACAACCTTAATGCCTTCTTCAACAAGCTTGGGATTTTGCATCGTGTGTCTTGTCCTCATTCGCATCAGCAGAATTGCACTGCCGAACGTAAGCATCATCATATTGTTGAAACTGGCATTGCTCTGCTTGCTCATGCATCAGTACCTTTTCGTTTTTGGAGTGATGCTTTTTCCACCACCTGTTTTCTTATTAATAGGCTTCCAACAAGAGTCCTTGGGATGAAAACACCACTTGAACTCTTGCTTAATGAAACTCCAGATTATACGTTCCTCAAAGTGTTTGGGTATGCATGTTGGCCTCGCCTTCGCCCTTATAATAAGCGTAAACTTGAGTTTTGGTCCAAACTATGTTTCTTTCTCGGGTATAGTTCTCTTCACAAAGGGTACAAGTGCCTTCATGTTCCGTCTAACCATGCTGCAGGTATCGGTCATGGAGCTCGTCTTGAGTTGCTGGAGGATCAGGAGCCGGGTGCTGCACGTGAGGGGAGTGGTGGTCACGTGCATTCCCCATGCACGCCTGGGCCGGCCTCGCCTGCCTTGTTGTTGCCTGGACAGGCTTCGCCCGCATCAGGAGAGGCCGCCTCGGGTCCTTTCGACGGGGTTTCTACCGGGTCGTCTTCGTCTGACCTCGTGACCAGCTCGGCTGCGTCGCCTGGCCCATCGTCGACAGCGGCCTTGCCGACCACGTCTCCTGACGCGCCTTCCGCGTCATCGTCACCACCTCCGGCGCCACCAGCTGCTACTGCTCAGCGGCCTCACACACGCAGTCGGTCTGGTATCGTTTGTCCCAAACAACGAACGGATGGGACGGTCGCACGGCTTGCAGCTTGTGTGGCGCAGTTGCGGGATGATCCGTCTGCTGAACCGCGACACTTTCAGGCTGCTCTCTGGGTTCCTCACTAGCGTCGTGCCATGGAGGAAGAGTATCACGCACTGTTGCACAATGGTACTTGGCAGTTAGTTCCTCCGGTCTCTGGCATCAATATCATTGATTCCATGTGGGTCTTCAAGGTTAAAAGACATGACGATGGTTCTATTGAACGCTATAAAGCACTGTTAGTGGCAAAAGGGTTCAAACAATGGTATGGTCTTGATTATGAGGATACGTTTAGCCCGGTTGTTAAGCCAACCACCATTCGGCTGCTGCTTTCTTTGGCTGTTACTCGAGGCTGGTTTCTTCGCCAACTGGATGTTCAGAATGTTTTCCTACATGCTGTCCTGGAGGAGGAGGTTTACATGCATCAGCCCCCGGGGTTTGTTGATCCTGATCGTCCTCATCATCTATGCCGCCTGGTCAAGGTGCTTTATGGGCTGAAGCAGGCTCCTCGTGCATGGCATGCCCGGCTTGGCTCCGTTCTTCGGGCCCTTGGTTTTGTTCCATCCACGGCTGATACCTCGCTCTTCCTTCTCCATCGGCCTGAGGTGGCGATGTATCTACTGGTCTACGTTGATGATATTATTCTCATTAGCTCCTCCGATGCTGTTGCTGAACGTCTGTTGTCTTCCTTGAGTGGTGATTTTGCTGTGAAGGCCTTGGGCACTTTGCATTACTTCCTTGGATTAGAAGTCTCTCGGTCCTCTACTGGGTTGACCCTCACACAACACAAGTACTCTCTAGACTTGTTGCGACGATCAAGTGTGCTTAAGTGCAAACATGCTACGACTCCTATGTCTGCCACTGATCGCTTGTCTGCTTTTGATGGGGATCCCCTCACTTTCGATGATGCCACTGAGTACCGCAATATTGTTGGTGGTCTGCAATATGTGACTATCACTCGGCCTGATATCTCCTATGCAGTCAATCGTGTGTGTCAGTATCTTCATGCTCCTCGGACTTCGCATTGGTCGGCTGTGAAGCGTATTCTACGCTACATCTGTCTTACTGCCTCATATGGTTTGCTTCTTCAACCTGCACCGTCTGGTGAGCTTTTGGCTTTCTCTGATGCAGATTGAGCTGGGAGTCCTGATGATAGGCGATCCACGGGGGGATATGCAGTCTTCTTTGGTCCCAATTTGATCGCCTGGAATGCTCGCAAACAAGCTACAATGTCTCGCAGTAGTACTGAAGCTGAGTACAAGGCAGTTGTTAATGCCACAACTGAGATCATATGGGTACAATCCTTATTGAGAGAGTTGGGAGTCTCTCAAGCTCAGGCATTGGTCCTTTGGTGTGACAACATCGGTGCTACATACCTGTCGTCTAATCCAGTATTTCATGCCCGAACGAAGCACATCGAAATTGACTATCACTTTGTGAGGAAACGTGTTGTACAAAAGCTACTTCATATCAAGTTCATCTCCTCTAAAGATCAACTTGCTGACATCTTCACGAAGCCTCTACCACAGCCATAGTTTGTAGGTTGTAGGCGCAATCTTAACTTGCTTTGTACCTCAGGACACAGTTAAGATCGAGGGAGAGTGTTAGACTGTATAATACGTAGCATCTGTACATGAATTGTATTCTGTATTGTACACCTTGGTATACCTCTATATATATGAGATAGCCACACCCGGTTTACAGTGTCATGCTGTTTCCCGATTACTACGTTTTACAATGATAGCTACGAGAGCTTTGGGATAATTAGCTGTTTAATCCCAGTGTGCACCATGCATGCATCGATCCATGAGGAACACTAGACTCATACACAAAGTCGTCGCTAGCTACTGGCTAGAAGAAGCTTCATTATAAGTATTTCACTAGTTTCCAATCTCCATAAAGAAAATAAAAGAAAAGAAAAGAAAGTGTTGAAGAGGAAAGGGAAGATGCACCCGGTTGGTTTTCTACTAGTGGAGAGCCAACATCTTTTGTAGAGGCACCCATTATGTCTTTTGCGTCTACACCTTTTAGAGGCAAACCATGGACAACCCTTGTTCCTTAACCGGCAAGGCTTTTTTTTTTTCGTCAATTGAAACAACATCTTGGCCATCTAATTAACCAATTGCTATATATGGTAACCCCTTTTTTGTTCTTTTGGAGGACCTCCAGTAGTGAGATCAAATCATTTAGGTCATCAGTGGACTGTAGGTCATCGATTCCTTGCACCACCACCACTACCATGGCTAGTTTTATATTTCCATCATAGTCATTAGTTCACACACAAGCTACATGTTCTCTTCGTATCATAAAAAAGTGATGCTTTGGACACGTCTTCGGTCGAGCATTTAATCTATTTTTACTAGTGGCAAAATTGTAGTTGTTCAGATTGGGAATTTCAAAATCATATGTATATACTTTTCTCAAAAATCTATTTCTATAATCTTATCACATTTCTTGTTTTTATAATTTCTTGTTATTTATACATGTAGTGCACTAGAAGCCATGACGGCACATGCCAACAGATGGCTACACGCACGAATAATCGACAAATCTGACTTTGACGACGAGCTTCGCAATCCCGCTGCCTGTTTCTTACGGTGCTTTGTCTGTGAGACTCTGGAACCTAGCCGAGTTCCCGGAGGATCAAACCCGCAGTAGCGGAAGGAAGAGATGCCTCTTCTGGTTGGTGTTCGCGTCGAGGACATGGACCCTACGGCTACATGTAACAAGATAATTATTGAGCAGTTCTTCTTGCGGTGTGCTTCTGACTCCGTGTTTAAATTTTCGGCATTTTTATAGCAGTGTTACCCGTTATGTAGGTGGCAGGACATGGACCGGCTAGGTGGCATGATGGATGATCTTATGGTAGCAGGCCGCCAGCTAGTTTTCCCCCCTAGCCGTTGATCTCTTGGCTCCGAGGAGTCGTGTATGGCTTTTTCATGCTTGGGCATGTTTGTGATTTTGCCCTAGTAGATCTATTATTTACTTTCTCTCACTTGAACTACTTATATGGGCTTGATGTTGCTTTATTTATAAAGCACGGCAAAAACCTATTTGAGAAAAATACAAGTTTACTTCAATAAAAATTACTTCAAGAAGAAAAAACTTCAATAAGTGATACGTAGATTACAAGATACAAAATTGATACGGTTTCAATTTGTACCAAATAATCAGCATGTTTTAGTTGAAGAAGGTAAATTTTTTGAAAATTGTGTGGCTTATATTTTGGTTCGTGTGTATAGTATAAGTGTGCGTGTCTCTATGTTTGACGTGGTATCTAGCTTTACGGTCCCGCCTTATGGTTGGGTGGAAGTATACATGTCAACCTTGTTCTTCCGATCGATGCATGCATGACGGTCTAGCTAGCTATAAAATACAAGAAGCCAAACAAGCTGCCTAGCTACTGATAAAAAAGTCAAAATAAATTAAGGAGCTTGTAGTTTTTAGCTAGCTAGGTGTTTGGATGTTTCAGCCAACGCATCGATCATCTTGTACGTCCTATATACACACTAGAGGCTGGCTTTGTTGGGTGGAGATCCAATAGTCTGGAGTAATTAGTGTTGAAATATATTATTACTCCCTCGGATACATAAGTAATTGTTGCTGTTTTAATACGGAGTTGTACTAAATCAGTGACAATTAGTATGGATCAGAGGGAGTATCTATCTCTTTTGGTGGTTCAAACTCTTGGATGAACTGGTTGAAGGAAGGAGAAGAAAGAAAGAGGCAGGCTAATACAAGGAGGATTATCCATCAATCATTATGGAAAGAGATTGCATGCATACTGACCCCTTCGTTCACCTAAAATGTATATGTGGAGTAGTGTAGTTGCAGTGCAGCTAAGCAACAGATGTCGATCGCACGTGCAATGCGTGTTGGTTTGCGATGGATGCGTGGCCGCCGCTTATACGCACCGGTACGTCTCGACCCAGCTAGTTTGGCCTGCTTTCATTTCTTTCTGGGGCATCTCGACGTACCTAGAGTACAGCTAGCTTCTTCAATCCTGGCCTGGTCGATCGCTTTGTTTCTTTCTCCATCGTGTTTTTACAACAGTCATGGAGTGGTGCATGTTCTCATCTGTCAACATGAATTAACACAAGTAAAGATAGGTTCTGCCAAGTGGTTGAGAACCCGATGTGCACAATTATGCGATACTCCATTTAGTTCTCTTGAGATATGAAATACTTGAGGCTGGAGTTCCTTTGTGGCAGGAATGTAATCTGCAAGTTCCTTCCTTATTTCCCAGCCAGCTTTACACGAAGAGAAGCTTCTCCAGCTGCTGCTGCTCTTGCTAGGAGTAGGTTGTCACTTGTCAATGAGAAAGGAAGCCTGGGCTGCCGGGAGGAGGATTCAAAATTAGACTCGGCAATGATAAGCAACTCAACAGTGATAGGATCTGTGGATCGGGTAGGCTTAGGTTAGATCGGTGATTTACCTTCTCCTTGGCTTGAGGATGATCTCCACCGTGTGGGCCCACGGGCCTTTGATCTGCGCCCTGATCGGGGGCGCCCAACCACTCATGGTTGTCGGGCCCCTGTCGCACTGTGCTATATCACTAGTAGAAAATAGGGCTTTGGTCCAGGCCTGAAAAGGGCATTAATCCCGTTCACTCATGAACCGGGACCAAAGGGGGCATCAGTCCCGGTTCGTGAGGCCAGGGCGCCGGCCAAGCCTCGGGGGCCATTGGTCCCGGTTCGTGTGACCCCTTTGGTCCCGGTTCCAGACACGAACCGGGACCAATGGGCCTCGCTCCTGGCCCACAACCTTTAGTCCCGGTTGGTGGCTGGAACCGGGACCAAATGTGGTCCTTTAGTCCCGGTTTTAGCCACCAACCGGGACTAAAGAGAGGCCTATATATACCCCCTGCCCGCAAGCAGAGCAGTGGACTGCTCTGTTTTTTTGGCCGGCCGTGGGAGAGCTTTGTGGTGCTCTAGCTCACCTCCTATGCACATGAGGTGTTCGATGAAATGCCCGAGCCACACTTAAGCTTTCTCCTCTCGAAGCTCCTTGTACAAACTCCATTTTCCTCAAGATTTGTCTAGGTTTGGCGGTCCATCCTGTCCCGTCCCCGTCCTCACCGCCGTCGATCGCCCGCGCCGATCTTGTCGCCGGCACCACCGTGGTGAGCCTCTTGTTCTTATCTTCTTTCTAAAAGAAAAAATTCTTACTTGTATGATTTAGATTGATACTTGTATAATTTTCTTACTTTTATTATTGTTTGTTATTATATAGTGCGATGGTTTTGGTATCCGCCCCCGTCGTCCCTCGTCCTGTCTATGATTCGGATGTGGTATATATTATCTTTTATAACTATTTGTTTCATTTAGTGTTTATGACAATTATGCCAACCAACGTGACATAGATGTTTTATCTAGGAGGTATGTGAACCGGAAATTCCAACCGACCCTCTTGTCGAGAGGTTAAATTTAGTTGAAAAAGAAAACGATTACTTGAAGAAAAAATTGAAAAGAATTGAGGAGGAGAAGATGGCATTGGAGTTGCATGTTGCGGATATCATCGATGATCACAAGATCAAGATGGATAAAATGCGCTTGAAAATTAGAAAGATTAAAAAATATGCCATTCATACTGAGGCTTGGTATCATTATGCCGTTAGATCAATTGTTACCTTAGTTGCGATTATGATCGCATTTGTTGTTGCATTGAAATGGTTTAATTAGATGCTCTAGAGAGCTATATGTTGTTCAATGAGAACTATGTATGAACTTTATGTATTTATTTTTTCAGTAATAACATTTGATCACTACTGTACTTTGGTTTTAATGTGATGATGAACTTCTATTAATTTGGTCACTTCTGTATTCATGATATTCTGTAATGGTTTTTGACACACTTAATTATATATAATGCACGCAGATGAACCGGCAATGGATGTACGGTAACAGACGCACCTCCGAGTACATTAAGGGCGTGCATAATTTTCTCGAAGTGGCTGAGGCAAACAAGCAGAATGGTTTTATGTGCTGTCCATGCCCTATCTGTGGGAATACGAAGTCTTACTCTGACTCGAAAATCCTTCACATCCACCTGCTTGAAAAGGGTTTCATGCCACACTATAATGTTTGGACCAAGCACGGAGAAAGAGGGGTTATGATGGAAGACAGCGAAGAAGAAGAGGATGATGACAACTATGTGCCCCCTGAATACGGTGATGCTGCAACGGGGGAAGCTGAAGATCAAGAGGAACCAGACGATGTGCCTGATGATGATCTTCGCCAGGTCATTGTTGATGCAAAGAGACAATGCGAAAGTGAAAAGAAGAAGTTGAAGTTCGATCGCATGTTAGAGGATCACAAAAAAGGGTTGTACCCAAATTGCGAAGATGGCAACACAAAGCTCGGTACCACACTGGAATTGCTGCAGTGGAAGGAAGACAATGGCGTATCTGACAACGGATTTGAGAAGCTACTGAAAATATTGAAGAAGAAGCTTCCAAAGGATAACGAATTGCCCGACAGTACGTACGGAGCAAAGAAGGTTCTATGCCCTCTAGGATTGGAGGTGCAGAAGATACATGCATGCCCTAATGACTGCATCCTCTACCAGGGGGCGTACGAGGATTTGAACGCATGCCCGGTATGCGGTGCATTGCGGTATAAGATCAGACGACATGACCCTGGTGATGTTGACGGCGAGCGCCCCAGGAAGAGGGATCCTGCCAAGGTGATGTGGTATGCTCCTATAATACCACGGTTGAAACGTCTGTTAAGAAACAAAGAGCATGCCAAGTTGATGCGATAGCACAAAGAGGACCGTAAGAAAGACGGGAAGTTGAGAGAACCCGCTGACGGGTCGCAGTGGAGAAAAATCGAGAGAAATTGGAGGGACTTTGCAGGTGACACAAGGAATGTATGGTTTGGTTTAAGCGCGGATGACATTAATCCTTTTGGGGAGCAGAGCAGCAATCATAGCACCTGGCCCGTGACTCTATGTATCTATAACCTTCCTCCTTGGTTGTGCATGAAGCGGAAGTTCATTATGATGCCAGTTCTCATCCAAGGCCCTAAGCAACCCGGCAACGACATTGATGTGTACCTAAGGCCATTAGTTGAAGAACTTTTACAGCTGTGGAATGGAAAAGGTGTACGTGTGTGGGATGAGCAAGACCAGCAGGAATTTGACCTACATGCATTGTTGTTTGTAACCATCAATGATTGGCCTGCTCTCAGTAATTTTTCAGGACAGACAAACAAGGGATACCACGCATGCACGCACTGTTTAGATGACACCGAAAGTATATATTTGGACAAATGCAGGAAGAATGTGTACCTGGGGCATCGTCGATTTCTTCCGACCAACCATCAATGTCGAAAGAAAGGGAAGCATTTCAAAGGCGAGGCAGATCACCGGAGGAAGCCCGCCGTCCGTACTGGTGATCACATACTTGCTATGGTCAATGATTTACAAGTAATCTTTGGAAAGGGTCCCGGCGGACTATCTGTTCTGAATGACGCTGAGGGACGCGCACTGATACGTCTCCAACCTATCTATAATTTTTGATTGTTCCATGCTGTTATATTATCATTCTTGGATGTTTTACAATCATTTTATAATTATTTTATATCATTTTTTGTACTAACCTATTGACATAGTGCCCAGTGCCAGTTGTTGTTTTCTGCATGTTTTTTACGTCGCAGGAAATCAATACCAAACGGAGTCCAAACGCAGCGAAACTTTTTGGAGATTTTTTTTGGACCAGAAGACATCCAGTGGGCCAAAGAAGTACCGAAGAGGGGGCCCAAGGTGAGCACAAGACACCGGGGTGCCTGGGCCCCCAGGCGCGCCCTGGTGGGTTGTGCCCATCTCGGAGACCTCCCGCACCGCCTCTTTGCTCTATAAATACCCCAATATTTCAGAAACCCTAGGGGAGTCGACGAAAATCAATTCCAGCCGCCGCAGAGTCCAGAACCACCAGATCCAATCAAGACACCATCATGGAGGGGTTCACCACTTCCATTAGTGCCTCTCCGATGATGCGTGAGTAGTTCTTTGTAGGCCTACGGGTCCGTAGTTAGTAGCTAGATGGCTTTCTCTCTCTCGTTTGATTCTCAATACAATGGTCTCTTGAAGATCCATATGATGTAACTTTTTTTGCGGTGTGTTTGTTGGGATCTGATGAACTTTGAGTTTATGATCAGATCTATCTTTTTATCCATGAAAGTTATTTGAGTCTTCTTTGATGTCTTATATGCATGATTGCTTATAGCCTCGTATTTCTTCTCCGATATTTGGGTTTTGTTTGGCCAACTTGATCTATTTATCTTGCAATGGGAAGAGGTGCTTTGTAGTGGGTTCGATCTTACAGTGCTTGATCCCAGTGACAGAAGGGGAACCGACACGTATGTATCGTTGCTACTAAGGATAAAATGATGGGGCCTATTTCTACATAAATAGATCTTGTCTACATCATGTCATCGTTCTTATTGCATTACTCCATTTCTTCATGAACTTAATAAACTAGATGCATGCTGGATAGCGGTCGATGTGTGGAGTAATAGTAGTAGATGCAGGCAGGAGTCGGTCTACTAATCTTGGACGTGATGCCTATATAATGATCATTTCCTGGATATCGTCATGATTATTTGAAGTTTTATCAATTGCCCAACAGTAATTTGTTCACCCACCGTTTGCTATTTTTCTCGAGAGAAGCCACTAGTGAAACCTACGGCCCCCGGGTCTCTTTTCCAATATATTTGCTTTCAAGATCTGTTTTGCTATTCGCTCTTTTCTTTATTTGCAACTTTTATTTTCAGATCTATTAAACCAAAAATACAAAAATACCTTGCTGCACTTTATTTTATTTGGTGTTCGATCTATCAATATTTACTACTCTCTCACGTCCGTTTGCCAATTTTTGGCGCCGTTGCCCGAAAGGGATTGACAACCCCTTTTACACGTCGGGTTGCGAGTATTTGTTATTTGTGTGCAGGTGCAATGTCTTGTCAGTTTCGAGCTGGTGTTCCCACCATCCTTCTTCAATATCATGACGCACGTCCTAGTTCATCTAGTCGACGAGATTGCCATTCTGGGCCCTGTATTTCTACACAATATGTTCCCCTTTGAGAGGTTCATGGGAGTCTTAAAGAAATATGTTCGTAACTGTGCTAGGCCAGAAGGAAGCATCTCCACGGGCCATCGAACAGAGGAGGTCATTGGGTTTTTTGTTGACTTCATTCCTGACCTTAAGAAGATTGGTCTCCCTCAATCGCGGTATGAGGGGAGACTAACTGGAAAAGGCACGCTAGGAGCGGACTCAATAATATGTAGGGACGGGCATTCTTGGTCTCAAGCACACTACACAGTTCTACAGAATTCTACCTTGGTGACCCCGTATGTCAATGAACACAAGAATATTCTGCGCTCCAAACACCCGGAGCAGTGTGATGACTAGATTACATGTGAACACATCAGGACTTTTGGCATTTGGTTGCAAACACGTCTCATGGGTGACAACACTGTTTCTGATGAGCTGTACTCGTTGGCAAGGGGACCATCTTCGACTGTATTGACTTACAAAGGGTACGAGATAAATGGGAATACATTTTACACGATCGCCCAAGATCAAAAGAGCACCAACCAAAACAGCGGTGTCCGCTTTGATGCAGCAACCAAGAATGGAAAGGACACATATTATGGTTACATAGTGGACATATGGGAACTTGACTATGGACATGATTTTAAGGTCCCTTTGTTTCAGTGCAAATGGGTCAATCTGTTAGGAGGCGGGGGATAGGTAGACCCACAGTATGGAATGACAACAGTGGATCTGAACAATCTTGGGTACACAGACAAACCATTCATCCTAGCCAATGATGTGGCGCAGGTTTTCTATGTGAAGGACATGTCTACCAAACCGAGAAAAAGAAAAGATAAGGAAGCGAATACATCATACAATGAGCCAAAGCGCCACATAGTTCTTTCAGGAAAAAGAGACATCGTGGGATTGGAGGGCAAGACAGACATGTCTAAAGATTATGAAAAGTTTCATGAAATTCCTCCCTTCAAAGTCAAGGCTGACCCAAGCACCCTGTTAAACGATGAAGATTATCCACGGTTACGACGCAATAAGCAAAGGACACAAGCGAAGAAAAAGTGAAGACTTTCTCTCCACAACTATTATGATGATGCCTTTGATCTAGAATATCACTGCAGTTACATGTGAAGAAATGAAATGCCTTTTGTAACAAATGAGTTTCCGTCCGAAACCCTGATACTTCGAAAGAGATTGTCCGTTTTGTACACGAAGTGCATCCAGTTTTTGCCGTAACCCTCTCAACTTTTTAGCACATGCTATGTGGGTGAAATGATGATACCATGCCAACTTTCAACCTTTTCACAGTCCATTTTAAGTGCTTTTCAATTTCAGGGTCATTTAGCTAAAAAAAATCAGTAAATGCATGAAAAATACCAAATGAAGTCAGAAAGGGTTGAAAATTGATGATGTGGCTTTGAATGGTGCATTTTGAACACACAAAAAGTCTGGAGTTCAAATAAGTTCAAAAAAATTAAATCCCTTTGTAACAGATGAGTTTCCGTCCGAAACCTTGATACTTCGAAAGAGATTGTCCGTTTTGTACATGAAGTGCATCCAGTTTTTTTCGTAACCCTTTCAACTTTTTAGCACATGCTATGTGGGTGAAATGATGATACCATGCCAACTTTCAACCTTTTCACAGTTCATTTGAAGTGCTTTTCAATTTCAGGGTCATTTAGCTCAAAAAATACAGTAAATGCATGAAAAATACCAAATGAAGTCAGAAAGGGTTGAAAATTGATGATGTGGCTTTGAATGGTGCATTTTGAACACACAAAAAGCCTGGAGTTCAAATAAGTTCAAAAAATGAAATCCCTTTGTAACAGATTTTTCGTCCGAAACCCTGATACTCGAAAGAGATTGTCCATTTTTGTACACGAAGTGCATCCAGTTTTTGCCATAACCCTCTCAACTTTTTAGCACATGCTATGTGGGTGAAATGATGATACCATGCCAACTTTCACACTTTTCACAGTTCATTTGAAGTGCTTTCTATTTCAGGGTCATTTAGCTCAAAAAAATCAGTAAATGCATGAAAATAACAATTAAGCCAGAAAGGTTTGAAAATTGATGATGTGGCTTTGAATGGGTGCATTTTGAACACACAAAAAGTCTGGAGTTCAATAAGTTCAAAAAATGAAATCCCTTTGTAACAGATGAGTTTTCGTCCGAAACCCTGATACTTCGAAAGAGATTGTCCATTTTGTACACGAAGTGCATCCAGTTTTTGCCATACCCTCTCAACTTTTTAGCCACTTCTATGTGGGTGAAATGATGATACCATGCCAACTTTCAACTTTCCAAGTTCCTTGAGTGCTTTTCAATTTCAGGGTCATTTAGCTCAAAAAAATCAGTAAATGCATGAAAAATACCAAATGAAGTCAGAAAGGATTGAAAATTGATGATGTGGCTTTCAATGGTGCATTTTGAACACACAAAAAGTCTGGAGTTCAAATAAGTTCAAAAAAATGAAATCCCTTTGTAACAGATGAGTTTTCGTCTGAAACCCTGATACTTCGAAAGAGATTGTCCATTTTGTACACGAAGTGCATCCAGTTTTTGCCATACCCCTCTCAACTTTTTAGCACATGTTATGTGGGTGAAATGATGATACCATGCCAACTTTCAACCTTTTCACAGTTCATTTGAAGTGATTTTCAATTTCAGGGTCATTTAGCTCAAAGAATGAACTAATAGCAAAAAGAATGAACTAGAAAACTTTTATGAAACTCTAATAGCAAAACGAATCAACTAAAAAAGTCAATTAAAATATTCTGTTGTGATCAACTAAAACAAAACTATAATATTCTTCAATAGCAAAAAGAATCAACTAAAAAGCTTTTATAAAACTCTAATAGCAAAAGGAATCAACTAAAAACATTTTATAAACTTCTAGTATTTTTACCAACTAAAATTATAAAAAATGTATGCAACAAAATTATCAAAGTATTTTTTGTTCAAAACATTAATAGCAAAAAGAATTATCATAAAGAAATTTTTTGTTAGAAACTTTAATAGCATAAAGGATTATCATAAAGAATTTTTTTGTTAGAAACTAAAATAACAAAATATGTTTTTGAATATAATGATAAAACACAGTAATATTAAATAGCAGGAAAAAGAATCACTCAAAAATCTATTTTTATAGTAAAGTTATTCACAAACTAGTGATTCACACAAATTTCAAAGAATTCAAATTTAAACTATTCAAATTTGAAAACTAATGGCATAACAGAAAGTTTATAAGTTTTGTGACCTAACAGCAAAAAGAATTAAAAAAATAAAGCAAAAAACAAAAGAAAATAAATAATGCAAAAAACAAAACAAAAAAAACTGGGAAAAAAATAAAAAAATGCCTCCTACTGGGCCACCACGGCCTGAATACGACTAGAAACCCAACCAGCAAGGTGGGCCAGGATTCAGGCCCGCAGAAGGCGCAGTAGGCCCACAGGCATATACAGAGAGGTTAGGCTCGTAAGCCTGCTTTAGAGAGGAGCTCGAAGGCTTAGGCGCACCGCGCCTTTTAAACAGGTGCGGCACCCTCTCAACTAGCGAGGTGGGACTAAACTCCCACCACGCCGCTGTGCAAGCACACCAATTGTCCTGTTTGGTGGCACGAACTGGGACCAATGCGGCACCAACCGGGACCAATGCCAACCTTTGGTCCCGGTTCGTGCCACCAACCGGGACCAAAGGTCTCTGTTTCCCGCCCTTTGGGCTGTTGGAAATTGACCTTTGGTCCTGGTTGGTGGCATGAACCGGGACCAAAGGTGGGAATTGGTCCCGGTTGGTTCCACGAACCAGGACCAATGCTCCGGGTATATAACCAGCACTTAGCAGTTTCTCCAAAATCTATCACTTCTTCCCCGCCCGACGCCCCTGCTCCTCTGGTCCACCTCGCCGTCGCCGCCGCCACCGACGCCGTCAGGCTGCTCAATGTCGCCGCCGACGCCCTCTGCCCCGACGCCGGCGCCGGTCCCCGCGCCCCTGCCCACCCCGCCGCCGCCCGCCGCCCCTTGTGAGCACCATGCCCTGCTCCCGCGCCCCTCCCCTGCCCCGCGCCCCTCCCCTGCCCCGCCGGCGCCGCCGCCGCCGTGCCCCTCCGCCAGCTTCCTTTTTTTTCTAATTTTTAGATGTTTTTACATGTTTTTAGATGTATATATATGAAAACTTGGTCTATTTTTTCTGTAGTATATATATGAAAACTTGGTGATATGATGATATATGAAAACTTGATGATATGATGATATACTTTATGTTTTGATGTTTTAGATGTTTTATTGAGTAGGAATTTTTATGTTTTAGATGTATATATGTATGTTTTGATGTTTGAATGTATTAAAAGTTTGTCATATCAAAAAAGTTTGAATGTTGCATATTTCACGATGCAACATTTGATCCAATGTAACTAGATGCAATAATTTTGATCATATGTCAAAGTTTCAATTTTGACCTATGCAACATTTGATCATATATCAAAGTTTGATCATATGTCAAAGTTTGAATTTTGACATATGCAACATTTGATCATATGTCAAAGTTTGATCATATGTCAAAGTTTGAATTTTGACATATGCAACATTTAATAAGGGATTTATCAAGAATGCCCCCATTAATAAGATCCGGTCCGGTCCGGTCGCCGGACATGTCATGTGGTAGGTAGTATTTTTTTTGTTCATAGAAAACTCCGGTAACTCTTCAACATGAGGGGGACGTCGATCAACCCCCTCTCGCCCGACCAAACCCTAGAAGCGTCGAGGCCACCCCAAACCCTAGAAGCGTTGTCGAGGCCACCCCAAACCCTAGAAGCATTGTCGAGGGATTTATCAAGAATGCCCCCATTAATAAGAGATTTATCAAGAATGCCCCCATTATGGATGTGCATAATTAAGTTGATCCATATTTTTCCTGATCTCATCTACGCTTCTATATGTGCACGTTCTCTTGTGTCAAAGTATTGAAGAAATCCATGGTTTCATAATTAGCCGGAAGTAACAGGCGCATGATGGTACAAAAGTTTCCAAAGTTGTTTTGGAACGGAGTCCTGATAGGATAATTCGCTTTTTGGTACGAAGTTCAGCAAAGGCCTTCCAAATAGCGATATTCAGAAGGCTCTTGCTGAACTTCGTACCAAAAAGCGAATTATCTTATCCGGGACTCGGTTCCAAAACAACTTTGGAGAGCTTCATACCATCATGCGCCTGTTACTTCCGGCTAATGATGAAGCCATGGTTTTTTTGAATCCTTTGACACTAGACAACGTGACATATAGAAGGGTAGATGAGATCAGGAAAAATATGGACCATTTTCTGCACATCCAGAATGACGTCATTTTGTTAAATCCCTTAAAGGTTAAGAGAATCCCTTGTTTGACATTCATGAGAGAGGCGGTCCAGACATCGGACATTCATGAGAGAGGCGGTCTGGTCCGGTCGCCGGACATATCATGTGATAGGTAGTATTTTTTTTTGTTCATAGAAAACTCCGGTAACTCTTCAACATGAGGGGGGACATCGATCAACCCCCTCTCGCCCGACCAAACCCTAGAAGCGTCGAGGCCACCCCAAACCCTAGAAGCGTTGTCGAGGCCACCCCAAACCCTAGAAGCGTCGAGGCCACCCAAATTTACCAAGTTAAAAGAGCGTTGTCGAGGCCACCCCAAACCCTAGAAGCGTTGTCGAGGCCACCCCAAACCCTAAAGCGTTGTCGAGGCCACCCCAAACCATAGAACTCGAGTGCCACTAATATGATCCCTTGTTGTGATATTAGCTAGGTCTATGTTTGCCACTAATATATCCATCTCTCATGTTTGTATATTGCCATGTTGTAATATATATTTGCAGAAACTATGGAGCAAAGAGACTTGGAACAAGAACAGTTGTTGGGGGATATAAACCTCGGCGGAGGTGATGTCTTGTCGTTTCTCAACGACACCGATGGTCAGGAAGGAGAGGATGACGTCTCCGGTGATCGAACAATGGAGGAGGAAGGACATGATCATGACGGCTCCGGTGACCAAATGGCGGAGGAAGAAGGAGACCATGATGACGGCTCCGGTGACCGAACGGAGGAGGGAGCTGTTGCAAAGTCCGGCGAGGTATATATATTAATTAAGCCTGTGCGGACTAATTGATGCATTAATTGTTTTGGTATGTACATATATTAACGCTTCTTTCTTCTTTTATAGCCCACCGGATCGAGCCAAACTTCTGTAATGAGACGAGGCCCGAAGAAAAGGTTGCGCCAGGATGAAAGGTTCACGATCACAGAACTCGCGGACAATGGCCAACCGATTGAACCCAAGCGGACCAAGGACGCATTTGTTGCTCAGTGCGGAGCTATTGTTAGGGACATCATCCCGATCAGCATCCAGAAATGGAATAAGCTAGCTAAGGACGACCCTGAAGTTTCTTATGTCACCGATGGACAGAAAGATGATCTTTGGACCTCGTTGAAGGCAAATTTCACCCTACCGCCAGAGGAGGATCCGAATATGCCAGTTATAGAGCCAAAGGTCAAGGCGTGTGCTCTTAAAAAGATGGCAGATCTATTCAGGAGGTGGAAGAAAGAGTTGAACACAAAGTTTGTCGACAAAGGGAAGACTCCAGGTTTCACCGGCCGATATGAGAAGATAAGAGATCACTGGCCTGCATTTGTGGCCTACAAGACATCGGAGAAGGACAAGAAATATCAAAGACAAACAAGAAAAATGCTGCGAAGAAGAAGTATCACCATCACACGGGGTCAGGTGGCTACCACAAAGCCCGGCCATTGTGGGACAAAGCTGAGCAAGACCTGCTTGCTAAAGGGGTCCAACCAGCGACATTGAACTGGCCAAACCGTTCAAGGACTTGGTTCTTCGAGGTTGGGGGAACTTTGGACCCAGAAACAGGGGAGTGCCGTTGGACGGACGAGCAACTTGCAATACCCGTCAAGAAGCTTCAGGCTTATATCACCGCAGCGCAACAAGGGACGTTCATTCCCGACAGAGAGAAGGACGAGCTGACTGAGGCCCTCGGGAATCCTGAGCACCCTGGACGAACACGAGGCACACCAGGCTCCATTCCGTGGGTTGTTGGGTTTGCCGGCGCAGGCGGTTACAGAAGCCGGGAGAGAAAGAGGAAAGCGGAGCTGAGCGAAATGCAGAAGCTCAATGCAAGACTAGTAAAGCTAGAGGAACTTGCAGCTGCCGGCCAACCATCTCAGCGGCACGAAGCTACCCCAGAAGCTACCCCGCCATCTCAGCGGAGAAGCAGCATGGCTTCCATGGAGCTCGTTCAGCCTGATTCCATGGCTCCTCGCTACCCCGTGGATACTATCACGGAGGCTCAACTTTGCCAGCTTATGACGAAATGGCAGAACCTCACTTTGAAGGCGGCTGTCGGCTTTGTTGCACCTCCTCAACCCAACGGAACTTTTCACTGCCGTCCGATTCCACATGGCTATGCTGTTGTGACGGTGGATGAAATAATGGAGGGATTTGAGGAGCTCGAGCTTGACCACCCTACAGGTGAAGGGGAGAATCAGTTGCTTTATGCTTTGAGGAGTACATGTCTATGGAGGAAGGAGTACATCAAGCTTCCAAACTGGACGCCTCCTCCTCCTCCTCCTCCTCCAGCGAGTCAGGGCACTCTGCCTCCTTCTCCGCCTCCTCCGGCGCGTGAGGGCACTCCGCCTCCTCCTCCGCCTCCTTCGGTGCGTCGGAGCACTCCGCCTCGTCAGCAACGGCGGAAGAGAGCCGCCGCCACTCCGGCGGCTAGCAGTACAAGCAGAGGTGGGAAGCAATTCAGATACGATCCATCTCTCAAGCCTCTGGAAAAGTTACCATATGAGAGGACCGATGAGGAAACCGCGAAAATCAGTGCTGCCGAAGTGCATGAACATTTTGCACGGAAACCTCCACCTCCAAAGGAGACGATAGATCCGATGAAACTGAAGCGCACTATCGATGCCCTGAAGCGACCACCACCGTCTCCGCTGCAATCCAACTATAAGCGCATTATTGGAAGGACATATAAGGAAGCGGAGCGGTCGGGAAGTACTTGCAGTCATGCAAGGTTAGTAGAACGAAGAAGTGGGAAAAAAATTCCCCAGCTCGGCGAACAGGCGAACCAATCGTGCCCCCCGCTCAAGGTGTCTAGCGATATCGTCGCTAATCAGCCGGGGATAGTGCCCGGTACCAATCCTGCTGATTACCTGAGCGATGATGTAGAGTTTGAAATAATGGAGGTGGATGAATTCAGATACCAGTACGGGCAGCCTCTCGTCAAACCTGATCATCATCCTCCTCTAACAACGATGATGCAAAGATTCCATGAATGGTACATGAAAACCTGCAGCGAGTTTGGGAAGGATACTTTGACGCTGAAAATTAAAGAGGAGCATGACCTCGTTGGAATGGATCAGTTGTTTGTTGAATTTGACGAGTTATTCCAGTTATACAATCAAAAGGCCCTCGACAAAACACTCGTGACTTGCTACTATCTGTAAGTACTACTTCTGTAATTATGTCTCTATATATAGCTCAGCTCTTTCATTGCATGTATATATAATTATCCTCACTATATTATGTAGATTCGTCGAATGCAGAAAAGCACAAATCTATGACATTGGGTTCATTAACCCAAATATCATACATGAATGGACGGTTCAAAAGAATGTCACAGAAACCGAGGACAATTTGCTACAATCGTTGCTTAAAAATCAAAACAAAGAGAAAATACTCTTTCCTTATAACTTCAAGTGAGTGTTACTGTCTTGTGCATATTCAGTTTCCCTTATTACTCGAGGTTATAGTAATGTAATTGATGAGTTATGCATGCATGCGCAGGTTCTACTTTATTCTGCTAGAGATTAAGCTTGAGCGGGGAGTAGTAACTGTCTTAGACTCGAGGTGAAAAGATCCCCAGGGGTATGCGGACATGACTGAAACGCTCCAGAAGTAAGTTCAATCGATCATTATCGCACCATATCGGCAACTTTGTTCATTTCCTGATATCAAGTAATCATTTTCTTTGTCTGGCAGGGTTTGGAAAGAGTTCACCGGAATTGTTCCGGCACTGCCGAGGGAGCTGCGATTTACACACCCAAAAGTAAGTACTACTAGCTAGTTCCGCGCATCTCCCATTAATTCTAGTTTCATCAATACCATTTATAATGCTTGATTATCAGTTTGATTGAACTCTATTTCTTGTAAAGTGCTTGTGGCAGGAAGCCGGGAATGATTTTTGTGGATACTACGTTTGCGAGTTCATCTACAACGCGACGACCTCTAAGCGGGGCTACTCTGAAAAACAATATGAAGTGCGTAAGCAATAATATTCACAATTTTATTTTATTACCATCATTTGTGTTGAGTTTCATTCATATATATGTATTGACCCTCTTCTTCAAATTAGTTGTGGCAGATGTGGGATGAACTCCTACCACATGATCGCATACGAGCAATTCAAGAGGAATTGGCGGGATTCTTTCTTGACCACGTCATAAATAAAGCCGGAGAATACCATGTGGAATTTGACATTAGATGTTAGGGATTGTACATAAGAGATCTTATATTGTATATATGTAGCTAGTAGCGTCGGATAGATATACGAAAACTTGTTGTTCGACCAATCTCTCGGAGAAAGAGAGGTCGATCACTTCTCTCTGTATATGTTCATGACGATCTTGTGTACTTAATGGTTCCTTCATTTGCTTACTAGCTAGCGTGTCGAGTTCTCTCTATACGTATAGTAGCTAGCGTCGACCAAGCACGGAGAAAGAGAGGACACTTCTCTCTATTAGCTAGCTAACACAATATGAAACCCCTAAATTAACCCTCCAAAACCCCCTAACCCCCCCCCCCCTTTCAAAACAAAAAACAAAAACCCCAGCTCCTGCCAAATGCTGACGCGTGGATGCCTTTTAGTCCTGGTTGGTGTTACCAACCGGGACTAAAGGTCCTCCTGTCTGGGATCCCCGCAGCGGCCACGTGGAGCCCCTTCTCTTACGAACCGGGACTAAAGGTTTTGGGCTTAGTCCCGACCCTTTAGTCCCGGTTCCAGAACCGGGGCTAATGGGCCTCTGGAACCGGGACAAATGGGTCATTTTCTACTAGTGTATAAACAGGGTGGGGGCCGACGGCACACTTCACGAGGTTCGTTGCGTTGCCAAGTCCCCCACCAACACTCCCTACCGATCTAGAGTTTGCAGGAGCGACGGGAAGCACCGCCACCACCGACGCCGCCGCCCACGCTCACACCTCGCCCACTCTCTGCCATCACCGCTGTAGTCATCTACCATGGCCACCTCGGCGGGTTCATCGACACAAAGTGAAGGTAGGACTACCGGGAGTCTCTAGCCTACTCCGATCTAAAGGTTCTATCAATGGTTTCAGAGCCATGCTAGGCTAAGATTTTCGGTACAAAGAAAATACAGAGAAAGAAAGTTTCCTCCCCCCTCCAAGAACCCTAACCCCAAAAACAAAAAAGAGGGGAAAAGAAGGGCAAAGAAATCTCTCAGAAAAGGGCGGCGCCGCACCGGCCGCACCGTTCCTCTTGATCCGAACGCGCATCGGCAAGCCGAGGCGTCGGAAGAAGAACCACAAAAAAAAGGGAGCAAGGGGGCACCGCGGCCAAACCGCTCGATGGTGGAGCGCTCACCACAAGGGGAACATGCCACCAGCGAAAGGGGTGGCAACGGCGCCACCGTCGACCGCTCCACCATCGTCAAACACAAGGGGGCAGAGAAGGCCGTCGAGCTTCTTTCTCTCTCTCTACTAGGTAGTGGCGGAAGGGAGAGACAGAAAAGAAGAGGGAAAGAAAGGCTCCCGGCTTGGTGGCCGTCGCCGGCGACTGCGCGTGGCGCGGTGGCCCGGCGACCTGGACAGACGCCGCCATCGCGGAGCGAGAAGGAGAGCGGGGGCGCGCGAGGTGAAATGGAAGGGGGAAAGGAAGGGAAAGAGAGGCGTGGCGCAGTGGCCGTCGCCGGCGGCCGGGCGCGGCGCGGTGGTCCGGCGACCTGGACAGTGACCGCCGCTGTGGTCGAGAGACAGAAGAGACGAGGAGAGAGCGAATGGGTTAGGGTTTGGCTTGCGGCGCGGTCGGGCGGTTTTGATCTGGCGAAATCAGCGCTGGACCGTCGGATCGCGCTGAACGGACAAGATTAAAACCCTAGCTCGTGCCGGGCCTTTCGGGCCGAAAGTGAACGCGGGCCGCAGCAGCCGCGGGCGCGCGCGGGGCTCTGGGCCGAGGCCGCAGCCGCACGCCGGGCCAGCTGCAATTTTTTGTTTTGTCTTTTGTTTATTTGTCCAGTTTTTTTGGGCAAATTTCACATAGTTTTTTCTATTCAAATTAATCTAATGAAAATTTGTCTAGAAAATAGAAAAGTGACTGAAAAGTTTCTGAAAAGTATAAAGTTCATGAATTTTTTATTCATGTTTTCCGCTGCAAAATATAAAATAAATAAAAGTGCTCTTGTAAAAGAAAAATAAAAGTTTCTGAAAATAGTAACGTTCATGACTTTTATTCATCTCCCTAGAGTTAGCTGATGGATTCAAATTTCTGCTTAGAGATGTTTTATATGTTCCTTCATGTCACAGAAACTTGATTAGTGTTTCATGTTTAGACAAAGATCATTATGAATGTTATTTTGGACATGGCAAGTGTGCCATATGGTTTAATAATGCTTATGTGGGTGATGCTTTACTTCACAATGAGCTTTATTTATTATCAATGCGTGAAAAAGTTTATTCTGTGTGTAATGTGAATGAGCATGTTTCCGCGTCGAATAAAGAATAAAAGAAAAGAAAGAGAACTCATGACTCATTGAAATTATGGCACTGTTGCTTGGGCCATATTTCGAGGGGGAGAATAGAAAGACTAGTTAAAAATGAAATTCTTCCTCCATTGGAGTTCTCAGACATAGAGCAATGCATAGATTGCATTAAAGGAAAGTATGTAAAACAAATCAAAAAGGGTGCAAATCGTAGCACAGGAACACTAGAAATAATTCACACTAACATTTGTGGACCATTTCCGATGAAAAGTGTGGATGGCTATGACTCGTTCATAACATTCACAGACGACTACTCCCGATATGGTTATATTTATCCAATCAAAGAAAGATCTGAAGTGTTGGATAAACTAAAAATATTCAAAGCTGAAGTTGAAAATCAGCACGATAAAAGAATAAAGATAGTAAGATATTCGTACACCTACCCATCCTTCCTGACGTTGGGGGGGGGGGGGGAGTACTACGGTCGGCACACTCCATATGGCCAAGTCCCTGGACCTTTTGCAAAGTTCTTACAGGAGTCTGGCATAGTTGCCCAGTATTCAATGTCAGGCGAGCCTCGACAAAATGGAGTAGCTGAAAGGCGTAACCGTACACTTATGGATATGGTGTGCAATATGATGAGTTATTCCACCTTGCCATTGGGTTTATGGATGGAGGCGCTTAAAACCGCCATTCACATTCTCAATAGAGTACCAAGCAAGTCGGTGCCCAAAACACCGTACGAGCTGTGGACAGGAAGAGTACCCTCTCTACAGCACTTGAGAGTCTGGGGGAGCCCAGCTGAGGCAAAAGTGTTTAATCCAAATATTGCAAAGTTAGATCCCAAAATAGTCAGTTGCCACTTCATTGGCTATCCTGATAGATCAAAAGGTTTTTGTTTCTACTGTTCAGACAGATACACAAAGTTTCTAGAAACAAGACATGCAGTCTTCTTAGAGGACGAAATGATGAGGCGGAGCATGGTAGCTCGGAAAATTGATCTTGAGGAGAAGAGGGTGCATGCACCTAATCCGATGATTCAGGAGCCATTTTTCTCACTACCTACTGTACCTGCACCGACAATCCCTGAGGTTGTGGTGCAAGCACCTGTTATAACTCCACCCATGACAACTATGGGAGAAAATCCGGAACCTGTCCGTCAGGAGCCGACTGAACCTGTTGTTGAGCATGAAAGGGGGAGCAACAGCCACTTTTAGAAGATGTGCCGGAAGTTGAGGCCCTTAGAAGGTCTACAAGACACAAAAATTCAGCTATTTCTACTGATTATAAAGTTTATAACACAGAAATAGTTCATATGGAAAAAGATCCCACCTCATATGAACAAGCCATGAGAAGCCCTCACTCATCAAAGTGGATGAAGGCAATGGAAGACGAGATGAAATCGATGAGTTCCAAAGATGTTTGGGACTTAGAGAATATTCCTAAAGGAGCCAAAACAGTAGGCTGTAAATGGGTCTACAAAACTAAGTATGACTCTAAAGGGAATGTAGAAAAGTATAAAGCATGACTTGTGGCAAAAGGATTTACACAAAGAGAAGGGATAGATTACAATGAGACATTTTCCCCAGTCTCATGTAAGGATTCCTTCAGAATCATAATGGCATTAGTTGCACATTTTGATTTAGAGTTACATCAAATGGATGTAAAGACGGCATTTCTGAACTGGGATTTAAAAGAAAAAGTTTACATCACTACTGGAATCAGCTTCTTTGCCGTCCGCCACGGCGGACGGCAAAGGCATAGATCACGGACGGCAAACCTCTTTGCCGTCCGCCAGCAGACGGCAAAATGTCCGGATGAACACGTACCAGCAAAGGCCTTCTTTGCCGTCCGCTTCCTGGAAATGGACGGCAAAGGATTGTGCCGTCCGCCTCTGGTGGCCAGCAGATGGCAAAGATCGTGGACGGCAGTGAGGTGGGGTGAGGGCCGTTAGGTGTTAACGGCATGCTTTGCCGTCAGCCAGCGGACGACAAAGAGGCTAACGTCTTTGCCGTCCGCTGGCAGACGGCAAAGTGCTCAAACATGCCAGTCCCAGGAATCACAGGTAGCTGCCACGTGGCATGTTTGCCGTCAGCTAGTTGACGGCAAAGAACTTTGCCGTCAGCTAGCTGACGGCAAAGAGCCTGTACAGCCCTGTTTTTAATTTAATTCATTCAATTTGCCAGCAATTCGCAGATATAAATATATACACAACAAGCATATCCAACACACTAGTTTCATCATATATACATACATAACCAACACATATATAGTTCCATCCTTACATATTACAAAAGTTTCACATTGTTCATCCAACACCGTTATCCATCCATCCATATAACAAGTTCCAACCATGCAAGTTCATTGATACAAAATAAAAGCACAAATGGAAAAGAAGCACTCCATCCATGCAAGCTTCCGTGAATTAAATCAAATCTGCAAAATGATAAACAAGATGTTAGAAGAAGAAGAACAAGACTATAAGAAGTAAGCATACTTAAGTAAAATGGAGCTAACCTAGAAGAAAATGAAGAAGAAGAAGAAGAAGAAGAAGAAGAAGAAGAAGAAGAAGAAGAAGAAGAAGAAGAAGAAGAAGAAGACTAGAAGAATACTAGAAGAAGACTAGAAGAATAAGAAGAAGAAGAAGAAGAAGAAGAAGAAGAAGAAGAAGAAGAAGAAGAAGAAGAAGAAGACTATAAGCTTATTATGTAAACTTGGTCATTTTGTGCTAACATAAGTAATTTTGGAGTTAACCTATAGGAAAGTAAGCATAGTAGAGATAACTTAGCATATTAGAGCTAACATAGGTAACTAAGCATATTAGAGCTAACATAGGTAACTAAGCATATTAGAGCTAACTTAGAGCTAACTTATGTCATTTCGGAGGAAACAAAGCTAAGTATATATAGATCATTTTGGAGATCAAACATACCTGACATAGTTCAGTTCTCATTGTTCTTCTCCTTCTCCTTCCTCAGCTTGATGCGCCAAGAGTGGCGAGGCGGTGGAGGCAGTGGGATGTAGTCTTCTACCACAATTGGCGTGGTCATGTCGCCCAGCTGTGGGATCGCCGGCGCCACCACCGGCGCGAGGTCATTGTCAGGCACCACCACCATCGCGAGGCCATCTTCAGGCAGGACAGGCACGACCATCGCTAGGTCATCCTCAGCCACCACCATCGCTAGGTCATCCTCAGCCTGATGCCCACTCTACTCCTCCTCTTCCCCACTCCAGTCCGGATCATCCTCCTTGCTGTTGCTTTTGCTACAGCCAGAATCGCTGTTGCTTTTGCTACAGCCAGAATCGCTGCTGCTTTGGCTGTAGCCAGTGTCGCTGCTGCTGCTCCCATTGCCTGTCCAAATGCAACAATGACCGTTAACAATCGATGCGAGACAAAGCCAAATGTAGAGGAATAAGAAGAGGCAGAACGTACTGGCATCATCGTCGTCAGCGTAGCGCATGCGACACATAGTCGCGTTGAACACCTTCACGATGAGCATGGTGGCGTCGTCGTCGTACCTGAAAAGAAGGAAGTACCCCTGCCGCAGGTCGTAGGCACGGTAGAACTTCTCCCAGCCACGACACAGGTACATGTGGCCCTCCTTGATCACCAACTCCACGTCCCACAGCCTGCGAAACTCGCTGTCGGCCTGTCGCAGCTTCACATTATTTGGCGGATCTTCACCCAGCATGTTCATAAAAGTGTTAGGCAGCCTCTGCAGTTTGGGACAATGAGTGATGTAGCAAACAACAGAGTTATCATAATGAGATGGGTGAAGGGGAGATCTCTCCTTTTATATACCTGGCTCGTGGATGATACTGAAGTCCCAAGTATGATACTGAAGAACTCAAAAGCATCCAACTCGTACTCCGGTGTGGCAGAGCGGAGTCTGCGGTGGCGGCTTCCCCCCATCTCTGATAAGCAGCAGAAGATAATCAACTACACCAAGTTATCATTTCTCATTCAAAAAACAATGCACTTGTGGACATATGATGGCTCTAGTTGAATTTATTAGTAGCACTAGTCGTCAAAAATGTTGACTTTAGTTGAATTTTATATAATAACTATTTTAACTTCTTTGGGTCAGCAAACTAGGCAACTAGCTAGCAGTATAAAAACATTCAACTAAAGAAAAGAAAGAAACTGCAAAACGTGGCGGAACCCTAAATAAGAAAGTATAAAAACGTGTCTTTTTCTTCTTCTTCCCCTCTTCTTCTTTTTTTTCTCTTTTTCCTTTTCTTCTTCTTCCTCTTCTTCCTTTTCTTCTTTTTCCTCTTCTTCTTCTTCTTCTTCTTCTTCTTCTTCTTCTTCTTTCTTCTCTTCTCTTTCTTCTTTCTTCTTCTTCTTCTTCTTCTTCTTCTTCTTCTTCTTCTTTCTTCTTCTTCTTCTTCTTCTTCTTCCTTCTTTCTTCTTCTTCTTCTTCTTCTTCTTTTTCTCTTCTCATTCTTTTTCGTTTTTCTCTCCTCCTCTTTCTTCTTCTTCCTTTCCTTTTCCCTCTTTCTTCTTTTCCTTCTTTTTCCTGTTTTTTTCTTTTTTTTTTTTCCGTATTTCTTCTCCTTTTTTTTTCTTTTTCTTCTTCTTTTCTAATATGTAAACTATCTAACATATTTATTATCGTAAAACATATCTAAGAATTGGCGGGGGGAGGTTTTATGGTGATATTTTCTTTCTATGGTGACATGTTTCTATGATGCCCTTGAAGCCTGACAATGCTATCTGGAAGTTTCACAAAACTTTCAAACATTCAACCGGTGCAGCAATATTTGCAGATTCAATATCTTCTCTTCTCTTTTCTCTCTCTTCTCCTTTTTCCTCTCTCTTCTTTTCTCTTCTCTTCTTCTCTCTTCTCCTCCTCTTCCTCCCTCCTCCTTCCTCCTCTTCCTCTTCTTTTTCTTCTCTTTCTTCTTTTTCTTTTCTTCTTCTTCTTCTTCTTCTTCTTCTTCTTCTTCTTCTTCTTTCTTCTTCTTTCTTCTTCTTCTTCTCTTCTTCTTCTTCTTCTTCTTCTTCTCTTCTTTTCTTTCTTCTTCTCCCTCCTCTTCCTCCCTCCTCCTCCTCCCTTCTACTCTTCTTCTTCTAAACTAAAACTAAAACTAATCTAAAATAAACTAAACTAAAAATAAAACTAAAACTAAACTGAAACTAAAACTAAAGTAAAACTAAACTAAACAGAAACTAAATTAACTAAAGAAACTAAAATAAACTAAACTAAAAAAAGGGGGGAAAGATCACTCACCTGCACAGGGGATCGCCAGTGAGGGGAGGCGGCGGCCCGGTGGAGGGGGGAGGCCGCGCGGGTGTGGCGACGCCCCGTGAGGGGGGAGCCGCGGCGGTGGCGGGCGGCGGCCCGTGTGGAGGGGGAGGCCGCGTCAGACGGCGGCGGGACGTCCACCCAGTGGAGGGGGCGGGGTGGGCTGGACGACCGCGGCCTCGGCTGGCCGGCGTGGAAGGGCGGCGGTGGGTGGTGGGGCGACGGGGCGAGGGGGCGCGGCAGGTGTGGTGGCGACGGTGCAAGGGTGGGCGGTTTTCCGTTAGCTATCCTTTCATTTTCGTTCTGCTGTTTTTTTTGTGGCGGCGGTGGTCTCATCGGGGAGAGAGGGACAGAAAGAGAGAGAGAGGGAAGGAGGGGTGGGGATCCGTTAGTTAGGTTATCTCTTTGCCGTCCGCCCCCCTTTGCCATCCGCTTTTTTTCTCTTTGACGTCCGCTAGCAGACGCCAAAGAGGGGGCCGTTAGTTTTTTTTCTAAGCAGCTCGTTAGTGGGGCCCACCTCTCTCTTTGTCGTCCGCTAGCCGACAGCAAAGAACTGGCTGCCAGCAGCCAGCAGACGGCAAAGACCTTCTTTGCCGTCAGCCAGCAGACGGTAAAGAAGTGGCAGACGGCAAAGAAGTGGATTCCAGTAGTGCATGAAACAACCCAAGGGTTTTATCATGGAAGGCCAGGAAGATATGGGATGCCGCCTGAAGAAATCCATTTATGGATTAAGACAAGCCTCTAGACAGTGGTATCTAAAGTTTAATGAAACAATTAAAAGTTTTGGTTTTAAAGAGAATATTGAGGACAACTGCATTTATGCAAAGTTTAAAAATGGGAAATATATTTTCCTAATCTTGTATGTGGATGATATCTTGCTTGCTAGCAGTGATGTTAGTCTGCTACAAGAAACAAAGAAGTTCTTGTCCTCAAATTTTGACATAACAGATCTTGGTGAAGCATCATATGTTTTGGGCATAGAAATTCACCGAGATAGGAAAAATGGACTTTTAGGACTATCGTAGAAGGCATATTTACAAAAGGTTCTTAAAAAAATATAATATGCATGCGAGTAAAGCCACAGCTGCTCCTATAGTCAAGGGCGACGGTTTTGGGAAATTCCAATGTCCCAAGAATTAGTACGAGATCGATCAAATGAAAGCGGTACCATATGCTTCGGCTGTTGGAAGCTTACAGTATGCACAAGTGTGCACTTGCCCTGACTTAGCTTTTATCACCGGGGTACTCGGTAGATATCAAGACAATCCAGGCATAGAGCACTAGAAGATGGTAAAGAAAGCATTGCATTATGCGCAAGGCACGAAGGACCTCATGCTAACATACAGAAGATCTGATTCCCTAGAGATAAGAGGGTATTCAGACGCAGATTTTGCGGCGGACAGAGATGATAGAAAATCCACGTCAGGATACGTGTTCACTCTCGCTGGAGGGGCTATTTTGTGGAGAAGCTCCAAACAGTCAATAGTTGCATCGTCCACGATGTATGCAGAATTCATAGCATGTTATGAGGCCACGGGGCAGGCGATATGGTTAAAGAAATTTATACCCGACTTGAAAGTGGTAGATTGCATTCACAAACCACTAAAGATGTACTGTGACAACCAGCCCGCATTATTCTATGCTCACAACAACAAGTCGAGTAATGCTGCCAAAACAATAGAGATAAGGTATTATGTTGTGAAAGACAAAATCCAGGATCACACTATAAGTCTCGAGCATATAAGGACAAAGGATATGCTTGTGGATCCGCTCACGAAAGGCTTACCACCCAATGTGTTCAAGGAACACTTAGCCGGCATGGGTTTAAGGGAAAGCCCATGATTCCTGGATCATGAGAGGCCCAAGAGGAACAATTTTTGTTTCAAAACAGAGAGGTATGTTGTAGATGTCTGATTCTATCGGCAATTGAGCTGTGACGATGAAACATGCTCTATGTATTGATCTGTGATGAAACGAGTAAAGTAAAAAGTATATGGTTAAAAGTAAAAGTTGAGATCAAGGGGGAGAATGTTAGGATGATCTCCACCGTGTGGGCCCAACGGCCCATCGGGCCTTTGATCTGCGCCCTGATCGGGGGCGCCCAACCACTCATGGTTGTCGGGCTCTTGTCGCACTGTGCTATATAAACAGGGTGGGGGCCGGCGGCACGCTTCACGAGGTTTGTTGCGTTGCCAAGTCCCCCACCAACACTCCCTACCGATCTAGGGTTCGCAGGAGCGACGTGAAGCACCACCACCACCGACGCCGCCGCCCACGCTCACACCTCGCCCACTCTCTGCCATCACCGCCATAGCCATCTACCATGGCCACCTCGGCGGGTTCATCGACACAAAGTGAAGGTAGGACTACCGGGAGTCTCTAGCCTACTCACTGCGGGCTGGTTGTCACAGTACATCTTTAGTGGTTTGTAAATGCAATCTACCACTTTCAAGTAGGGTATAAATTTCTTTAACCATATCGCCTGCCCCGTGGCCTCATAACATGCTATGAATTCTGCATACATCATGGATGGTGCAACTATTAACTGTTTGGAGCTTCTCCATGAAATAGCCCCTCCAGCAAGGGTGAACACGTATCCTGACATGGATTTTCTATCATCTCTGTCCCCCGCAAAATCTGCGTCTGAATACCCTCTTATCTCTAGGGAATCAGATCTCCTGTATGTTAGCATGAGGTCTTTCGTGCCTTGCGCATAACGCAATGCTTTCTTTACCATCTTCCAGTGCTCTATGCCTGGATTGTCTTGATATCTGCCGAGTACCCCGGTGATAAAAGCTAAGTCAGGGCGAGTGCACACTTGTGCATACTGTAAGCTTCCAACAGCCGCATCATATGGTACTGCTTTCATTTGATCGATCTCGTACTGGTTCTTGGGACATTGGAATTTCCCAAAACTGTCGCCCTTGACTATAGGAGCAGGTGTGGCTTTACTCGCATGCATATTATACTTTTTAAGAACCTTTTCTAAATATGCCTTCTGCGATAGTCCTAAAACTACATTTTTCCTATCTCGGTGAATTTCTATGCCCAAAACATATGATGCTTCACCAAGATCTGTTATATCAAAATTTGAGGACAAGAACTTCTTTGTTTCTTGTAGCAGATTAACATCACTGCTAGCAAGCAAGATATCATCCACATACAAGATTAGGAAAATATATTTCCCATTTTTAAACTTTGCATAAATGCAGTTGTCCTCAATATTCTCTTTAAATCCAAATCTTTTAATTGTCTCATTGAACTTTAGATACCACTATCTAGAGGCTTGCCTTAATCCATAAATGGATTTCTTCAGGCGGCATCCCATATCTTCCTTGCCTTCCATGATAAAACCCTTGGGTTGTTTCATGTAAACTTTTTCTTTTAAATCCCCGTTCAGAAATGTCGTCTTTATATCCATTTGATGTAACTCTAAATCGAAATGTGCAACTAATGCCATTATGATTCTGAAGGAATCCTTACATGAGACTGGGGAAAATGTCTCATTGTAATCTACCCCTTCTCTTTGTGTAAATCCTTTTGCCACAAGTCGTGCTTTATACTTTTCTATATTCCCTTTAGAATCATACTTGGTTTTGTAGACCCATTTACAGCCTACTGTCTTGGCTCCTTTAGGAATATTCTCTAAGTCCCAAACATCTTTGGAACTCATAAATTTCATCTCCTTTTCCATTGCCTCCAGCCACTTTGATGAGTGAGGGCTTCTCATGGCTTGTTCATATGATGTGGGATCTTTTTCCGTATGAACTATTTCTGTGTTATAAACTTTATAATCAGTAGAAATAGCTGACTTTTTGTGTCTTGTAGACCTTCTAAGGGCCTCAACTTCTGGCACATCTTCTAAAAGTGGCTGCTGCTCCCCCCTTTCATGCTCAACAACGGGTTCAGTCGGCTCCTGACGGACAGGTTCCGGATCTTCTCCCATAGTTGTCATGGGTGGAGTTACAACAGGTGCTTGCACCGCAACCTCAGGGATTGTCGGTGCAGGTACAACAGGTAGTGAGAAAAATGGCTCCTGAATCATCGGATTAGGTGCATGCACCCTCTTCTCCTCAAGGTCAATTTTCTAAGCTACCATGCTCCCCCTCATCATTTCATCATCTAAGAAGACTGCATGTCTTGTTTCTACAAACTTTGTGTATCTGTCTGAACAGTAGAAACGAAAACCTTTTGATCTATCAGGATAGCCAATGAAGTGGCAACTAACTGTTTTGGGATCTAACTTTGCAATATTTGGATTAAACACTTTTGCCTCAGCTGGGCTCCCCCAGACTCTCAAGTGCTGTAGAGAGGGTACTCTTCCTGTCCACAACTCATACGGTGTTTTGGGCACCAACTTGCTTGGTACTCTATTGAGAATGTGAATGGCGGTTTTAAGCGCCTCCATCCATAATCTCAATGGCAAGGTGGAATAACTCATCATACTACGCACCATATCCATAAGTGTACGGTTACGCCTTTCAGCTACTCCATTTTGTTGAGGCTCGCTCGGCATTGAATGCTGGGCAACTATGCCAGTCTCCTGTAAGAACTTTGCAAAAGGTCCAGGGACTTGGCCATATGGAGTGTGCGACCGTAGTACTCCCCCCCACGGTCAGATCTTACTATCTTTATTCTTTTATCGTGCTGATTTTCAACTTTAGCTTTGAATATTTTAAATTTATCCAACACTTCAGATCTTTCTTTGATTGGATAAATATAACCATATCGGGAGTAGTCGTCTGCGAATGTTATGAACGAGTCAAAGCCATCCACACTTTTCACCGGAAATGGTCCACAAATGTCAGTGTGAATTATTTCTAGTGTTCCCGTGCTATGATTTGCACCCTTTTTGATTTGTTTTACATAATTTCCTTTAATGCAATCTATGCATTGCTCTATGTCTGAGAACTCTAATGGAGGAAGAATTTCATTTTTAACTAGTCTTTCTATTCTCCCCATCGAAATATGGCCCAAGCGACAGTGCCATAATTTCGATGAGTCATGAGTTCTCCTTCTTTTCTTTTGTTCTTTATTCGACGCGGAAACATGCTCATTCACATTACACACAGAATAAACTTTTCACGCAGTGATAATAAATAAAGCTCATTGTGAAGTAAAGCATCACCCACATAAGCATTATTAAACCATATGGCACACTTGCCATGTCCAAAATAACATTCATAATGATTTTGGTCTAAACATGAAACACTAATCAAGTTTCTGTGACATGAAGGAACATATAAAACATCTCTAAGCAGAAGTTTGAATCCATCAGCTAACTCTAGGGAGATGTCACCGACAGCTTCAATTTTTGCTTGAACTCCATTTGCAACTTCAATGCATCTTTCGCTTCTTTGCGTAGTCCGCGCCGAATGGAATCCCTGTAATGAATTTGCAACATGAACGGTTGCACCTGAGTCAATCCACCAAGTAGATTTCGAAAACTATGTATACAATGATTCATTTACAAAGGAAACAATGTTGTTACCTCTCTTTGCCATTATGGACTTCAGCCAAACAGGGCAATCCTTCTTGTAGTGCCCAGTCTGCTTACAGTGGAGACATGTGTCTTTGTCCACTGGAAAAGACTTTTGCTGATGCTGATGGTGCGTGGAAGCTTTTCCATGTGGCTTTGAAGGGGAACCTTTGCCACTTTGATTATAATTCTTTTTCTTATTATCCTTCACATAGTTCAGAGAACCACCATATGAAGTTTTAAGTCTTTCCACTTATTGCACACACATGGCTATAGTCTTTTCAATGTCCCATTTTCCAGGCGACATGTTATAGTTGACAACAAAAGTGTTAAACTCTTTTGGCAGTGAAGCCATGACCAGGTGAACAAGGAGTGCAGGCTTGAGCTCCAAATCTTCATCCATGGGTTTAAGCTTAGCTGCCATGTTGCTCATCCTGAGGATGTGCTCTCTTATGCCATGCCCACCGCCTTTGTAAGTTTGTGTCATCAGCTGCTTTAGCAACTGGGTAGCATATATCTCTGAAGAACCAGTGAACTGGCTCTTTATCTTTTCAAGATACTCCCCTACGGAAGTACACTCTGCAATTGAGCCCACAATAGCGTTCAATTGTGTTCTTTATGAAAGCCATGCACTTTTTATTGGCGTTGAGCCACTTTTGGTTTTCGAGGGAATATGACATCTCCACTGGAGCATGATCCCTCTTCTTTTTGTTCCAAGCATCATCACCATCTTCTGCATCTCTGACTGGCTCTGCTGGTTTGACCGGCTGTGGAGTGTCCACAACCCAGTCCACCTCAGCACAAATAAAGGCCAAGTCAACTTTCTTTCTCCACTCAGTGTAGTTATCACCTCTAAGGGTTGGAACATCCTTGAGGCAACTCATTAAGTGGAACCTTCCTGAAACCACAATATCAGGTGAGATCATAACTACAATTGCATGCATTAATCCAACGTTGGTCAAAACTAAAACATACAACTGTTTATGCAATTAAAACTATATCACCGTTGGGCAAAAATAGAAATAAATGCACCTTTTATAACAATAACAAATCATGATCATGTTATTAACAACGTTGGTCATAAAAATAACAGGAACATAATTGTTTTAATAATCACTTTAACATGCTCTTTAAAATTTAATTTTACTTTTGTTTTATTTACTTTTAAAAGAGCACTTTTATTTATTCGCAGCGGAAAAACATGAATAAAAATTCATGAACTTTTTACTTTTCAGAAGCATCTCTTTTACTTTTCTATTTTCTAGACAAATATTTTGTTGGATCAATTTGAATAGAAAAAAACTATGTGAAATTTGCCAAAAAATCTGGACAAAAACCTATTAAAACGAAGAAAAAACGCCGGCTCAGCCGCGCTGCGCTTCGGCCCACGGCCTGCTCTGCGCTCCGCGCGAGCCGGCCTCGCTTCGGCCTGGGCCGCCGGCCTCATCCCAGCGCGCGTGGGCTACGCCCGTGCCGCCGCTGCCGGCCTCTGCCACTTTCGGCCCAAAAGGCCCGCAGCGCCTTAGGGTTTCGATCTCCGCCGTTCATCGCGATCCGACGGCCGACCATCGTTTTCGCCCGAACAAAACCACGGGTCGAGCCCTCCCAACCGAAAACCCTAGCAACATTCGCCTCTCGATCCCCTCTTCGTCTCTTGCCGCGTCGGGGTGTCTGGGTTCGGCGGCCGCCGGCGACGGCGTCGACCACCGCACCGCGCGAGCCTGGCCGCCTTCTCTTTCTCCTTTCCCTTGTCCAGTCCGCTCCTCCCTTCACCCTCCTGTAACAGAGAGAGAGAGGCGCGGCTGAGCAGTCCTCTGCTACACCTTGCGCGACGGCGCCCGAGTGGCGGCAGGTTAGGGCTGCGCCGGCCGCCGGCGACGACGTCGATCTGCCACCGCACCGCGAGCCCCTCCCTTTTCCTTTCCCCCACCTTTCTTTGATCTCTCTACCACCGCCCGCTCCCCCTCTGAATCGAGATGGACGACGGCGGAGCTACCAGCGGCGGCACCGTTGCCATCCCCCTCGCCGGTTGCGCGTTCGCCTTGCGGTGAGCGCGCCGCCGTCGAGCGGTTTGGCGACCGGTGCACTTTGCCCCTGTGGGGTGTGTTCTTCTTCCGAACGGCTCGGCTTGCCGATGCCCGTCCGGATCGAGAGGAACTACGCGTCCTTGCGGCGGCGCAACTTTACCGGCGTGCCCAAGGCTCTCTGCCAGTGATTTTCTTTCCTTCTTTCTCTGTTAGGTTAGGGTTCTTGGGAGGGGGGATACTTTGATTTCTTTGCTACCGGAAAAATCTAAGCCTAGGAGGCTCTGACACCATTGATAGGATCTATGGATCGGGTAGGCTTAGGTTAGATCGGTGATTTACCTTCTCCTTGGCTCGAGGAGCTCGAGCCGGCCATGGTGGAGCTGTGGTGGTGGCGGTGAGAGTGCAGCGGTGGTGGCGGTGCTTCCCGTCACTACTGCGGAAACCCTAGATCGGTAGGGGATGTCGGTGGGGTTGGTGGCTACGCGACGAACCTTATGTTGCGTGCCCCGGCCCCCATCTCTTTATATGACGCAGTGCGACAGGGGCCCACCAACCAGAGTACGGTTGGGCGCCTCCGATCAGGGCGCGAGTCAGGGGCCCATCGAGACGTTGGGCTCGATCAGGAGGAGATCAACCTAACAAACAGAGCTGTGACTTTGCCTGGTTCCAACAAAAAATGACTCAGCCAACAAAAACAACCCGGTAGAATCTTAAGTTCGCAGAGCTCCCGATGAAAAAAAAAACCTAGTACTCGGCGGCCGAGTTTAATACGGACCTGCCGAGTTTCAAAGAAACTCGGCAAAAAGGGAGATTCTAGTAGTGATTAGAGAAAATCATGGTACCTGTGATAAGCAAATCTGACTTCATGGTTTCTCCTTGTTTAATGATTGAGTTGGAGCTACTGGAGTTTGCCACAGTGATTATGTATTGTTCTTGTTCTGCATACTTTACCAAGCCTTGGCTTGAAGTGATTGGCTTTCCTGCGTGGAAAATCTGCTTGGGTTCGCCTGGTTTTCAGCCAAACAAATTATCGTTCCTGAAATTTCATAAACACCTCAAAAAAGTAAAAACATTTTTGAGAGAGGCATAGGGATGGTAGCATGAGATTTGAATGGTGGTCTAACAATAGGATGTGTGTATAGTCATCTTATCCTATTTTTGCCGGTTGAGGCAATTTTTTTTAGCTCGATTTACGAACTTGTATCAAACTACGTACTTGGTGGCTACTTTGATTAATAATATGAATGTATGCATCATTTTGATGCAGAGGGTCGAAGGGTAATCCTTCTTTTCAAAGAAAAAGGATGTTGCATGGAAAGGATGGCTTGTACAGCTGCAGCTATGTTCTGCAATTTTGGATAACAGTATCAATTCGAATTAGCAATGGCTCAGAGAACCACGCATCTGTAGCAAAGTTGCAGAGGAAGGATAAGTGAATATATTTTTTTGAAACAAGAGATAAGTGAATATCCTCTCAGCTTCATGCGTGCGTGCTTGTGTAATTAATTTGTCGATGGAGGAGAGGAGAACATCCAACAACAACCAATGTGACAACAAAACCAGGATATGGAGACTGAAGATAATGATCGGCAATTGATTGATCGATTGGTCCACTGATCGCCAGTCGACGTCGTACTTACTCTTCCTCCTGAGTTTTTGTCTGGTTGCAGGCTTGCAGCTACTAGCTAGCTACTTCCTCTGTCTCCGAATAAATTACTTAACTTTGTGCTAATAGAAGTTATCATCTACTCCCTTCGTTTCATGATAATATAAGAGCATTTTTGACGCTACACTAGTGTTAAAAATTGCTAAGATGCGATGGAGGGAGTAGCAAATTAAGGGAAGCGAACCGAGCAGCACCAATCTGCAACTGTAATGACGTGTTGGGGTCGTCCAGCGATTGGGACAGGCATAGCACCGTTGATGTATCTAATCGTGCTACGTACTGACTTATCAGCACTCGCATTTGACGCCTATGCATTGCAAGACAAGTCGTAGTAGTACGTACACGTGTTGCAGGCACACCTGTACATATGGAGGACCAACGAAGGAAGGAATCTCTCGGGTAGGTACTCCTACGTAAACGTAGTGGGGCGTCCACCACGCACGAGCTAGGCAGTACTGGCCACAACTAGCAAAGCTCAGCCCAGCTGCAAGTGTTGGACGTGACGGTACAAAATGGCGTACGTACATCACAGGACGGCAGCCAAGCATGCATGGTTGATAGTCCCACACGCAAGCTACATATGTATGGCCAGGATTCCACCAAGTCAGTCCACCTGCCGATGCGCGTGCGTACGTACTAGGAACCTACCGTGCCAAGTTCTAATCCAAGACAAGCATGATATGCAAGTTGCAAGATGCGTGAGAACCAGATCCTACTGTCAAAAGAATTGTTGTTTTGTAATATCCAAAGATATTGTGTGTACGCTACTACGCATACTATGTCGTAAAGCATATGTTTTCTCGCAAAACATTCATCGCTCCTAAGGGCCGAGAGAACTTTATATGGCCCAAACCTCCTACTGTTTCACCATTCATTAATTGTTTCTTTCGGTGTTAGCCCACAGAACTAGGTGCTCCTACTAGATCAACTGAGTTAATTAATTCCCCCTACTAGGTCTTCATCATGGATTTCCTTTTTCTCTTCTAATACTACTTTTTAGGAGGGATTGCCCTATTAGTCATCGGTTCCACAATTTCCGTGGATTCATAGGGTGTTAACAGACAAATTGGTGCGACCAAGTATGGTTTTGATACCAAATAAGCAATGGTTTCAAATAGGATATTCGTGCAAAGTAACAAGTGCAAGTTATCCCAAACATTTAGAGTTGTGCCGACAAGTTGTGGGTCTACGAAGATTTTGCCAATGATTCATAAAGTTTTTTTTTTCATCAATTGCGTGTGTGCTAGTTCCCGGATATACTTGCAACATTCTAGATCCGAACAGATTTTCGTGGTTGTCATGACTCTTTCCGTGTTGGTCACTGAGACATGGTGTGCGCGAAACATTCTAGGCTTTGGAAAATTATTCTTCTATGTTTTTATCTTTTTATTTTTCATTCTTCGAAAGTTCCATCCTTTACTTTGCAGGGGACAGCGGGCCACTGAAATCACGCCTCTTACGAACCTATAGCAGGATGTAATTTCATATAAAAATCGTATGGCTTGGAGTAAAAAAAATTGTTTAATGTCTTGCGCTTTTTACTAGTTCCTACCACTAGTGTTTTGAAGTTCATGCAAAGGAACAGATACACCCACATTTATAAAGATGTGGGCTAAATATTTTTCTGTGTTGACGTTGATTATAGTCCAAATTTATAGTATTTATCTAGGTTAGAATTTTCGTACAGACAAGTTGTACATTCTTTGTATTGTAATTTCCACGTCCTAAAGTTGTATTCTTACTAAAAATATGCAACTTGTATTGAATTGTTGTACCTTGGAATTAAATCTTTTGTCGATAATGAGAGCTTTAGCACTTAAGGGGATACTTATACCGGTAACGGACCTCGCACAGGGGAGTTTGCTATTTATTTTCTGGGCGGAATGCAGCAGTGTGGTTCTTCCGGTTTTGGGAACATTCCGGAAGCTTTCGTCCCTTATTGTTTTGGTTTTTCCATTTCCTGTGTTTTCTTAGTTTTTCTCGGCTTTCTGTTTGATTTTGTTTTTAAATTTGCAAACCTGTTCAACTTTGTTTTCTTTCAAACTCATTATTTTTTAAAATTCATGACCTTTTTTATGCTTTAGGAACATTTTACAATTTTCTATATATTTCAAAATCATGTGTTTTTCAAATTATTAATTTTTCTCAAACTCGTGAACATTTTATAATTCATGATTTTTTTAAATTAGCAATTTTTTTCAAAATCAAAAACTTTTTTCGAGTTTGCGAAAATTTTCAAATCTGTGCAGTTTATTTCAATGCTAGGAAATTGTTGTTAAAGTCTGATATATAAAATCAATGGTCAAAAAGTTGGCGGTGTGAGCTCCTCGGGCGAGCGAGCAAGCGAATACACCTAGCTAATGTACGCAAGCGCTTCCTAGGAGGTCTTGGCAATTTCCTTACTATTGGACGCTCTCATCATTGAATTACCGTTGAAACGCACAAGCACTCTCACCAGGCAATACCTATTGGGGCGACCCATTTAGGAGCAAACCAATTGCACCACCAGGTTCCTAACTTGTTTTTATTGTATTTTGATTTTTGCTATTTTTTCAAATTCTTCAGAAAATTAAACTTTTTAATTTCAAAACAATGTTCACAAATCATTAAAAAAAACTATTTTCGTAAAATGTTCCAAATTTCAAAGCATATAGGTGTTTCAAAAATGTTCTCTGTTTTTAGGAAAAGTTTGGAATTTTCAAAAAATGTATGTGTTTCAAAATGTTCATTTAAAAAACAAAAGTGCGTTATAAAAATTGTGAAAACTTCCAAAAACAAATCTTATTTCAAGAAATATTCAATTTTTTAGAAAGATAGAATTTTTAAGAAAAAAATCTTCACGTTCAAAAATTAGTTTGTATTTTACAAAATGGTCAGAGACATTTTAAAAAATGTTCCAATTTTTCTATGTTTATTTTTTAATACTGTTTGGAACAGTTTTAAATGTTTTGTTCTTGTGAATGAAAAAACCTGCTACATTGCCGAACCACTATAGCAGTTTTTTTTTAGAATAAAACCACTACAGTAACATGGGCCAGCCCTGTCCAGAGCTGGCCGTGCGTCGGGGTCGCTATTTCGACGTGAAAACCCAAACAGGGCCGGCCTAGCGCGCGAGGCCACAGGCCACAGCCTCGTTTTTTCTTTGTTTTCTCATTTTTATTTTTTTGCTTTCTTTTGTACTTTGTTGAAGTTTCCGCTATTTTAAATATATGTATATTACAAAAACGCATTACATAAAACATTTGAAAAATTCAAACCTTTGAAATATTCTAAATGTCTATAGAAAAAATGTTTCTCATGTATACGAAAAATGTATAAAATGTTTTTGAAAAAAGTTGATCATGTATTTATAAAATATTAATCAAGCATTTGAAAAATGTTAATCAAGTATTTAAAAAATGTTAATCAAGCATTTCGAAAAAGTTGAATCTATATAGAAAAATGCCTCTTATGTATACGAAAAGTGTATACAAACAAAGTACAATGTGTATGAAAGCAATGTTGATCATGTATTTAAAAATGATAATCAAGCATTTAAAAAATGTTAAATCTGTGCAGAACAAATGTTTCTCATGTATACGAACAATGTATACAAAATATTTACAATAACAACAACAAAGCTTTTAGTCTCAAATAAGTTGGGGTAGGTTAGAGGTGAAGCCCATAAGATCTTGCGACCAACTCATGGTTCTGGCACTTGGATAGTAAACTTCCATGCATCCCTGTCCATGGCTAGTTCTTTGGTGATACACCAGTCCTTCAAATCTCTCTTTACGAACTCCTCCCATGTCATGTTCAGTCTACCCCGACCTCTCTTGACATTATCAGCATGCTTTAGCCGTCCGCTATGCACTGGAGCTTTTAGAGGCCTACGCTGAATATGCCCAAACCATCTCAAACGATGTTGGACAAGTTTCTCTTCAGTCAGCGCTAGCCCAACTTTATCTCGTATATCATCATTCCGGACTTGATCCTTCCTCGTCAGGCCACACGTCCATCTCAACATGTGCATCTCTGTCACACCTAACTGTTGAACATGTCGCCTTTTAGTTGGCCAACACTCAGCGCCATACAACACTGCTGGTCGAATCGCCGTTCTATAAAACTTGTCTTTTAGCTTTTGCAGCACTCTCTTGTCACAGGGAATGCCAGAAGCTTGGCGCCACTTCATTCATCTGGCTTTGATTCGATGGCTCATATCTTCATACAAAATATTTACAATATGTATAAAAAAATGTTGATCATGTATTTAAAAAAATTAAACATGTATAAAAATGTTCCTGATGTATACGAAGTAATACGTACATTCAATAAAAGTAGACATAAAAACATATATTTAAAATAATTAATTATATACTTAAGAAATGTTAAACTTGTATATAAATTGTTTTCCTGACGTGTATACAAAAAATGTACATTCTGTGTAAAAAAATGTTTATTCCCATTAAAAAATTATCATAGTGTATTTAAAAAATTTGACCATGTAAAAAACATGTTCAAAACTTGTATTTAAGAGAAAATGTACTGTGCGGCTTCTGGCCAAACAGTGAATCATGAAAATTGTCTATCTTTTTTCAGCAAAGGATGTCCCCAAGCTTTGAGACAAGATGTCAAGAACTCTCTTGATGTGAAGAATGAGTCCGTGAGTGAAAGGCACTTGGGATTGCCTACAGATGTGGGTCACTCAAAGATCAAATACCTCGAAAGACAAAGTATGGGAGAAAGAAAGAAAAATGGTTGCCGGAAGGTAGTGCTAATAAAATCGGTGGCTCAAGTGATATCAGTTTTTTCTATGGCTTGTTTCAGGCATCCTAGAGGGCTATGTGAAAATGTGACATCAATCACCCGACAGTTCTGGTGGGGCAACAAGCAAGGCAACCGGCCGCCTAGTCGGGTATCATGGAGGTTTTGGCTTCCGAGATTTGGAGGTTTTTAACTTGGCTCTCTTATCTCGTCGAGCATGACGGATCCTACATGAGGCCTCTTCATTAAGTGTGAGAATTTTGAAGACTAAATACGTGTTTTTTGGATGCCGAGCTCGGCTCCCAGCCATCGCAAATTTGGAGAGCCATCATTGTTGGGAAGGACATTCTCAAACAAGGAATTGTGAGAAGGATTGACGACGGTGAGACAACAAATATCTCGATCGACAATTGAATTCCTCATGATAGGTTATTGCGAAACTCTGACCTCTAGGGTCGCGACTCCCCCTGTAATTGTGCCTCGATTGATTGATGCCTCGTCTGCAGCTTGGAACAGGAGCTCGTGAGGGAGGTTCTTGTTCCCTTTGATGTGGAATCCATTCTAAAAATCCCTCTGTGTACTTGGAGAATTGATGACTTTTGGGCATGGCATGAGGACCCGAATGGCTGCTTCTCCGTTCGGCCAGCGTATAAGATGATGATGGACGCAAGAAATCCCAGGTAGATTTGTTTAGAAGATCAACAGGGGCATCCAATGGTGATCTGGATGTTGGAAATATGCCCTAGAGGCAATAATATTTTGTATTATTTATTTCTAAGTTTATAGTTAATGTTTATATTCGTTACTATAATTGCTATGATTCTTGAATATGCAGTTCAGAGGAAAACTCATAAGCACATGTAGAGATATAAACGGTAAAACCACTTTCCTAGTCTTGCCTCTGGAACCAGCTCAATTTTTAATTTGATGATTCTGTTTTCCTGATCATGGGCATGAAGTTCATGTCAGTAACATTTAAGAGCATGATGTTGGTAGAACACTCTCATTGAATTGACCCAAGTTGTTTGTTCTACTTAGAGATTATATCATCTGAAGTCTATATTTCATAAGACACGAGTTAACATATGTATGTTTCCTTCCTTCGGTGAGCTCCGGCTATATGGAGTAGCGACCACACGTGCCTGCAATCGGCGGGGACCGATGCTGAGGGGTCGGCAATGTTGTGCCGCCAGCAGCGGCCACCAGTGGTGGCAACGGTGTTGCCGAGGGGAGGCGGTGATGTGTTGTAACTTGCAAGCACTGCGACCAACGAGACATTTTGCTAGGACCGACGACTACCAGATCTGCAACCGACAAACAATTTTGCCGGGAAGGGCAACAATCGAAGCTGCACTCCGCATGCCATGGTGCTGGGAATGGCCATCCCTTTTGTTGGGAACGATGACTACGGAAGCTAAAATCAGTGAACCATTTTGCTGGGACCGACAACTACCAGAGCTTCAAATGGCAAGCCAAGGTGATGGGAATGGCGAACCACTTTTTTGGCAAGACAAGATTACTGGCATCTAGAGGGACTCCTCCTAACCAACTTAGATCATGTAACCCTAGACCCTGATATCTATATAAACCGGGGCCGGACTAGTTGAATAGAGACATCAATAGCACCTAGAGCTTTGCTCAATCCCTCGATCTTGTAGACCATTATGCAGTCAATATACACAAGCAGGAGTATGGTATTACCTCGTCTACCGAGGGCCCGAACCTGGGTAAACTCTGCCCCTATTGCCATTTGATCTACTCGTCTGAGAAAGGGAGCACAGGAATGGTGGAGGAGTGGGGAGAAGGGCGGCCCGCAGCGGCTTTGGTGTGGAGGAGCGGGAGAAGAAGAAGAGAGGAGGTTGGTGGCACTTGTTGCATGAGATTAACACGGTGGGGCATGCCTCAGGCTGCTATTAGTACTGGCGGAGTTTGGCACGGTGTTGTTCGGGATTGGGGATATCGATCAGTTCTTTTATCAAAAAACTTTCAATTTTTTAAAAATATTTGAAAAAAATTAATTGCTTCTAAGTTTTTAAGAAATAAAAAGTAAAATTATTCACTAATTTTAGAAATGTTCTTAATTATTTTTAAAAAATCAATATGAAAAAACTATTTGTGAATTTTAAAATATGTTCCTGAATTTAAAAATCTTCATAAAAATGTTCAGATTCTAAAAAAAAAGTTTGCGGTTTTGAAAAATGCTTGTGAATTTGAAAATTGCTCCAAAATTCTCAGCACCCTATATGCGGGTGGCTCTTCGTGGGTTGATGGCTTTGGGGTTGCTGGTGGGCCCACCTATATGCAGGTATTTTGTACAATCAGATTATTTGGGCCCGTGCCAAGCTGTCGTGACGGTTGTATGGTTCTCTTTGAGGGGAGACTAGTATAGAGTCTGCCCATTAGGTGGATCATAGGACCAACCTCAAAATTTCATATTCACCCAAACCTGCGGGGTATGTCCACAACTCCAAAAAAATCAGCTCAAAACTCAATCTCATCTACAGTTAGAGAATTGAAAAGACAAATTCGACAATGAATAGTGTCAGGTTTGGGTGAATAGTATTTGACATTATTCACATCCAATTTTCTCTTTTTGGTTCTTTAAGTGTAATTCGAATTATGAGCTTAAACTTTTTGAGATTGTACATCAAACATGGATCTGTGGCTGCAGATATTTTTTAATTTTTTTAGCATGTTTTGTGTCATCGAAAAGATTGATCTCACCTAAAGATAGATCCGATACTAGTCTCCTCAATTCTTTTTGTGTTACGTCTCAGCGCGGGCGCGCGTGTGTGTTGTTTGCTTGTGGTCGATTAGTTTCGTGGGCAAAGGGGCTCATTTGACCACCACTGGTTGCCACCAAGACTAAAATGTGTAATAATACCATAGCCACGCCTCACGTCTCACGTCACGCGAGACAAACGAGAGCGTCACACGAATCTCAAAGGGAACCCTGGATCTAACCGCAAAGTCTCTTTTACCGGTGCCGGGATCTAGCGGAGACGTACGACCCAATAGGGTACTGCCACATCCTGAAGTATCTCAAAACAGTAGCATGTATTTGATTCTTTTCTTAGCTTTAAGTATTGGTATTTGTCTCTTGTGGATCCCACCATTGGCAGGCATGCATGGTCCTTTACTTCCATTTTATCTGACTCACAGTACTGGTTATGACACATTCACTCTCTTCTCTCTCACCAACAAACCCATCCTTTTATTCCACCCATGCCAATTTTAATCATTCATATCTTTTAAACTATATTTTTGTTTCTGAAATAATTTATATATTTGAACTCCTCGCACAAAGACCTTTACAACAAGATCAATCTTGGATATATTTCAAACACGTTTAATTTCCAATGTTTCAATTAACATATTTCACTCAATATATTTTGTGTGGAACTTCTTATTTCAGTGTTTGAAACTTTTTTTTTTGTGATGAGTGAAATACGTTTCAATTTTTTCACATATACGTAGTGAAATTAGTTTTTATATCTATTTTTGTAATGAGTGAAATTAGTTTAAGTGAGTGTAATACGTTTTTTGAAAATAATTCTAATGTGTTTTCTGAAACTAGTGAAAAGTAAAATCTACATTTTGTAAAAGAGTGTAGTGTGTTATCTAAAATGAGTGAAATAAGTTATTTGGAAAAAGTGAAATATAACCATTTTTTGGTGTGAAACGGCTTTTTCAATGGAGTAACTATGACGTATTTTTTTGAAACTAGTGAAATCTATCTTTTGTAATGAGTGTAATCAGTTTTTTGAAACAAGTGAAATATAGTATTTCAATTGAGCGACTGTAATGTGTTTTCTGAAATGAGTTATTTGAAAAAAGTGAAATATATCTTTTTGGTGTGAAACGACCTTTTCAATATGTGAAACTGATATTTCTGCTGGGTGAAATATGTTTCAATATTTTTTTCATAAATACCAAGTGAAATTAGTTTTTGAGATATATTTTGTAATGAGTGAAATCAGTTTTCCAAATCAGTGAAATGAGTTGTTTCAAATCTGTGAAATCAGTTTTGTAATGAGTTCCGTATTCCAGTTTGTGAAAATGAGCGAAACATTTGAAAAAACTTTTATGAAATAGTGAAACAGTTTAGTGTTTTATGAAAGTGATTTCAGAGATAATTGAAACATATAAAATAAAATATATTTCAAACATATCCAAAATTGATCTTGTTCTGAAGGTCTTGTCACCATGAATTCAAATATACAAAAAGTTTCAATAATGGACATTTGGTTCAAAAGATATGAGTCATTAAAAATATGAGGATGAAAATAAAATGCATGTCATATGTATGGCGTGAGTGAATGCATGCGTGCATGCACCTTTGTCTCCACTACTCTCTCTTTTGTAAAAGCTGATAATATCTGACACTAGTACATGTATTGCTATGTGTAGTCTGATATTTGAAAATAGAGTATAAAACCTGCACAGATCTTGACGAAAGCGACGGACGGTGGATTGCCTACCGGTACATCCCGGCACCGGTAAAATTACTTATTCGTGGATCTAACGGCTACAACGGTGAAGATTGAGACCACAACTAGCTGAGTTTTAGCAAAACTGTTTTAAATTTTTATTGGAAAATCAAAAATTAATTGGCTCGGCTGATGAGCACGTACAAGCTGGACGTGGGATGCAAGGAGCATGCACCGATGAACATACACATAAATGCACGTACTCCATACATAATTGCGCCGCGTGGTTGCGCGAGACAAATGATGGAAGGGAACAAGGCTTAAGGGATACAGTGCCTCTGAGCATTGGAGGCCAGGTGTACGTACGTACATGCCATGCATGCATGCATGCATTTTGTAATGATCCCAGCCGGCCGGCCGGCGGTCGCCGCTGGCCCTGGCCCTGCCCCTGCTCTGTGTTGTTTGTTGCTGTGCAGCTGGTCAGGTGTCCATGCACGCATGCACTCCGGCCGGCAGCACCAGCATCCACGCATATCGACATATCGTAGCTGAGCTTAATTTCAGGGCTGTCGTGACTCGCGAGCGAGGGCAAGGAATATGCAACAATGCAAGGAGGACGACCACCGACACGACACGTAGGCATGCAAAAATGCATGCATATGGCCAGCTATGGGCCAAGGTGATGTCCCGTCTCCATCACAACGATCCATCATCACCTTTCAATCCTCCTCGCTCTGGTCTTGGTTGCCCTTTTCTACGTGATACAAGTGGTGGTGGGTCCCTCGGTCCTATAATATAAGAGTATTTTTGACACTATACTAGTGTTAAAAACGCTTTTGTATTGTGGGACGGAGGGAGTAAATCACAACGGCGGCATTAGATACATCCAACGACGAACACCGATGGAGCCACTCGAGCACAAAAAATGCTACACCTACGTACCAGGTTACCTAAAACTACGTTCCCTTCCTTTCTAAACTAACGTAAGTATCGTAACAGATTTTAAGTAGATGTAGCAACCCCGCAAAAAGAAAAAACAGTTTTGCTAGAACTCATCTAGCTGAGTTCTAATTATGTCTCATTCACCTTTACAGCCATTGGATGTGATGCTATAAGATGCATGTATGCTGACGTGGGTTGGTACTCCTTTGTATCTGTTTTTGTTTCGAGGTGAATGAGACCAAATTATGTCTCATCTAGATGAGTTCTAGGCACTCCCGGCAGCAGGCGTCGTCGCAGAAGACAAATCAATGGAGGAAACAATATTAATAATATCTTACATGTACATGCAGGAGACAGTTTCACACTCAGTGAGCCACCCTTACCCTGTACGTACGTGTTGCGCAGGTCAGGCGTACAAGCATGCCTTGATTGCATTTCCTATGGATCTATCGACGGTCAGACCATGCACAACCGGCCGGCAGCAGCCATGCATGCGCCGACACAGGCGAGCTTAACTTGCATGGCTGTCGCCCGCGGTAGAGGCCAACAGGGCCATGCAAGGAGGGCCGGGCGACACTGACCCGACACGTAGGCATGCATGCATCCTCATCGTACGGTACAGATGCATGCATGCATGCATGCATGCATACATATGGCCGGAGCCGGAGCTGGTCCTGGTCCAGGCCGACCGGCGAGATGATGTCCCGTCCCCATCAGAGCTCCTGCGACATTCATTCATTCATTCATCGGCCTTCGCATTCACTGTCCGATCCTCCTCCGGCGGCAGCCGCCTCGTCGTCGTCGACGACGCGGACACGAGCAGCAGCAGAAGGATGCATAGGCATGGCGCCGCGTGGAGAAGCGTGCAGGGACGGAGGAGGCAGCTTGGCCTGCTGGAGCATGTGGACGACCTCGCGCATGGTGGGCCGCTCCACGCTCTGCTCCTGCACGCACAGCATCCCCACGAACAGCGCCTGCGCCGCCTCCCACGCCGGCACGTCGCCGCCCAGCCGCGGGTCCAGCACCGCCTCCACTCCGGCGCCTTGGCCGACGGCGTCCACCCGGGCGCGCACCCACTGCACCAGGTCCAGGCTGCCGTCCTCGCCCAGGTGCGGGCCCACCGGGCGGTGCCCCGTGATGAGTTCCAGCAGCACCACGCCGAAGCTGTACACGTCGCTCTTCTCGTCCACCTTGAGCGTGTACGCGTATTCTGCAAATGCCATGCCATACGTTACATTTGTCAGTAGTGTCAGTGTACATACAGAGTGGTATATTCGTATCGACAAAGAAATATCACGGAGAAAGAACAAAACAAGATGATGGAGAGGTACGTAGGAGGTACTCCCTCCGTCCCAAAATACTTGTCGAAGGAATGGATGTATAGCTAGGTTAGCTAGAGAGGTGAAGGAGTAGTCGTTATCCATGGATACATGTGCATTCTCTCTCTCTCTCGATCTCTTTAGGATTCTATCGTCGAAAGCAATTGAACAAAGCTTGGTCGTCGATTTGATTTGATATGAAGGAAGGAAAGCAATGGTGCCACGTACTTTACTAGTGTTAGGATGGATCAGTCTTTGTAAGCAAAGCAAAGCAAATCGAAAGTGGTACGTACAGTAGTAAATAGCACGTAGCCCTAGCTAAAGCCTAACTAAAGTCTAAAGTATATATACGCATGGCAGTAAACGAATAAAGCAGCAGCTAGACCCGGCCGGACGATCGATGCATGCATGGTAATTCCCTAGTAGCTACTCTACCTAGAGAGAGATGATGTGCATGTCATTGTCAGATGAGGATCGATCAGCATGCATGGATGCATGATGCTTGTCTTGACCCTTGTTGCGTTGTCCGAGCTTAGCATTCCGACCATGTTAAGCTTTGTAAAGTAGTAGTAATGCACGTGCTTGTTCTCATGATTAGTGTGGTCAAAGACAAAGAGGCAGGGAATCCCTCGCTCGCTAATCCCTCCCTCCCTTTTAGGCATGCATGCATGCAGCAGTGAGCTACTCCTACTAATAATTCTAGAGTATCCTACTGGCAAGCATGTGGAGCTCTTCGTTTGAGGCAGCAGGGGGTACGTCTAGTCATCATCAGATCTTTCTTTCCTTGTCTCTTTCTTCCTTTCATCACTCGCTCTCCAACATCGAATCCATCACCATTCACCATCCATCCATGGTCCATGGTCCATGAAGATGCATCAAAAGAATTTCGACCAACTTAACAGAGCGGACACGGTGAAAGAAAAAGAATGATTGGCCTATGTATCTATGCAAGACTCGGCAGCATCTATCTATGAATCTATCTGACCGTCACGTCGCCAGGTTGTGTTGCATGCATGCCAAAGCCATGCCCAACGGACTTGACCCAAATGCATTTCCCCCACAAAAACACAAGGAAAATTGATGCAAAAAACTGATCGACGTTCAAGATGCATGCATGCACCGACAATGACCAAACACTAAGTAAGTAGTAGCAGTGGAACGTGTAGCACGTAGTACGTACCTGGCGCGATGTAGCCGTAGGATCCGGCGATGGCGGACATGCACTCGGACGCGGCGCCATGCCGGAGGTACTTGGCCAGCCCGAAGTCGGCCACGTGGGCCTCCATGCCTTGATCGAGCAGGATGTTGTTGGACTTGACGTCGCGGTGCAGGATCGGCGGCGAGCAGTCGTGGTGCAGGTAGCACAGCCCCATGGCCGCCTCCGTCGCCACCCGCAGCCGCGTCGCCCACGCCATCACGTCGCCATGATCGCCGTCCCCATGCAGCACGTCCCCCAGGCTGCCCTCAGCCATGTACTCGTACACCAGCAGGTTGCTCTTCCCGTCGCCCGACGAGCAGATGGCCAGCAGCCGCACGATGTGCCGGTGCCGGATCCTCCCCAGCGTCCGCACCTCCGCCGAGAACCCGCCGTCGTCCCCTCCCCCGCCCGCCGCCGCGATGCGCTTCACCGCCACCGACTCGCCGCCGGGCATCGTGCCGCGGTACACCGTGCCGGCCCCGCCCCGCCCCACCACGTGGTTCTCCTTCACGCACTGCACCACGTCCGACCACCCGAACGACACCTTCTGCTGGAACGCCGTCATCCGCCACCCGCCGCTGCTCCGCTGCCGCCGCCTCCTCTGCATCGCCGACCGCGTCGTCGCCACCGCTGCCGCTGCGAACGCCACCGAGCACGCCAGCAGCCCCAGCGCCGCCGCCAGCTTCAGCCGCCCCACCGACGACGTCGCCGCCGCCCGCTTGCCGCCGCCGCCGTCCGACCAGAGGCGCGGCCCGGACATCGACGTCAGGTTGCACGGGTTGGACGACGCGATCGTCGTCCCGCACAGCCGCGGGTTGCCGGCGAACGACGTCGCGTTGAAGTAGGAGAACTGCCCGCTCTGCGGCACCACGCCGGACAGGTCGTTGTGGGAGAAGTCGGCGGCGGTCAGGCTCTTCATCCCGCCCATCTCCGCCGGGACGCCGCCGTCCAGCTTGTTCCACGACACGTTCAGGTAGTTGAGCACCTTGATCTCCGCCAGCCGCGCCCCCGGGATCGCGCCGGTCAGCTGGTTCGCGCTCAGGTCCAGGAACGTCAGCGATGTGCACTCGCCGATCTCGCCGGGGACCTCGCCGGTGAGGTTGTTGCCGCTCAGGTCCAGCTTCAGCAGCCGCTTCAGCCGACCGACCTCCCGCGGGATCCCGCCCGCGAGCTGGTTGCCGCTCAGGAGAAGCGTCTGCAGCGACGAGAAGCTGCCGATGGACGCCGGCAGCGAGCCGTTGAACCTGTTGCTCGACAGGTTCAGCAGCGACAGCATCTTCCTCTCCTTCGCCGGGATGCTGTCGTCCTCTGGAAGATGGCCGGTGAGGTAGTTGCTCTGCAGCTCGACGGTGGTGAGCGCCGGCAGGTAGAGGAAGCCGCGAGGGAGCTCGCCGGTGAGGTAGTTGTTGCTGATGCGCACCCGCGTGAGCGTCGAGCACGCGCCGAGCCCCTCCGGCACAGGGCCGAAGAGGAAGTTGTTGAGGAGGATGAGGATCTGGAGCTGGCCGCGCGCGCACAGCCACCGCGGCACCTCGCCGGTCAGCCGGTTCGTCGACAGGTCCACCTCCTGGAGCGGCGCCGCGCGGCCGAGCATCGCCGGGATGGAGCCCGTGAAGTTGTTCTGCCACAGCTTGAGCACCTGGAGGTGCTCCAGGTCGCCGAGGAACTCCGGGACGCCGCCGCGGAAGCGGTTGATGAACATGTTGACGAGCCTGAGCTCCCGGAGCGCGGCGAGCTGCGGCGGGACCTCGCCCGTGAGCGCGTTGTTGGACACGTCGAGGAAGCGGAGGGCGGTGAGGTTGCCGAGCTCCGGCGGGATGGTGCCGTTGAGCTGGTTGGTCTGGAGGTAGAGCGTGTCGAGCCTGGTGAGCGCGCCGAGCGACGGCGGGATGCCGCCCTGCAGGCCGCAGCTGGCGAGGTCGAGGTGGACGAGGCTGGCGAGCCGGCCGAGTTCGGCTGGGATGCCGCCATCGAACTGGTTGAAGTAGCCGAGGAAGAGCTGGCGGAGCGCGGTGAGGTTGCCGAGCTCGGGAGGGATGGGGCCGGTGAGGCTGTTGCCGGCTACAGAGAGAAACTGGACGGCCTCCAAGGAGCCGAAGCTGCGCGGGATGGCGCCGGAGAAGAAGTTGCCGCCGAGGTCGAGGTGGACGAGCGTTTTGACCGGCAGCTTACTGGCGTCCGGGAGCGGGCCGGCGAGGTCGTTGTCGTAGATGTCGAGCACCTGGAGCGCGGGCAAGGCGGAGAGGTCGAGGCGCTGCAGGGTGCCGTTGAACTGGTTGTTGGAGAGGTTGAGGTGGCGGAGGTCCCTTAGCGCGGCGAGGGCGGGGGGCAGGTCGCCGGCGAGCGCGTTGTTGGAGAGGGAGAGGAAGCGGAGGCCGGTGAGGTTGGCGACGGCCGGGGAGAGCGCGCCGGAGAGGTTGTGCGCGGAGAGGTCGAGCGAGACGACGGTGCCGCCGCGGGCGTCGCAGGCGACGGCCGGCCAGGAGCGGCACAGGCCGGCGTGGTTGGCGAGCGTCCAGGAGGCGTGCAGCGCCGGCGGCGACGAGGTGAATGCGCCCTTGATGGCGATCAGGGCGGCGGCCTGCTGCTGCCTCCAGTCGGAGTCGCGGTCGGGGCTGGAGGCCGTGGCGACGGCGAGGTGATCGAGGCAGCAGAGCAAGACAAGCACTAGTGCCAGCAGTGGGAGGACGGACGCCGCCATGCGATCGATCGATGGAGGGAATGATGGTTGCTCTGCTCTGCTCTGCGATGGGGAGGGAGTGTGTGTAATGATGAAGACGACTGGGTGGCTCAGGCCTCCATGGATGGATGGATGGATGGATGCTTTTGCTTTCCCTGTGGCTGTGGATGTGGGAATGGCGGCAAATGGCGATGGGGTTTGGGCTTTGGCTTTGATCATAGGGTTTCATGCAGTGCAACGTTGCTTTCTCTTCTTTTGGAGGCGAAAGCAAAAGCAACCGAAAGCCATCGAGTGCTCTGCTCTGCTCTGTCCTCACCCCCTCACTCTCTGCTCTGGGAATGTTTCGGCTCAGTCTTGGTCAGCAGCAGCAGCAGGTGGCTCTGGGAATGAAGCCGCGCCGAGCTCGAGCTCGGGTGTGAAGGTGGTCCGTCATTTTTTTTTTTGGTGGCTCTTGTGATGGTGTGAGAGGCAGGTGATGGGCGTCAGTGTCAAGCTTAGAGGATTCTTCAGTCTTATTTATAATTTTACTGCTTAGCTACCGTTTCTTTGTGCAAAGGCTAGCATTCTGCTATCTTTTCAGTTTTATCAGGTCGGTATATACATGACTTGTACTATAGTCTTTATGATATAAATGAGACATATATTACCATGCAAAGAAAAATGGCCTGCTCAGGCCATGACAAAAACACTAGGAATGACTGTAAATTTAGCCCAAGAAGGTAAAATTTTCAGGCTCCACTAGCTTAGCCAATTCTAGCCCACCCAACGAATTGTCCATAGCTCCATCGTGTATCCATGCCACCATGCATGCCCCATTAACTTCAATTCACCCAACACCCAACTATGACAACTCACCATGCAATTATGCATGGAAAAAATCCATCTTAATGTGCACCATGCATGCTACTCATATTCAATAAATATTCTTTAACTATATAATAAAATTTTCAGGCTCCACTAGTTCATCTTCTTGTGCCCAGTGGAATCTTCTTCGAACCTTGTCGACCTCAGCAAGAAATTTCTTTGGCGCCCGGAGTACTGACAGGGCAAAGGTTGGCAGCGCCGTGAGCACGCTGCGGACCAAAACCTGTCTGCCAGCAATGGTCATGAGCTTGCCCTTCCATCCCGCAAGTCTTGCTCTGATCCGATCAAGTATGAACTGTATGTGGACTAGACGCAGCCTTGTGAGGGTTAGCGGGAGGCCTATGTATTTCAGGGGAAACCCCACTGTTGCCCCACCAAAGTTGATCAAAATCTCTTGCAGGTTGATCTCATCACAGCGGATAGGGGTGACCGTTGATTTTGAGAGGTTTACTTGCAGTCCTGTTGCCTGCCCAAAGTCTCGAAGAATGTCAAGTAGGGCGTCGACCTCCGTTTTCTCCGGGTTGGCGAAGATTACAACGTCATCCGCATAGAGGCTGACTCGGAGGGAGATGTCTCTGCCAGGCAAAGGGGCGAGCAGTTCTAACTCAGTTGCTTGCTGCAGCAGCCTATGGAGAGGATCAATGGCGATGATGAAGAGGAGCGGTGAAAGCGGGTCACCCTGTCACACTCGGGTTATCTCTCTAGTGATACAAGTAATGCTACACCTACGGATTTCTTATAATGGATTGGTGATTACCAGATGGTGCGGTGTCAGTTGGTTTGTTGTCATCGGAGCCAACAATTAATTTTCAAGTCCGTAATATTGAGTCCATATGATTTTGCGCATAGTTTTAGCATTTCTGCCCTTGATACCCACAAAAGCAAATCTAAACTCGGTCCTAAATGAACCAAATTCTGCCGACACACCTGCTGTATTGATAATAGTGTGTGTTGATACCTATGTTTCATATACATAAATTGTAGGAGTTAAATGAATAAAACCACCGCATTAAAGGCCTAGTCATCAGCAAACGTGGTTCTATGTTTTTTTGGCAAAAACACCGCGTCTACTGTAATTTTTTTACTTAAAATACTGATCAACGCATTGGAGAGTTTTGAGCATGTTTCAGATAAATGGGGGCTATCCGTCTATGTCCAGTTGGCGGTTTGTATGCATGTTGCGCAGAGGTGGATGTGGGACCCACATGTAAGGTGTGTTTTCTTCCTCTATCCTCTCTCTCTCTCTGCCCCAACACCCCTATCTCTCTCGAAAAATGGGTTGAACTCCCCTAAAATTCACTATAGCAAATAAAGATTTAGAAGAATATATATCCCTTTTGACTCAAATTGCCAAATCAAATAATCTTCTTGATCTTTAAACACTACAGACTTAGCTATTAACACCAGATCATACAATTATTCCATAAGGTCAGGAGGAAAAGTCCTCCTAAAAGTACACATAATTTGTTCTCCATCCCATAGATCAGAGACAGTTTTACTCGCCTCATTTACTAAACATTACAAATCCTAGAACTGCCCTTCCTCCCTAGTGATTCTGCACTGGATGTTGTTGCTGGGAAGGAGCAATCCACTGATTGTTTGGGGAAACACCGGAGGTGGATGATATTGGGGAAAAGGCTCTGGATAACCACATTGTGAAATATTTCTTTTGGGGGCATAAAAAAATAAGAGGGGAAATGTGGTTATCTCCGTAGCAACCACAACCACGAGGATTCCTAAAAAGGGGCAAGAGCCACGTTTTTTTAACACAGTACAGCCACAAGCGCTTGTATATACGCGCATACACTCATCCCTATGAACGCACACACGCACACCCTATCCCTATGAGCACCTCCGAGAGACTGAGCCGGTAGTATATCATCTTGAGATTTTACGAAGTCACCGTAGGCACCTCGCAGTCGACGGGAACGTCTCCTCCCACTGAACGCGCATCGCCGGAATTCCTGAAATAAATTCAGGATAAATGCGAGCACCAGGACTTGAACCCTGGGGGGCTTGGGGATACCACTGTCCACCTAACCATCCAACCACTGATGCTGGTTGATGCATAGGAGAAAAAAAATCTGTGTCCTCGCCGCCGCAAGGGTTTTCCATCCCGACCCACATTTTGGATAACTCCTTACATTCATAACACGGCTAACGCAATCAAGGAGCCCGAACAAACTTAAGAAGATGAAGCATACATAATCCCCCAAGGTTGTTTGTTTGTTGGGCGGCACATGGCCTTCCAAATAATTTTACATTGTGCACTCGTAATTTTATCTATTCCGGACCAAAGAACTCCGCTCAATTTTGTTGATGCTGTGCATGGCATCGGGCAGGATGACTAGCGAAGTGGCATGGTATACCACCTGCGAAATGAGAATTTTTGCATCAGGGTACCGGTGAAACAAAAACTCTCAATGCACGTGATATGTTCTCAACACATATACACATGTACATGCATGCTATCAAAACTACAGTGTGATCCTACAGGAAAGGAAATAGTAAAATAACTTCCACTGAGATCCAAATAGTAAAGCTTGTTCGTTCTTTTACAAATAGTAAAGGAGTAGTTAATTTTGTCAGTTTTGGCAAGTAGAGCGACAAGTCGACCAACGAAAACAGCCGCATGCATGCAGCGCATGCGTTGCTTCTGGCCCGGCTGGTCACCAGCTGATACTAGCTGCGGGCCAGAGGTACACAATTCCAAGCTATACATAGAGCGGGGGCCTAAAAATCAATAAAGAATTATTTATAGACATGTAGAAAACTTTTATATGTACCCATCGAGAGAAAATTGCAATTGTGTGAAATACATCGTGTGCGGCAGTGCAAGTTGGGGAGATGGGTCGCCGAGATTTACGACCACGATACCCGCAAGACCTACTGGTTGGGCTCGTTCCTCTCGACAGAGCAGGCGGCGCGCGCATACGACATCAAGTCGGTGCATCTGTACGGCATCGCCGGCCGCCGTAACTTCCTGATGGCTTCCTGCCGCCATTGGAGCCAGTGGACCCCCGGGTGGCCATCTCACGTGAGAGGCGGGAGTACTAGGAGGCTCACGAGCGTATCGCGACAGAGCAAGCCGGCGAGGCATACATGGCAGAGCTCTGTCGCCGCTACCCGGAGTGTGTCGAGGCGGACCACGGCTGTATTGGAGTACGCAATGGGGAGGATAGATGTCATCGACCTCTTGAGCGACGAATGAGGCGAAGACGAAGACGACGGTGACAACAACGACAGAGGCCCCGACCTAATGATCGGAGGGTTGTGCATAAGGGATTGGAAGAGACTCGCTGAAGAGTCGTATGACGACTAGGTTTCGAATTTCGTTTTAGTACTTTTATGTAAAATATTTCAAGTTTACACCAAATTTCATTAAGTGAACCTTTCGAATATAAAGTTATTCGGATTTGCAACGAACTTTGACTTTGCTCGGTTAAGTTCTAGGGTTCGGTTAGAAACACCATTTTTTTGGAGGAGCGAATGTGCTCCTCTAAAGCATACTTGGCCGTTTACTCGTCCAAATTTTAGGGGATGAGCTAGAGTTGCTCTTAGGTGCGCTTAGCTGCTTGTTCCTCCTCTAAAGATTTTTAGAGGATTGGTTAGAGATGCTCTAAGGACATCTCTAGCCGGTCCCCTAAATTTTAGAGAAGTAAACGGCTGAGTAAACTTTAGTGGAGTATTTTTTACTCCTCTAAGTTTTGGTCATTTCTACCCGATACCCTAACCTTGGGGGATTTAAGTTTTGTTTTTTGTCAAATTATTTCAATTCTAGTTACATTGCAACTACATATTAGCACACTTATAAAAACCAAAAGATAATTATGAAGGTTCACACAATTCACGAATATTACAAATTCATAGTTTACAAACCAAATTATTCAAATTCAAACACACCACAGGGTTCAAATCAACTAAATAGAACGATAAAAGCACAACTACAAAAGTGCTATGGAGATGCCACTGATGCTCAACAAGATCATCTTGGAGTTGGGTATGAACTTCTGGGTTCTCGATCTTGCGATGCGCTTCGAGGAATCTCTGGACCCTATTTGCATCGTGCTCTGGCTCAACAGGATTCCCATTGGTGATGTATCGAAAGTTCTTAGGCATGTCTCTCTCATCTTCAATGATCATGTTACGCAAGATGATGCAACAAGTCATGATTTTCCATACAAGTCATGATTTGCCATAGATCCTTGGAGTTCCAATACTCGACAAGGCCACGAAAATTTACAAAGCGCTTCTGAAGCATAGCGGAAGGTCTCTCCACATCCTTCCTAGTCTTTCCTCGCCTACGCATAGCTTTGGTCTTATATGACTTTGCTATTGTCGGCGTGTTTTCGCGTGTGTGTGAGTTGGTGTTGGTTGTGTGCATCTTAGCTATGCAAAGGATGGATGTGTGCTCATTTTTTGGGCAAATAAAATCCACCCGTTGTTGAAAAACATCCTTCCTAGTTGACTCTTGACGTGTTGGAAATGTGGCCCACGAAGGATAGATGTCATTCGCAAGGTAGTAACCCATCGTGTACTCACAACCATTGACAGTATAGTGCAAGGAGGAGCATCTCCGGCAACAAGCCTAGCAAACAGTGGTGATCTCGACAACACATTCAAGTAATTGTGAGAGCCAGGCAATCCAAAGAATGAATGTCAGATCCATAGATCCTCCGATGTAACAGCCTCAAGAATGATCGTTGGATCGTTGCCGTGGCCTTTGTACTGACCTTTCCATCTTGCAAGACAGTTCTTCTAGGTCCAGTGCATGTAGTCAACTGATTCTAGCATCCCTGGCCATCCTCTTTCTTCATTCGCTGCCATAAGCCTCTCGGTGTCTTCCTTGTTGGGTGCCTCAAGTACTTCGGCCCAACGATATCAATCATCGCTTTTGTGAACCTTCAAACGGCCTCCAAGATTGTACCTTGTCCAATGCAGACATAGTCGTCAATTGCATCGCCTAAACACCCATATGCCAGAACACGAACAGCCGCAATACACTTCATCATAGGGCTCACAATTATCTCTCTGCATGCATTCCTTCTAAGCTTGAACCAATCGTCATGCTTCTCCACAGATTTTGCAATGGTGAGAAAGAGACTTGTGTGCATTCGAAAGCAGTGGCAAAAGATACTTCTTCAGATTGGCCGGATTAGGGTCAAAATAATTTCTCATAATCTTGGCATGGCCCTCCGCTCTATCATGGTTGAGTTGTATGCGGCGGCCAAACTATGATCCTCTCCTCGGCCACTGAATATCATCGTTGAAAATCATGCCAATGAAAAATTTGAAGTCATCATCATCTTCCTCCTCAGATGACGATGAGTCCTCGAAGATCATCTCTCTCGGTCTCTTCATCTTCAAAAAACAATTCGGTTGAATTCAATTGGCCCAAACAAAATAAGACAAAAAAAGCTCACCTAAGCAAACCGTCGAACACTTGCAAGGCCGTGAAGGTATAACGGCCGGCCGGCGACGTGTTGAGCTGAAACTTGCGGGCGACAAGGCGTGGAGATGATCGGCAAATGTGCGTAAGCATGGTGAGATGCCGGTTAGCCAAGGAGGAAGAAGATCCGAGGAGGTTTTCATCGAATCGGTCGATGCGGCGGCAGTGACGTTTCAGCTTAACTTCAGCGACCGGCTCGGACTACGGCAGAAGGGCAGCGAGGGCCGAGGGAGTCGGCGAGGTAGCGGCGAAGGCAGTGGATAGTCGCCGACGGTTGCACCAGCGATGAGGTAGTGGGAGTGGGGTTGAAAAGTGGCCGCAACTTTTATTAGAGCCGCCAGGAGGCCGAGTATTTTTGGGTGTCCCCGGGCCTAGGAGTAAAAAAATTACGTGCCTAACGATTTTAGGACTTCTGCTAGGTAGCGGTTAGAGGAGTAAACTGATTTTTTTACTCCGTTCTTAGTTTTTAGAGGATCGGCTAGAGATAGAGTTGGACCCTCATCTCAACTTCTTATCCACGGGCACAACTCCTCATATGCTCCTCCTCCTCCGATCTGCCTTCCCCATTGCACCTCTACGCTGCCCCTGCTTCGCACGTACAAAAGTATTCACACGCCATGACCTCGAGTTGGAGGTCAAAAAAGAAAGTCCTCGATGGATGTTGGGTTTGGCCCCACTACGTCCTGCGATGGCGGGGCTAATGCAAGCCAGATTCGCCGTCGGCGCGCCGGCCGGGTGGACGCTGGCGACCAAGGAGGAGTGGAAGCGGTGCTGGATCCACGGCTTGGCAGCGACGTGCCGGCGCTGTTCTTGCAGGAGCAGAGAGTGGAGCCATGCGCGAGGTCGTCCACATGCTCCAGCAGGCCAAGCTGCCGCCTCCATCCATGCACGCTTCTCCACGCGGCGCCATGCCTATGCCTCCCGCTGGCCGCTGCTGCTCATGTCCACGTCGTCCACGACGAGGAGGCTGCTCTGCTGCCGTAGGTAGGGGGATCGGACAGTGAATGTGAAGGCCGATGAATGAATGTCGCAGGAGACGGTCGGCCTGGACCAACTCTGGCCATGCATGCATGCATGCACCTGTATCGAACGTACGTGTCGGGTGGGTGTCGATGAGCCCTTTCACGATCGACAGCCATGCATGAATGCCAAATTGATCTGAGTTACGTACATGACTCCTACAGTCTACTGGACTGGTGAGGCCGGCCGGCCGGCTGGTCAGATCATCCTACGCGATGCATCCGTCAGAGTCTCAGAGACCGTCCGTCTCTCTCTGTCTGTGTGTGTAAGAACACAGATCGAGCAGGGTGAGGCTGTCTGTCTGTTTGCAAGATACTCCTTGCATAGTTTGTCTCGTGCGATGGACGGCTGCTAGCTGCTAGCTTATCGTTCATGCACGTTCGATCGATCCCCTGGCCTGGTAGATGCAAACTTTGTCCATCTGTATCTGCATCTCGCCATCGCGTCGTATGCATATGCATGCATATATATTCAGTGAGACACTTGGCGATTTCCAACAGAAAGTGTGTTGATGAACAAATAGATCATATACCAGATGAGCCGTCGTGACGTACTACGTAGAAAGACGGAAAGAGGCAAGAGATGTACTACGTACTATGTGTACATACGTATACCCCAGCTAGAGATATGTTCGTATGTGTCTGTGGAATACGATGGATGGATGTGACGGAGACGGGACGTCACCTGGCCGGCCATGTGCATGCATGCATGCAGACGACGAGCATGCACGCACGCGTACGTGTGGTGTCGGATCGATGTCGCGCACGCGGTGGTCGTCCATGCAACTCAAGCCCGGCCAGCAGCTACGATGTTCATGATGCCCATGCTGCCGGCCAACCGGCCGGCCGGCCGGATCATCACGAAACGCATGCACTGCATATACACCTGACCGGCACTGCGCAGCACAGGGCAGGGCAGGGCGACCACCGGCCGGCCGGGCCGCCGGATCATTACAATCTACAAAACGCATGCATGCATTGTGGAGTGGTACACCGTACACCTGACCTGGACTGCTCAGTCACAGGCACTGTGTGTAAGACGTGCTGTTCCCTTTGATTGTTTGTCTCCTACCACGACGCCTGCCTGATAGCTGCTGCTACATACTCCACATACAGATTGTCCACATTATTAACTGCACCCGAAAAAGGACCCGGTTTCTATAATATTTCAATCTCTTCCAGGGAAGAACAAGTAATGAAGCAACGAGTGGATAGAGGATTCTCGTAAATGTCTTGATGGTGGATTGCCTTTCTACCAGCACTCCAAATTGCCCAAAGCATGACAATCATCCTAGACTCCTCTACGGACAGATCTTCATGCATTGCAAAATGCCAGTTCCTGGCATTGGGAAGCAGTGGCAGATCATATTCCCCGTGTAGGTTGTGGGATAGTGATCAAACGTGCCCCCTCGCCCGCGGGAATGGGCCAGCCGGTTCGTGTGTTCTACGTTTTTTTCTGTCCGTCTTTTTTGTTTTTCTTTCATGTTTACTTTTTTTCTTCAAATTAATGAAGTTTTTCTAAATAACTCTTTGAATTTATAATTTTTCGAAAATGTTGAACAATTTTCAAATTCATGTATTTTTTAAAAAACATTGTGAATATTTTTTGAATTTGGAAACAATTTTGGAAATTCGTGAATATTTTATCAAACTCGTAAACATTGTTTTTGAAAGGTGTGAACATTTTTCAAATTTATGAACATTTTCTCAAATTCATGATTTTTTCTGAAATTAGTGAAAAAAAAAACTCACGAATAGCTTTTAGAATTCTGAATATTTTTTGTATTCGCAAACATTTCTTGAAAGTCATGAACATTTTTTGAACACACATTTTTTTTCATTCATATGTTTTTTCTAATTAACATTGTTTTGAAGTGACGAGCATTTTTAGGGAATCATGAACATTATATAGTTCAGGAATTGTTTTCCGAATCTGTGAACATTTTATAAATAGCGAACATTTTTTGAACTCATGAACATTTTTCAGGATTCACAAACTCTTTTAAAACTAAGAATTTTATTTTTTATTTCTGCAGCATCTGGTTTTTTAGCCCGTTTTTGAAAAAAATAAAATTGCTCTAAACCGGCCAGACCTTTTGGAGCAGAACAAACAAAATGGGCCGGCCTACAAAGCAGCGTCTCGCCCGGCCGTCACCGAGGACTCTTCTGGCTCCTGTGCTGGGTTTCTGCGGCGCAACCGCAACCAACCCAGGAGGCGGCGTCCCTCTGCTTCCCGGCCGCCGCCACCCCGACCCCGACAGAGTCTTCTCCGCCTCCCTGCTGCCTGCTGCCTCCATAAAAACTCCGACACGATCGACTTGGCTTCCAGAGAAACTCCGACTCAAAACCCACCCTGCTCCAAAGAAAGAAATTATAAGTATAAAGCTTTCAATCTGGAGGATCGCCGGAACTGTGCTCCACCGGAGGTACTACGTTACAAGTGAGTCTTCTTTGCCACCTAATTTTGCTGCTCCTGCTCCTGCTTGCTAAATGCTAATGCTACGCACCTCAATTTTCTTCATTCATACACTCCTCATCCTGTACGTACGTGCGTAGTAGTAATGTTCTTCATTAATTCTTGCCTGCCTGCGCGTCACTCTCTACTCTCAACATAATCTAAGATGTTCCTGCACACCTTACACTTTTTGATTGACTCATCCACTGTCCATCGACCCATGTATGTATTTGAACAAGCAATTGAATTCCGAATCGTATTCATCACAAATTTTATTCTTAATTGTTTTTGTGTTCCATTTGATTCTAATTCAGCTTGTTGCATACTTACATTTGTTGCCTGCTTCCTTACATTCGTGTCATCATTCAATCATTCATTGAAACAGAGGGAATTCTTCTTCTTCTTGCAAGTTAAGGATGACGGTGTCCAATGGAAATTCGCCATGTAATTTGTAAGTGGTTTTGCTTTTTGCCTATTCTATTTCTATTTTCCACACCTACCTTGCTATATGCTTACATATATCTATATGCTCAACACTTCGGAATTTTTTAATGCACAAGTTCAAATACCCCGTCCTCGGAGGGGGCAGCTGACCAGGGTGATAACTTTTCGAGGCTGTTCACGGACTTCGCCGTGGACAACAACACGTTCGCGGAGGCTCGTATCAGGGCCTCTTTCTACCCCAAATTCGAAAATGACAAGTCCGATCAACAGGTTTTTAATCAAGGTTTACTTTCTAAATCTTCTACTGCTTAATTGCACTTTGGGACTCCCATTTAGAATTAGTGAATGGAGTTTTAATTGAAAACCTTTAGTGGGAACATAACCTTGCCCTCTGTTTTGTGATGGCAGCCAAGGACTCGGATGATTGAGATGGTGTCGCGTGGCTCGGCTACCATGGAGGTATGTTTGATTTCTTCTTCTTTTGCCGTTTGATTAATTACTGGTTTTATTTTAGATAACTGCTTGCAGTGATGATGGTTAAAATGTGTTCACCCTACAAAGATAAGTTTTTCTCCAGGTTACGCTTAAGCATTCAGGATTTTTATTCATGTATGCCGGTCACCGTGGTGGAGCATATTCCAAGAACAGCTTTGGAAATATGTAGGTGCCGCTAGTTTGTCTTGTTGATCTTTGTTTGTTGAGCTGTTTATTTAACTGAATGAAGGTGTAATTCCTTACTTGTTTGGGGATATGTAGCTACACTGCTGTGGGCGTTTTTGTCCTGGACCGTATGTTTCGTGAAGCTTGGGGGAAGGAAGCACCTAAAAAGCAAGCCGAATTTAATGATGTTCTTGAGGTATCCCATGCATGCCAGTGCAACTTTCTCAAGAACTACATGCCTTTTTGGTGTCTAACCTTTCTTTGATACATAGTTTATTGGAATTTTAAACACTCATCAAGAATGTTCAGTTTACTATTAGGGCTTTTCATCGTTTGCATTTCTGCTTGTCAGCTGTTTTCTTAAAATTACTGATTTTGCCGCCGTTCTGTGCTTCTAGAAAAAACGGATAAACATTTCGATGGAACTTGTGACGGCTGTATTAGGAGACCATGGGCAAAGGCCAAAGGATGATTATGGTATAATGCCCGATTACTTTACCTATTTAACCGTGCCATCAATTTTCAGTCCATGAATTTTACCATTCTTGGTAGTCCTTTTTTTGCACAAAATCTCTTTTGAATGCATATTTATATCTTTTATTTTGGCCTTTATGCAGCCGTGGTTATAGCTGTAACAGAGTTAGGTCATGGCAAACCAAGGTTCTATTCTACTCCACAAGTGATTGCCTTTTGTCAAGAATGGCGCCTACCAACAAATCATGTGTGGCTATTTTCCACAAGGTGGACATCTGACAAGTTTATGTTTCCTACGCCGAAGTATTTGACTGCCTTGTTTGATATAAGTTTCCATTCCGAAGCTGTTTGAGATGAGATGCATCTTCATAATTGTTCTTTTAATGAGACTACAAGAGGGTTAAACAGTTTGTTGCCACTAATTTATTAATACTCCTTGTGTATGAGCCACTATTATTGCCGTGCCCTCAAAAAGTGCATATCTCTTCAGTCTTCACTGCTAGGTCTTCTCTTAATATTATTATTCTTTATCTTTACATCTTTGCAAGGAAATCTGCCACTTCTTTTTTCGCTACCTACGATGCATTGTGTGAAGAGGGGACTGCCACGCCGGTTTGCACAGCCCTTGGTGAAATAACAGATATATCTATACCAGGTAAGTCTACTATCTTCAATAATAATTGCTGTATTACACTCTCACTGCTGTTCTAATATGTTTTCATGTCTCTCTTTATTTGTAGGGTCAAAGGATCATGTGATGGTACAGGGTGAAATTCTTGAAGGCCTGGTTGCCCGTATTGTTAGTCGTGAAAGTTTGGTTCAAATGGAACAAGTCTTGAAAAACTTCTCACATCCTCCACTAGATGGAGGTAAGCCAGTAAAATGATGTTGCCTTGTTATTTGAGTGAAATATAAATGATCCATACAAGAAGGTTTCAGTTTGTTTGCCAAGTTTTCATCTCAATATTAAGGTTCTTGTTCAAAGACTGGCTACTTCTCATTTGTTCGCATACATTTACCATGTGGAAGTGCTAGGCCTGTTAGGATGCTATTATGCATGGTAACTGAATCAGATCATCATGAATTAAAGATACGTGCAAAATTCTCCATATTCAGCTATATTTTTCTTAATATGGGAGTGGAAAGGACATAATAAAAGAATAAGAAAGGAGAAGAAGTGAAATACTGAAAATAAAATACAAAAATTATATCCTTGTTTGGTCATCCCCCCTACCTTCTCATTTTGATTGCTATAGACGTATAGATAATAATAGCATGTAGCATTTCTGAACCTTCACTTTTTGAAGAGCTTCTTATCTATGCTTTTGTCGTAATAAATATTTTCCGATGCATCTGAACATGTTGTAGGAAATAATTCTTAATGCAGTCGAGTTGTAAATGCATTAGCTTTTATCATTGATTTAGAAAGCTACTCTTCTATGCAGTTGACTCTGATTTAGGACCAAGTTTACGTGAAATATGCGCCGCTTATAGGTCAGATGAAAACCAGGTACTGTTTAATGTTGTCAAGTTGTATTTGCTTTTTCATGATTTGTCTTAGTATTATATTGATTCTACCTTTTCTATAACTTATTAATTTTACATGGACAGAAAATTAAAGCACTTCTTGAAAATGTTGGATCTTCAATATGTCCAGACCGTTCTGATTGGTTTGGAAGTGGTGGTCTTGATGCTCAGTCTCGAGACGCTGATGAATCGGTTGTCACTTGCTTTTTGCAAGCACATCCTACTGACAATGCAACTAAGAAATTGCAGGTTAGTAGTTTTTTATTTGTTCCTGTCCAACAGTAAGTATTTTTTACTTTGTAAATGTTTTATAACTGCAAATGTCAATAATTCAACAACTACTACATGATAACTAATTTCTTCTGCACTGTTACAGGAGATGATTCGTGTGATCAAGCAGAGAAATTTCCTTGTAGCACTCAAATGTTACCAAAAAGTTGATTCTCTTTCAAATGATAACTTGTATTACAAGATGGTTATCCATGTGCACAGTGATTCTGTTTTTACAAGTTATCGGCAAGAGATGAGGTAAGATTGAAAAGTCAGTGCTGCATACCTCATTAGCTCATTTTAGCACCAGAGGTTGTATTAGATTTAATCCGTCATGTATTTTTTAGGAAAAATCAAGGGTTATGGCCACTGTATAGGGGTAAGATGGACTATGTGACTCAAAATTCTTCTCAATATAATAAGTCAGCGTGGCTTCGACTGACATAATTTTTCATGATTAGGTTTCTTCGTTGATGTAAACCTGCTCAAGGCGAACAATAGGAAGGCTGCTGAACATTCCAAAGACAGTAACACTTTACTGAAAAATATGGATGGTGCCGAGGATAGTGCCGATGATTCAAATTTGATGGTCAAACTAAAATTCCTGACTTATAAGGTAACTTCACTGTCATCATTTTCAGCTCCTTTTACGGCTTAGGTATTGGTTGGTTGGTTACGTGTTGATCTATGAATACAATGCTGTTACTCTGGATTGCTTGCGTTCATTTTGACATTTGATTGATGCACCTGTAAAATAAGTATTGTAATGCGACTATAATTAATGCATTTTATAAGCTTGGCATATCTGTGTGGTGGACTTGTTTCCTTTAGAAGATTCTTTATTAATTCTTGCACGCCGGAGAGGACTGCGTCCCATAAGTTTTAACTGATGGATATGCATATGATCTTCCAACAATTCTCTTACATGACTACCTGCCTGACAGGTAAGGACATTTTTAATTCGGAATGGCCTCTCCACCCTCTTCAAAGATGGCCCATCTGAGTATAGAGATGATTGCCTGAGGTATGTCATGTATTCAAATCTCAAAGTAGGAAATGCATACTAGTAGGAAAAGTTAATATCTCTAAAGCGAGGCCGCTCCCATGTAGGATGTGGTATTCAATAATTTTTCTGCCATGTGAAATATGCGTAGTTTTATCAATTGTGATTAGTTAAAATTTAAATTGTGGTTGGTGCTCTTGTATTGAATACAAAGAGTGCTACCTGATCTGACATCAATGGTCCTGAATGTGTTAATAGGCAAATGGAGAATTGGGGAACATCAGCAAGTAAACAGAAGGAGCTTTGCGAACTGTTGGATGAATGGTATATTACTAACAGTGTCCTCTCGCCGGGATCCTCGCACGTGTGTAGATCACGATTAATTGGTTTGTCAAACAAAATAGGGCTGTGTATATTACAAGCAAGTGCGGAAATAAGCCACCCTCGTCCTGGACGTATCTTAGCGAGGCAGAGCCTTTCCTTGAACAATATGCTAAAGCAAACCAGGACTTGATAGGGGCTGCTGGTGAATTGGTTCAAGCGTCTAGTCCTACTATGTCCCTCAATGGTGTTTCAAAACCCGAGGGCCTTATCGTCTTCTTTCCTGGTAAATTCTCTTTTTCCTTATAACAGTTTCTAAGGTTTACGTTTCATCTTGAGTTGTTTTCAGTCATTAGAATAACTGAGGATATTACTCTCAAGCAAGATTAAAAAACTTGATGAATCATCATTCGTATAGGTCATCTTTTCACTGCCAAATTTCAGTGTAATGATGATTTTCTAATTCCCATTATGTCCTCGTTATATTATTTTGTTCTCCGTCAGGTATACCTGGTTGTGCAAAGTCTGTTCTATGCAAGGAACTATTGAAAATGCCTGGTGGCCTTGGTGATAATCGCCCTCTTCGTAGTGTGATGGGAGATCTTATTAAAAAAGGTATGCAGCATTAGGCAGTATTCTTTGGTTGACATGTTCATAGGACCAAAATATAGATTCGGTACACTTCTATTTTGCCCTTTTTGCTAACTGTCTGCCCTTACAGGAAAATACTGGAAAAAGGTTGCTGACGACCGGAAAAAGGAACCATTTACAATAACCCTCGCCGACAAAAACGCACCAGATGAGCAAGTGTGGCGGCAGGCAAGATTGCTACTTTCAAATTAGAAGATGGAGTCAATGTTATTTCTTTCACATGCTACATACAGTTTAGAAAGAAAGAACTGAACTTGTGGTCCATTTATATATATTGTAGATTGAGGATATGTGCCGGACCACAAAAGCGGCTGCTGTTCCTGTTGTTCCTGATTCTGAAGGTAATTAATTATCTGTATGCTTTGTTAATTTGTTTTTTGTTTCATGCTTTTTCTGACACTTGACACAAAAAACAAGTCTGTACAAAACCCCAGATTATTTAGATTCTACTAGAAGAATGTCATTCCCGTCTTCACTGTCTATATCTCTATTTATGAAGCGTTTGTAATTTTTCTTCATTTCCTTGAAACTGCAGGCACCGATACAAATCCATTTTCTTTTGAAGCTTTTGCTGTTTTCATGTTTCGTGTACTCCAGCGGGTCAATCATGAGGTATACAAATCCATTTTCTCTTGAAGCTCTTGCTGTTATCATGTTTGCTGTATATTGTAAATTTTTGTCCTCTAACGTGTTATGACTATATACCTACATATAAAGGGAAATCTGGACAAGGCATCACCAGATGCTGGTAAAGTTTTGCTAATGTTTTACAACCTCTATGATGGCAAGGTATGCCCTTTCCCAAAAATACAGTTTCAGATCCTATTGGAATGTTATACCATGTTATCAATGTTACATTCAAGAAAAATGCACTTCCAGAATCGACGAGAATTCGAAGGCCGACTGTATGAGCGTTTCGGCTCCTTGGTTAAGATGCCTCTCCTCAAGCCAGATAGGTAGAGATTTTCACATATTCCTCAAGCCCGAGAAACATGCCGTGATGAGACTGCCTGCCTTCATTTTCGTTTTTTTAAAAACTGCTACTTGGCTTCTCCTATTTTCAGAGCTCCATTGCCTGTTGATGTCAAAAGTATCTTGGACGAGGGGCTTAGCTTATTCAGATTGGATCGAATCAGGCATGGAAGAAGGTATGGAACTGCTGCCTCTTAAAACCTGAGTACAAATTAAGCTACTGCTGTGTCAGCTGATAATGTTCGCAAAACTAGTGTGGAATAGTCAAATAGTCATCAAAATCATGATTCTTTATAATCTGGCTGATTTGATCAATAATGTCGAATCAGAGTGGAGCCATCAGAATGGGCACAGTGGGAGGAGAGGTTGCGCGAGATCTTGTTTATGAATGCTGATTATCTTAAATCCATTCAGGTAAACATATCTCATGTATTTATTTGTCAGTGAAAATCTGTATTCTTTTCAGGAAACACTTAACTTTATGGACTGACGTGTTCTGTTGATTTGAGTCGAAGTACATACAGTAGGCTTACAAGAGAACACACACAAACCCTAAACTTGGTATGAAATACCATATATTAATTGTACCACCGCCTCTACTTTGGGGCACCTACACACACATTTGGGTACCAACCTCATCCATTGGGGTAATAATACCCTTTTTACAGTCACAAGTTTGGAATATTAGTCTTAACATTTAATCTCATCTCTGATTTAGCAATAGCAATTGAGATGACCTTACATTGCTATGTGAGGTGCTTTGATCAGGGAGTTATTGGCTAGCAATAGCATTCACCGATCCTGCCTACCAAAAGTCTGAAACCATCAAAGTTTACAATTTCAGCGCACAGAAAGATGATGCTTTTGTTCCCTGAGGAAAAAGATAATTGATTTCTTTGGCTCTAATGTCTAGGTTCCGTTTGAGGCTGCGGTGAAAGAAGTAGTGGAACAGTTAAAGGCTGTGGCAAAAGGTGATATCAAACCACCTGATACTGCGAAGCGGAGGTTTGGCAATATCGTTTTTGCTGCTGTTACATTATCCCCGGCAGATGTATTGGGCCTTGTCCGGAAGGTAACAAGTGTATGCTCATCTTATCTAGTCTCCAATAAGATGTATTGGACGATGCTCTGAATCTAACCGCATCGTGCATCTTGCACAACTGAACTCAACAGGTTGCAGAGAAGGACACTGATGTCGACAATTTTCTCAACAGCATAAAATTAGAGGATAGCCTGAACAAGGTGCATGTCACCCTCGCCCACAAAAGGGCCCATGGTGTAGCCGCGGTTGCAAGTTATGCGGTCTACGAGAACCAGGAACTCCCCGTATCGTTTAATGCCTTCTTCTACACCGATAAGATGGCTGCCCTCGAGGCACAGATTGGAACGGTAAATGGTGAGACTATTGTCTGCAGAAATGATTGGCCACATGTGACTCTATGGACGGCCGCAGGCGTGGCACCAAAGGAAGCAAACACACTGCCGCAGTTGGTTTCCCAGGGAAAAGCAAAGCGGGTGCCGGTCGACCCTCCTATCACCATCTCTGGAGTTGTCGACTTGAACTGTTTTTAGATTAGATATTTGTGCACTATTCGGTGAGACAGAGTGAAACCACTTGGTGGGACCGACCAATACAAAATATGCAAGCTTTAGGCTTTTCGGTGACTCCGGATAAAAACGTTCGGTGGCTCCGAGTTGTGATGACCTAAGCACTTTGCACACTTTGGTATCACCGACTGAAACTATTTGGAAATTCTGAACAAGTTGCAGTAGGACGAAGGGCCAACTCGGTGAGACCAAGGTTTTAGGTTTTTAGGCAACGACTATGTCATGGATGACTCGGTGACTCCGGGTGTGAATGGTTCGGTGAGTCCGAGTAGTATTTAGGGTTTGTGACTGTGGGAGTGTGAGAATATGTATGAGGCTTTTGGAGCTTGATCTCTAAACACTTGAGCAGTGAATCCATTATCACAACCTCATTTCCTTTTTGATAGTATTGGCATATCTATGGACTCAATGTCTTGGACCACATAAATATAAAAAGGAGCCTTGAGGCTTGACCAAGACTTGTCCTTAGCATCTTGAGGGGTAGTTGAACTTTAATGAAATATACTCAAACAAAGCATTAGTCCAACAATATGTATGTTGACATGATACCAAAACCATCAGGGAGTGGATGTGCTTTCACTCTTCTTCCTTGACTTGACAACATATCAAGGCTCCTTCCCTGGATCTTCCTCCTCAAGAACCGTCTTAGTTGACTGGGACGAGGCATGATCACCCTCACTAGAAACTCGGGATCATCATACAACAACATGACCTCGTCTAGTGGCCGATGATCGAAAAGTAATCCAAATCGTGATCCAGACACGTGCAAGGATCCCGACGAGAGGACACTTGGTGCGAGGCAATGAGAGTGAGGCGACAACAGACGGGGAAACTAAGGCCTCTGACTCGAGCAAAGCAGCTGGCAATGACCCTTTCATCCCCATGCGAGATTGGCTCCACAGCCAGCAGATGTCGTCCTTCGATGATGTCGTGCGTCGCATCATGCAGTACCGTCCAACCGAACGACAGGTGCAAACATAGGTACAGTAGACGTCATTCGGGCGTGCCATTGGCGAAGGCTGACGAGAGCTGGACGTCCCATCTCGAGGGAGGGGGGGGGGGGGGGGGGTCGGCGGCTTTTGCGTCACGTGGAGGAGGACCTCATACAACCTCTAATTGCCCAGACTGAGCAAAAGTTGTATCTTAAAATTTGGAAGAGAATTTCACTTGTCCCGGCCTCTACACCAACTAGGGATGCTGATTGAGAGGGAGATGAATGGATTAAGGTTTGGCTTTTGGATTACACACAATTAACACATACATACATAGAGATGAATGAATGATATGATACATGCATACAGAGAGAGAATTAAGATGGTTATTGATTAGTTGGTGGGATTGGGATTAGGATTATGATTGTTGGCTTGGTACGTAGTGGGTGGTGCACTTGTCCTTCTTGAACCGGACTTCCCCTTGAGGTTATCGAACTTCTAGATGTGCTCTTGCAGGTGCACGTTCCTCGAGATGAACAACCACATCTCCCGGCGTTACAAGCCGAGGCACGCCAACCCGGGCCCCGCCTCCGGCATGAGCACGCCTGTGTGGCCTGGCTCCAGCCTCGCGCCGCCCTGGAACACCACCACCAGACTCGGGATCATCCTACAACACCACGACCTTTTCTGATGGCTGATGTTCGACAAGTAATCTGAGTCGTGATCCAGCCCCGGACGAGAGGACACCCGGTGTGAGACAGCGAGAGTGAGGCGACAAATGTCGGGGAAACTACAGCCTGCCAGACATAAGTAGCCTAACCGGCTGGGGTATGGCGTATGGCAAAACGGTCTCCTCGATCGATTGGGTCATGTTCATCCCGCGCCAACCGCCTACACGGTTGGGGTACTGTTCATCCAACCCCCACCGGCTGGAGTGGGGCGTACGAGCGGGTGGCAGGAACGGGAATTGTTCATCCACAGCCAACCAACCCGCTTGGTCAACACGTCTCGCGCAAGGGCTTGGATCGATACAACCGGCTGCTAGTCTCGACTCGATCATATCGGACGCGCGACAACAATCGGAACTATTCATCTAGAGGCAACCAACCGTAGGTCAACCATCGTGCCAAGTTCACCAGCTCGGGACCCCCTACCCGAGATTCGTCGGTTTTAGCACCGACACCACCTCCCGGCGCCAGAACCTGAGGCACACCAACTCGGGCAACACCTCCGGCATGAGCATGACCATGGGGCTCGGCTCCAGCCTCGCACCGCCCTGGAACACTGCTACTTGTGAACTGCGTTGGGATTTCCCCGAAGAGAAGAGGATGATGCAGTACAGTAGAGATAAGTATTTCTCTCAGTTAAGAACAAGGTTATCAATCCAGTATGAGAACCAAGCAACACCTCGTTAGCAGCACCTGCACACAAACAACAAATCCTTGCAACCCAACGCGAACAAGGGGTTGTCAACCCCTCGACGGTTACGAGCAAGATTAAATTGTATGGTGATAGATAGATAGATCAAACAAAAATACAAAATGAAATAAATAAAAGGAAAACATAGCAAGGTATTTTTGGTTTTAATATATGATAAAAGATAGACCCGATGGCCATAGTTTTCACTAGAGGTTTCTCTCTTGAAAATAACATTCGGTGGGTAAACAAATTACTGTTGGGCAATTGACAGAAAAGCAAATAATTATGACGATATCCAAGGCAATGATCATATATAGGCATCATGTCCGAGACAAGTAGACCGAAACGATTCTGCATCTACTACTATTACTCCACATATCGACCACTATCCAGCATGCATCTAGTGTATTAAGTTCACAGAAAACGGAGTAACGCCTTAAGCAAGATGGCATGATGTAAACAAGATAAACTCAGATATGAATAAACCCCATTTTTTAACCCTTAATAGCAACGATACATACGTGTCGTGTCCCCTTTTGTCACTGGGATTGAGCACCGCAAGATCGGATCCATTACAAAGCACCTCTCGCATTGCAAGAAAATCGATCTAGTTGGCCAAACTAAATCAATAGATTAGAGAGAAATACGAGACTATATTAAGCATGCATAAAAGAATTCAGAGAAAACTCAAATAGTATTCATGGATAGATCTGATTATAAACTCACAATTCATCGGATTCCAACAAACACACCGCAAAAAGTCATTATATCGAATAGATCTCCAAGAACATCAAGGAGAACACTGTATTGAAGATCAAAGAGAGAGAAGAAGCCATCTAGCTACTAATTATGGACCCGTAGGTCTGTGGTAAACTACTCACGCGTCATCGGAAGGGCAGCAAGGTTGATGTAGAGCCCCTCCGTGATCGATTCCCCCTCCGGCAGAGTACCGAATAAGGCCTCCAGATGGGATCTCGTCGTTCTAGAACTTGCGGCGGCGAAAAAAGTATTTCGGGTGGCTCTCTGATGTCACGGGAATATTTGATAAATTATAGAGGTGGAATTAGGGTTGGAGCTGCCACGAGGGGCCCACAAGCCTGGGGCGAAGCCTTTGGGAAGAATTTGTTGGGGAACGTAGAAATTTCAAAAAATTTCCTACGCACACGCAAGATCATGGTGATGCATAGCAACGAGAAGGGAGAGTGTCATCTACGTACCCTCGTAGACCGTAAGCGGAAGCGTTATGACAACGCGGTTGATGTAGTCGTACGTCTTCACGATCGACCGATCCCAGCACCGAAGTTACGGCACCTCCGCGGACTGCACACGTTCAGCTCGGTGACGTCCCACGAACTCACGATCCAGTAGAGCTTCGCGGGAGAGTTCTGTCAGCACGACGGCGTGGTGACAGTGTTGATGAAGTTACCGACGCAGGGCTTCGCCTAAGCATCGCTACGATATGACCGAGGTGGATTATGGTGGAAGGGGGCACCGCACACGGCTAAGAGATCAATGATCAATTGTTGTGTCTCTATGGGGTGCCCCCTGGCCATGTATATAAAGGATGGAGGGAGGAGGAGGCCGGCCCTCATAGGGTGCGCCCAAAGTGTGGAGTCCTACTAGGACTCCCTAGTCCTAGTAGGATTCCACCTCCCACATGGAATAGGAAAAGGGGAAGGGAGAAGGAGAAGGAAGGAAGGGGGCGCCCCCTTTCCCTAGTCCAATTCGGACCAGTCCATGGGGAAGGGGCGCAGCCACCCTTGAGGCCTTTCTCTCCTTTCCGTATGGCCCATTAAGGCCCAATACGAATTCCCGTAACTCTCCGGTACTACGAAAAATACCCGAATCACTCAGAACCTTTCCGATGTCCGAATATAGCCTTCCAATATATCGATCTTTACCTCTCGACCATTTCGAGACTCCTCGTCATGTCCCCGATCTCATCCGGGACTCCGAACAAACTTCAGTCATCAAATCACATAAACTCATAATACAAATCGTCATCGAACGTTAAGCGTGCGGAACCTACGGGTTCGAGAACTATGTAGACATGACCGAGACACATCTCCGGTCAATAACCAATAGCGGAACCTGGATGCTCATATTGGCTCCTACATATTCTACGAAGATCTTTATCGGTCAAACCGCATAACAATATACGTTATTCCCTTTGTCATCGGTATGTTACTTGCCCGAGATTCGATCGTCGGTATCATCATACCTAGTTCAATCTCGTTACCGGCAAGTCTCTTTACTCGTTCCGTAATGCATCATCCCGTAACGAACTCATTAGTCACATTGCTTGCAAGGCTTATAGTGATGTGCATTACCGAGAGGGCCCAGAGATACCTCTCCGATACACGGAGTGACAAATCCTAATCTCGATCTATGCCAACCCAACAAACATCATCGGAGACACCTGTAGAGCATCTTTATAATCACCCAGTTACGTTGTGACGTTTGATAGCACACAAGGCGTTCCTCCGGTATTCGGGAGTTGCATAATCTCATAGTAATAGGAACATGTATAAGTCATGAAGAAAGCAATAGCAATATACTAAATGATCGTATGCTAAGCTAACGGAATGGGTCAAGTCAATCACATCATTCTCTAATGATGTGATCCCGTTAATCAAATGACAACTCATGTCTATGGCTAGGAAACTCAACCATCTTTGATTAACGAGCTAGTCAAGTAGAGGCATACTAGTGACACTATGTTTGTCTATGTATTCACACATGTATTATGTTTCCGGTTAATACAATTCTAGCATGAATAATAAACATTTATCATGATTTGAGGAAATAAATAATAACTTTATTATTGCCTCTAGGGCATATTTCCTTCAGTCTCCCACTTGCACTAGAGTCAATAATCTAGATTTACACAGTAATGATTCTAACACCCATGGAGTCTTGGTGCTGATCATGTTTTTCTCGTGGAAGAGGCTTAGTCAACGGGTCTGCAACATTCAGATCCATATGTATCTTGCAAATCTCTATGTCTCCCTCCTGGACTTGATCCCGGATGGAGTTGAAGCGTCTCTTGATGTGTTTGGTTCTCTTGTGAAATCTGGATTCCTTTGCCAAGGCAATTGCACCAGTATTGTCACAAAAGATTTTCATTGGACCCGATGCACTAGGTATGACACCTAGATCGGATATGAACTCCTTCATCCAGACTCCTTCATTTGCTGCTTCCGAAGCAGCTATGTACTCTGCTTCACACGTAGATCCCGCCACGACGCTTTGTTTAGAACTGCACCAACTGACAGCTCCATCGTTCAATATAAACACGTATCCGGTTTGCGATTTAGAATCGTCCGGATCAGTGTCAAAGCTTGCATCGACGTAACCATTTACGATGAGCTCTTTGTCATCTCCATAAACGAGAAACATATCCTTAGTCCTTTTCAGGTATTTCAGGATGTTCTTGACCGCTGTCCAGTGATCCACTCCTGGATTACTTTGGTATCTCCTTGCTAAGCTAATAGCAAGGCACACATCAGGTCTGGTACACAGCATTGCATACATGATAGAGCCTATGGCTGAAGCATAGGGAACACTTTTCATTTTCTCTCTATCTTCTGCAGTGGTCGGGCATTGAGTCTGACTCAACTTCACACCTTGTAACACAGGAAAGAACCCTTTCTTTGCTTGATTCATTTTGAACTTTTTCAAAACTTTGTCAAGGTATGTGCTTTGTGAAAGTCCAATTAAGCGTCTTGATCTATCTCTATAGATCTTGATGCCCAATATGTATGTAGCTTCACCGAGGTCTTTCATTGAAAAACTCTTATTCAAGTATCCTTTTATGCTATCCAGAAATTCTATATCATTTCCAATCAGCAATATGGCATCCACATATAATATTAGAAATGCTACAGAGCTCCCACTCACTTTCTTGTAAATACAGGCTTCTCCAAAAGTCTGTATAAAACCATATGCTTTGATCACACTATCAAAACGTTTATTCCAACTCCGAGAGGCTTGCACCAGTCCATAAATGGATCGCTGGAGCTTGCACACTTTGTTAGTTCCCTTTGGATCGACAAAACCTTCTGGTTGCATCATATACAACTCTTCTTCCAGAAATCCATTCAGGAATGCAGTTTTTACATCGATTTGCCAAATTTCATAATTATAAAATGCGGCAATTGCTAACATGATTCGGACAGACTTAAGCATCGCTACGGGTGAGAAAGTCTCATCGTAATCAACCCCTTGAACTTGTCGAAAACCTTTCGCAACAAGTCAAGCTTTGTAGACAGTAACATTACCGTCAGCGTCAGTCTTCTTCTTGAAGATCCATTTATTCTCTATTGCTTGCCGATCATCGGGCAAGTCAACCAAAGTCCACACTTTGTTCTCATACATGGATCCCGTCTCAGATTTCATGGCTTCAAGCCATTTTGCGGAATCTGGGCTCACCATTGCTTCTTCATAGTTTGTAGGTTCGCCTTGGTCAAGTAACATGACCTCCAGAATAGGATTACCGTACCACTCTGGTGCGGATCTTACTCTGGTTGACCTACGAGGTTCGGTAGCAACTTGATCTGAAGTTTCATGATCAACATCATTAGCTTCCTCACTAATTGGTGTAGGTGTCACAGGAACCGGTTTCTGTGATGAACTACTTTCCAATAAGGGAGCAGGTGCAGTTACCTCATCAAGTTCTACTTTCCTCCCACTCACTTCTTTCGAGAGAAACTCCTTCTCTAGAAAGGATCCATTTTTAGCAACAAATGTTTTGCCTTCGGATCTGTGATAGAAGGTGTACCCAACAGTCTCCTTTGGGTATCCTATGAAGACACATTTCTCTGATTTGGGTTCGAGCTTATCAGGTTGAAGCTTTTTCACATAAGCATCGCAGCCCCAAACTTTCAGAAACGACAACTTTGGTTTCTTGCCAAACCACAGTTCATAAGGTGTCGTCTCGACGGATTTTGATGGTCCCCTATTTAACGTGAATGCAGCCGTCTCTAAAGCATAACCCCAAAACGATAGCGGTAAATCAGTAAGAGACATCATAGATCGCACCATATCTAGTAAAGTACGATTAGGACGTTCGGACACACCATTACGCTGTGGTGTTCCGGGTGGCGTGAGTTGCGAAACTATTCCGCATTGTTTCAAATGAAGACCAAACTCGTAACTCAAATATTCTCCTCCACGATCAGATCGTAGAAACTTTATTTTCTTGTTACGATGATTTTCCACTTCACTCTGAAATTCTTTGAACTTTTCAAATGTTTCAGACTTATGTTTCATTAAGTAGATATATCCATATCTGCTCAAATCATCTGTGAAGGTGAGAAAATAACGATACCCGCCGCGAGCCTCAATATTCATCGGACCACATACATCAGTATGTATGATCTCCAACAAATCTGTTGCTCGCTCCATTGTTCCGGAGAACGACGTTTTAGTAATCTTGCCCATGAGGCATGGTTCGCAAGTACCAAGTGATTCATAATCAAGTGATTCCAAAAGTCCATCAGTATGGAGTTTCTTCATGCGCTTTACACCAATATGACCTAAACGGCAGTGCCACAAATAAGTTGCACTATCATTATCAACTCTGCATCTTTTGGCTTTAATATTATGAATATGTGTATCACTACTATCGAGATTTAATATAAATAGACCACTCTTCAAGGGTGCATGACCATAAAAGATATTACTCATATAAATAGAACAACCATTATTCTCTGATTTAAATGAATAACCGTTTCGCATCAAACAAGATCCAGATATAATGTTCATGCTCAACGTTGGCACCAAATAACAATTATTTAGGTCTAAAACTAATCCCGAAGGTAGATGTAGAGGTAGCGTGCCGACTGCGATCACATCGACTTTGGAACCATTTCCCACGCGCATCGTCACCTCGTCCTTAGCCAATCTTCGCTTAATCCGTAGTCCCTGTTTCGAGTTGCATATATTAGCAACAGAACCAGTATCAAATACCCAGGTGCTACTGCGAGCATTAGTAAGGTACACATCAATAACATGTATATCACATATACCTTTGTTCACCTTGCCATCCTTCTTATCCGCCAAATACTTGGGGCAGTTCTGCTTCCAGTGACCAGTCCCTTTGCAGTAGAAGCACTCAGTCTCAGGCTTAGGTCCAGACTTGGGTTTCTTCTCCTGAGCAGCAACTTGCTGCTGTTCTTCTTGAAGTTCCCCTTCTTCTTCCCTTTACCCTTTTTCTTGAAACTGGTGGTCTTGTTGACCATCAACACTTGATGCTCCTTCTTGATTTCTACCTCCGCAGCCTTTAGCATTGCGAAGAGCTCGGGAATTGTCTTATCCATCCCTTGCATATTATAGTTCATCACAAAGCTCTTGTAGCTTGGTGGCAGTGATTGAAGAATTCTGTCAATGACACTATCATCCGGAAGATTAACTCCTAGTTGAATCAAGTGATTATTATACCCAGACATTTTGAGTATATGTTCACTGACAGAACTATTCTCCTCCATCTTACAGCTGTAGAACTTATTGGAGACTTCATATCTCTCAATCCGGGCATTTGCTTGAAATATTAACTTCAACTCCTGGAACATCTCATATGCTCCATGACGTTCAAAACGTCGTTGAAGTCCCGGTTCTAAGCCGTAAAGCATGGCACACTGAACTATCGAGTAGTCATCAGCTTTGCTCTGCCAAACGTTCTTAACGTCGTCAGTTGCATCTGCAGCAGGCCTGGCACCCAGCGGTGCTTCCAGGACATAATTCTTCTGTGCAGCAATGAGGATAATCCTCAAGTTACGGACCCAGTCCGTGTAATTGCTACCATCATCTTTCAACTTTGCTTTCTCAAGGAACGCATTAAAATTCAACGGAACAACAACACGGGCCATCTATCTACAATAACATAGACAAGAAAAATACTATCAGGTACTAAGTTCATGATAAATTAAAGTTCAATTAATCATATTACTTAAGAACTCCCACTTAGATAGACATCCCTCTAATCGTCTAAGTGATCACGTGATCCATCTCAACTAAACCATGTCCGATCATCACGTGAGATGGAGTAGTTTTCAATGGTGAACATCACTATGTTGATCATATCTACTATATGATTCACGCCCGACCTTTCGGTCTCAGTGTTCCGAGGCCATATCTGCATATGCTAGGCTCGTCAAGTTTAACCCGAGTATTCTGCGTGTGCAAAACTGGCTTACACCCGTTGTATTTGAACGTAGAGCTTATCACACCCGATCATCACGTGGTGTCTCGGCACGATGAACTTTCGCAACGGTGCATACTCAGGGAGAACACTTATACCTTGAAATTTAGTGAGAGATCATCTTATAATGCTACCGTCAAACAAAGCAGAATAAGATGCATAAAAGATAAACATCTCATGCAATCAATATAAGTGATATGATATGGCCATCATCATCTTGTGCCTTTGATCTCCATCTCCAAAGCACCGTCATGATCACCATCGTCACCGGCGCGACACCTTGATCTCCATCGTAGCATCGTTGTCGTCTCACCAACTATTGTTTCTACGACTATCGCTACCGCTTAGTGATAAAGTAAAAACAATTACAGGGCGATTGCATTGCATACAATAAAGCGACAACCATATGGCTCTTGCCAGTTGCCGATAACTCTGCTACAAAACATGATCATCTCATACAATAAAATTTAGCATCATGTCTTGACCATATCACATCACAGCATGCCTTGCAAAAACAAGTTAGATGTCCTCTACTTTGTTGTTGCAAGTTTTACGTGGCTGCTACGGGCTGAGCAAGAACCATTCTTACCTACGCATCAAAATCACAACGATATTTCGTCAAGTAAGTGCTGTTTTAACCTTCACAAGGACCGGGCGTAGCCACACTCGGTTCAACTAAAGTTGGAGAAACAGACACCCGCCAGCCACCTGTGTGCAAAGCACGTCGGTAGAACCAGTCTCGCGTAAGCGTACGCGTAATGTCGGTCCGGGCCACTTCATCCAACAATACCGCCGAACCAAAGTATGACATGCTGGTAAGCAGTATGACTTGTATCGCCCACAACTCACTTGTGTTCTACTCGTGCATATAACATCTACGCATAAACCTGGCTCGGATGCCACTGTTGGGGAACGTAGAAATTTCAAAAAATTTCCTACGCACACGCAAGATCATGGTGTTGCATAGCAACAGGAAGGGAGAGTGTCATCTACGTACCCTCGTAGACCGTAAGCGGAAGCGTTATGACAACGCGGTTGATGTAGTCGTACGTCTTCACGATCGACCGATCCCAGCACCGAAGTTACGGCACCTCCGCGGACTGCACACGTTCAGCTCGGTGACGTCCCACGAACTCACGATCCAGTAGAGCTTCGCGGGAGAGTTCTGTCAGCACGACGGCGTGGTGACGGTGTTGATGAAGTTACCGACGCAGGGCTTCGCCTAAGCACCGCTACGATATGACCGAGGTGGATTATGGTGGAAGGGGGCACCACACATGGCTAAGAGATCAATGATTAATTGTTGTGTCTCTATGGGGTGCCCCCTGGCCATGTATATAAAGGATGGAGGGAGGAGGAGGCCGGCCCTCATAGGGTGCGCCCAAAGTGCGGAGTCCTACTAGGACTCCCTAGTCCTAGTAGGATTCCACCTCCCACATGGAATAGGAAAAGGGGAAGGGAGAAGGAGAAGGAAGGAAGGGGGCGCCCCCTTTCCCTAGTCCAATTCGGACCAGTCCATGGGGAAGGGGCGCAGCCACCCTTGAGGCCTTTCTCTCCTTTCCCGTATGGCCCATTAAGGCCCAATACGAATTCCCGTAACTCTCCGGTACTCCGAAAAATACCCGAATCACTCAGAACCTTTCCGATGTCCGAATATAGCCTTCCAATATATCGATATTTACCTCTCGACCATTTCGAGACTCCTCATCATGTCCCCGATCTCATCCGGGACTTCGAACAAACTTCGGTCATCAAATCACATAAACTCATAATACAAATCGTCATCGAACGTTAAGCGTGCGGACCCTACGGGTTCGAGAACTATGTAGACATGACCGAGACACATCTCCGGTCAATAACCAATAGCGGAACCTGGATGCTCATATTGGCTCCTACATATTCTACGAAGATCTTTATCGGTCAAACCGCATAACAACATACGTTATTCCCTTTGTCATCGGTATGTTACTTGCCCGAGATTCGATCGTCGGTATCATCATACCTAGTTCAATCTCATTACCGGCAAGTCTCTTTACTCGTTCCGTAATGCATCATCCCGTAACTAACTCATTAGTCACATTGCTTGCAAGGCTTATAGTGATGTGCATTACCGAGAGGGCCCAGAGATACCTCTCCGATACACGGAGTGACAAATCCTAATCTCGATCTATGCCAACCCAACAAACACCGTCGGAGACACCTGTAGAGCATCTTTATAATCACCCAGTTATGTTGTGACGTTTGATAGCACACAAGGTGTTCCTCCGGTATTCGGGAGTTGCATAATCTCATAGTAATAGGAACATGTATAAGTCATGAAGAAAGCAATAGCAATATACTAAACGATCGTATGCTAAGCTAACGGAATGGGTCAAGTCAATCACATCATTCTCTAATGATGTGATCCCGTTAATCAAATGACAACTCATGTCTATGGCTAGGAAACTCAACCATCTTTGATTAACGAGCTAGTCAAGTAGAGGCATACTAGTGACACTATGTTTGTCTATGTATTCACACATGTATTATGTTTCCGGTTAATACAATTCTAGCATGAATAATAAACATTTATCATGATATGAGGAAATAAATAATAACTTTATTATTGCCTCTAGGGCATATTTCCTTCAGAATTAATGATGTTCTTATTCTTGTAAATAGGAATTATGTGCCCATAGATTTTATTGTTCTTGATATTGATTGCAATCCGTCTTGTCCAATTATACTTGGTAGACCGTTTTTACGCACTATAGGTGCCGTGATTGATATGAAAGAAGGCAATATTAAATTTTAATTTCCACTAAGGAAGGGTATGAAACACTTTCCCTAGGACAAGAATTAAACCACCATATGAATCAATCATGAGGGCATCCTATGGATCTAAAACTAAAGATGACAATACTTGAATCTATGCATTATGCCTAGCTAAGGGCATAAAACGATAGCGCTTGTTGGGAGGCAACCCAATGAATAATTTTTTTTACCTTTTTCTTTCTGTTCTTGAGTGTTTGCACAATTATGGATCTGTTATGATTGTGTTTTTATGTTTTAATTAGTGTTTGTGCCAAGTAAAGCCTTTAGGATAGCTTTGGTGATAGTTGATTTGATCCTGTTAAAAAACAGAAACTTTTGCATCCAGTAACAGAATATTAAAAATTCAGAGGAGCGACGAAAAATTCTGAATTTTTTATACAAGATTGATATACAAATTTCCTCTGTTGTCCTAATATTTCAGAATCTTTTAAGTTACAGAAGAATGAGAACAATTCGCATCTTTACAGACTGTTCTGTTTTTGACAGATTCTGTTTTCTTTGCATTGTGTGCTTATTTTGATGAATATATGGATTGTATCGGGGAGGGGGGGGGGGTAAGCCATGGTTACAGTATATATAATGCAATAACAAAATTTTAATGAGTTTTCTATAGTACTTAAAGTAAAAATTGGTTTTCTTATACTAACGGATCTCATGAAGGTTTTGTTAAGTTTTGTGTGATTGAAGTTTTCAAGTTTTGGGTGAGATCACGATGGATGAAGGAATAAGGAGTAAGAAAAGCATAAGCTTGGGGATGCCCCATTGCACCCCAAGTTAATATTCAAGGAGAACCAAGCAACTAAGCTTGGGTATGCCCCGGAAGGCATCCCCTCTTTCTTCTAACAACCATCGGTATTTTACTTGGAGCTACATTTTTATTCGTCACATATCATGAGTTTTGCTTGGAGCGTCTTGTATTATATGAGTCTTTGCTTTTTTTTTAGTTTGTCACAAGTATCCTTGCTGGACACACCTACTTGAGAGAGCCAAAATTATGCTATGATTTGTTAGAATTGCTCTTTATGCTTCACTTAAATTTTTTGAGCTATGAAATTGCTCTAGTGCTTCACTTATATCTTTTTGAGCACGGTGTGCTTTAATATTTTTAAATAAATGCTCTCATGCTTCACTTAGATTTATTTGAGAGTTAGCAAATTTTTGAAGAAATTCTCTCATGCTTCACTTATATTATTTTGAGAGACGGAAAATTTTATGCTCATGTTCTTCACTTAGATTTGTTTGAGCTTGCCAAAAGCAATTGCAATATATGAAACTAGTCCCAAAGTGATAGATATTGAAGAGGGATATAATAAAAACTTTCATGAAGATCATTGGACAAAATAAACTTGATTCTTTGTAATAGTTTTGAGATATGATGATAGTGATATGTGAGTCATGTTGGTGAGTAATTATGCTTTAGTAAGAATATTGGTGTTAAGGTTTGTGATTCCTTATGCAAGCATGAAAGTCAATAGTTATGCAATGAAATTATATCCTACTTGTGGCGCATTATTCGGTGTTAGTTATGCTTAATGCTCGCTTATGTGATTTTTCGTTTCTTGGTTGGTTGCTTCTCAATCTTTTTGCTAGCCTCCACTTGTACTAAGTAGAAATACTACTTGTGCATCTGAAATCCTTAAACCTAGTTTTGCCATATGAGTCCACCATACCTACCTATATGTCGTATTCCCATGCCATTCTAAGCAAATTTGTATGTGCCATCCCTAATTTTCAAAATGAATTTGCTTTTTGTGTGCTCGTACCGCTCATGAAGCGGCATGGGGTGGCCAATATTTTCCATTCTAGATGTATTATTCTCAAGATGAGTGTTTATTCACTTGTCATTGCACGAGAGTGCGGCGGTAATAGGGATGCCCAGTCCCTAAATGAAAAAGAAATTTACTTTATGTTGTCAAATAATAAATTCCTTGGAAAGTGTTGGTATGGAGGGCACCCGTGGATATGACTAGCCATGGATTGTGAAAGAATGGTGGTGAAAGGATCGATATGGTTGACTAGAAGGGGGGTGGGGGTGAATAGGCAACTAACAATTTTTAGCTTTTCTTTACCAAATTAAACTTGGCATCAAAATAGGTTGTCTAGTTATGCAACTAGGTGAGCAACCTAAATGATACAACAACAACAAGCACACAAGGAAGCAAGGGATACAACACAATATAAGCTTGCACAAGTAAAGGTAAGAGATAACCAAGAGTGGAGCCGGTGGAGACGAGGACGTGTTACCGAAGTTCCTTCCCTTTGAGAGGAAGTACGTCTCCGTTGGAGCGGTGTGGAGGCACAATGCTCCCCAAGAAGCCACTAGGGCCACCGTATTCTCCTCACGCCCTCACACAATGCGAGATGCCGTGATTCCACTATTGGTGCCCTTGAAGGCGACGATCGAACCTTTACAAACAAGGTTGGGGCTATCTCCACAACTTAATTGGAGGCTCCCAATGACACCACGAAGCTTCACCACAATGGAATATGGCTCCGCGATGACCTCAACCGTCTAGGGTGATCAGACACCCAAGAGTAACAAGATCCGCAAAGGATTAGTGGGGGGAATCAAATTTCTCTTGGTGGAAGTGTAGATCGGGGCCTTCTCAACCAATCCCTAGAAAATCAACAAGTTTGATTGCCTAGGGAGAGAGATCGGGCGAAAATGGAGGTTTGAGCAACAATGGAGCTTGGGGAGAGAAGAGGTGAGTCTCTTTGGAGAAGAAGACCTCCTTTTATAGTGGGGGAACGTATCCAACCGTTACCCCCCTTTCAACCCGCACGGAGCGGTACTACTGCTCAGTGCAGCGGTACTACTGCTGGTAGCAGCGGTACTACCGCGACCCCCAGCGGTACTACCGCGGAGAGTGAGACCAGGGGCAACTGAGGGGGAATAGAAGAGAGAGAGAGAGAGGGCTGGGGCGGCACTAGTAGCGGTGGTAGCCGCGGTACTACCGCTGCTACTGCCGCTACTACTGCCGCACAACCCGACACGAGGAGAGACGCCCTCGAATCGAGGCAGTAGCGGTGCCGAACCAGGACGGTACTGCCGCCTATGCACCCGAGCGGTACTGCCGCTTGAGGACCATAGGCGGTACTACCGCTAGCACCTCACAATCTCCACTTCCGTCGAAACAGTAAACTCCAAGGAGAGGAAAGGAGCTGGGGGTGCAAAAATGAAGTGTATGTGTTGATTCCACCCTAGCCTTCCCAATGCGGACCCCCTCTTGATAGTACGGTGTCTCCTTCGACTCAAGACCACCAAAAACGAAACGAAGGAGACTACACCGTCTTCACTTAAAGCTCCGAGGGGAAAGAATCGTCTCGTGCCAATGAATGAATCTCTGAAATACTCAACGCACACGATTAGTCCGCAAAAGCATTGTCATCAATCACCAAAACTACTTAGAGAGAGACATGCCCTAACAATCTCCCCCTTTTTGGTGGATTGATGACAACACGGGATTTGCGCAAAGGAATGACAAGAGAATAAGCGAATCCCAGGGACTACAAAATATAGACGGGCTCCCCCTAGATGTGTGCACTTAATTAGAGGTGCCTTTGGAATGCAAAGTACACACATTAGGATCAACACTCCCCCTATATTTTATAGTCTGACAACATTTGCATCAAAGATGAGACATATATGAGCTAGGATGCAATAGAGTAGCAAGTGAGCAAAGTAGACATATGAGATAAGCATGAACTCACAAACTACTAAAGACTCGACATACAAAGATAATAATAGGATAGGGTAGCATATGTCTCACACCATATGATAGGGTATCAGGTCTCACGAGCACAAACCAAACCAAAGCAAATGACGAGAAAAGAGTTTGCGAGAGAGAAAGACAAGGCAAATAAGACACGCTCGCAACTCGACAAATCCCTAAACTCTCTCCCCCTTTGACATCGAGACACCAAAAGGGCAAAGAGTGCTGCTACGGCCACAGGTGATAGCACAACTGACAATCTCCATCATCACATCCCCGCGTGATCGTCCGCTCCTCCGTCATCGGCAGGGGGCTGCTCGGTGTCTGAGTCTGTCCACGGGCAGTGCTGCTGAACCCACTCCTCCTCATCGGTGATCTTGCCCTCAGATCCGCTGGCAACTGTCGCACCTAACTGACGCATGAGCTCCTTGTGGCGGCTCCTGGCCTTCTTCTCAGACACATGAGCCATATACTGTCCATGAGACTCCATGCAGAAAAGTTTCTTCATCTTGCGCTTGAGCTTCTTTGCCCATGAGGGCTCTGCTCCAGAGGGCACATAGTCCTCATCATCGTCAGCATCAGCCTCTACCTCAACCTCGTCAGCTCCAGACGGAATCCTAGACTTCGGAACCGAAGTGCCCCAGTTCTCCTTCTTCCTCAGACGCTTAACCTCATGAGGGATCAACTCGCCAGTCTCCATCGCGACACCAGGATAAGTGTGCTCCCAAGCTTTCTCAATAAGCAACATGAGAAAAGGAGCATAGATGGGGCACTTGCGCTTAGAGATAGTGGTGACAAGCTCAGATCACATGACATGAGAAATATCCAAGGATTCTCCAGTGGTTTCTTCCTTCTCATGCTGACAGAAAAGTAACATGTCCACGAGAAACGAGTGAACCATAACCAAGTTCCCGATGCGAGGGAAAAGAATCTCCCTGAAGATGCGATGAAGGATGCCCAGAAAGGCAGGCAGCTCATAGGTCTCCTTCTGCGTCTCGGGGTTAATCTTCAAAGTGCAGTAAGGCCAGAGAGATTGCTTGTGAGTAGAAGTTGCATGGCGGTGAGGACGAAAGCCAACCGGGTTCTCAAGCCCGTGATCTTCAATACCAAGTAATTCCATGAATGCCTTCCATTTTACAGAGAGAAGCTTACCATTTGTCATCCATGTCAACGATCTTTCCTCATCAGTGCCAAGATGGACCGTGGCATAAAACTGAGCCACCAAATCCGCATCAAAGTCCTTGTTGAACTCCATGATCCTGAGAATATTTAGCTGAGTACACATCTGCAGAGCTTCGCCAAAGTAGGCAGGATCCTTCTCCATATAGGCAATGTCAATGGAGCGGACATCAACATAGAGATTCTTCTTCGCTTTGATCACATCATAATAGATTGCCCACTGAAAACGGTTCCAGAAAGGACGGTTGACAAGATTGGGCTCTTGATCTTGCTCATAGGGATTGCGCCGACGCTTCTCCCAGAACTCCTTGGCAGTCATCTCAGTCACGGACTTGGGCTTCGGCTTGGGCTTCTTCGCAGTACTCTTGGAAGGCTGCTGGGACTGAGTTGGCGAAACACTTGAAGAAGCAGCCGCTGCCTCAGAGGTGCGATAGCGCTTTGAAACTGAACACCCGGGGTTGACACGACGGACATGGCGCTCCGAAGGGCCATCACCTGGAACCAAACACACGAACACGAGAAACAACACGAAAGAACGAGCATAAGCCACCAGAAAAAGCAACAAGGATCAATAGTTGGTACGGGTATGTGGAAATTGGCATCCAGCGGTAGTACCGTGATCCGGAAGCGGTAGTGCCGCCCAAGCAGTAGTATCGCTCCAGGAGAGCGGTAGTACCACTCCAGGCGGGGGACGGCGGTTCCCTACTGCCGCGGCCAAATCCGGTACTGTCGGGATGCCAAATTCAAAAATAAACCTACCAAGCATCAATCCAAACAGTCTAGTAGCCTTCACCATCCTTCTCAAGCCTCGATTTGGCCAAAAATCGATGAATGCAAAGCCTATTGCCCCTAGAGCCTAGATTTGAAACCTAGAAGCAAAGAGAAAGAGATCAGGGGTAATACCAACATCCATGGCTAGAGGAAGGGGTGGGGATTGATCCCACCGGAGGAAAAGGTGAAGGATGGCCCGGAGGAGGCGGCCCACCGGCGCCCTCCCGCGGCGAGTTGGTCGCTGGCGCACGAAGAAGACGAGAGGGTCGAGTGAATGGGTATGGGGGAGAAAGAAAACTCCCCCTGCCCGACATAACCCCCCAGTCCCGCCCCGCAGCAGTAGTACCGCTTGGGCGGGGCGCAGTACCGCTTGATGTCAATAAGCGGTAGTACCGCGCGCCCCCAGCGGTAGACCGCTCAGCCAACAACTCGAACACTAGACAGAAAACATGGCTTAGCTCAAGCAAGGACAACACACGAAGAGGCGAGGGAGCAAACACAAAGGCAGGGCACAACCAGGAAAGAAAAACACCAACGAGAGGACAAGAAACAAAAACCACACAACTCTCAAAGAGAGGGCGGTGGCCGAGGCCACCTATGTTTGAGTCAAGTGGTATGGCACCGCAAAGATTTTAACCTTGGGCCCATGACCAAAACTCATCTTTGAAGCACAAGTGCCATAAAAAATGGCTAATGTGAAAGACGTGATCAATTTATGCATAATGGGGGGAGGAAGAGTTCATTGAGAGAACAATACTCCCCCTATGTCCATGCCTACATCTAGAACAAGATATACTGATGAGTGCGGTGGGGTGTGCCTAGATTCAAGCCACATTGCTCGAATCAATGATATTTAGCTCATGCCTTAACTCGCGAAATCTTGCTTCATCCAAAGGCTTCGTGAAAATATCTGCAAGGTTATCATGAGTGTTGACATAGTTAAGCTTAATCTCCCCTCGCCTAATGTGATCCCGGATGAAGTGATACCGAATCTCAATATGCTTCATCTTGAAGTGTTGCACCGGGTTGAGAGGGATCTTGATGGCACTTTCATTGTCACACCAAAGAGGCACTTTGTCACAAATGACACCGTAATCCTTTAAAGTTTGCCTCATCCATAGAAGTTGAGCACAACAACTACGGGCGGCCACATACTCGGCTTCGGTGGAGGAGAGAGACACACAACTTTGCTTCTTAGAAGACCAACTCACCAAAGAGCAACCAAGAAATTGGCACCCTCCGGAAGTTGACTTCCTATCCACTTTGTCTCCCGCCCAATCCGAATCCGAAAAGCCCACGAGGTTGAATTTTGCTCCTCTAGGGTACCATAAGCCAAAGTTTGGGGTATGAGCCAAATATCGAAAGATTCGCTTGACCGCCACATAGTGGCTTTTCTTAGGTGAGGCTTGAAACCGTGCACAAATTCCCACACTCAACATGATATCCGGTCTAGATGCACAAAGGTAAAGCAAGGAGCCAATCATGGAACGATATACTTTTTGATCCACCGCTTTACCATTGGGATCAATGTCAAGTTCGCATTTGACGGGCATTGGTGTAGAAGCCGGCTTGACATCACTTAGCTTGAATCTCTTGAGCATGTCTTGAGTGTATTTGGCTTGGTTGATGAAGGTTCCTTCTCTTCTTTGCTTGATTTCGAACCCGAGAAAGAACTTCAACTCTCCCATCATGGACATCTTGAACTTCGAGGTCATGAGTGCGGCAAACTCCTCATTGAAAGCTCTGTTAGGAGAACCAAAGATAATATCATCAACATATAGTTGGCATACAAACAACTCCCCTTTGACCTTCTTAGTAAAAAGAGTGGGGTCGATTTTCCCAATTTCAAACCCACGATCTTGCAACAACTCGGTAAGGTGCTCATACCACGCACGTGGGGCTTGTTTAAGGCCATAGAGTGCCTTATCGAGTTGGTACACATCATTGGGGAACTCGGGATCCTCAAACCCCAGGGGTTGTTTGACATACACCAACTCATTAATAGGACCATTAAGAAAAGCACTCTTCACATCCATTTGTTGCAACTTGAAGTTATGGTGAGAAGCATAAGCAATCAACAAACGAATAGATTCAAGGCGAGCAACGGGAGCAAAGGTTTCACCGTAGTCGATACCCTCGAGTTGGGAGTAGCCTTGTGCCACCAAACGAGCCTTGTTGCGAACGATAATCCCGTGAGCATCTTGCTTGTTCTTGAATATCCATTTGGTTCCAATAACATTATGGTTCTCCTTTGGCCTTGGCACCAATCTCCACACCTTGTTGTGCTCAAAGTTGTTGAGTTCTTCATGCATGGCATTAAGCCAATCCGGATCCTCGAGCGCCTCATAGACCTTTTGGGGTTCAACACAAGAAACAAATGCATGATGTTCACAATAGTTTGCCAATTGTCTACGAGTGCTTACCCCCTTTCTTAAGCTTCCAAGCACATTCTTCCTGAGATGATCTTTGGTAGTGAGCTTGGAGGCAATCTTGGCGGCACGACGCTCCAATTCCTCCTCAAGAGAGAGTTGAGGAGCAGTAACTTGATCATCATGAGCGTCGTCTTGAGCTTGTTCTTGATCTTGAGCGTGCTCTTGATCTTGAACTTGCTCGGTAGCAAGAACTTGACCTTGGGCATCACTTGGTGGATCACCACCATCTTGAGGTTGATCTTGCCCTTGATCTTGTTCATTTGGTTGAGGGCCTTCACTTTGTTCTTCGGAAGCGTGTGGGTCTTGGTTTGGTGATGGTTCCACTTGAGTGGAACATTGTCCTTCTCCTTCGGCCACAAGGGGTTCCTCAATGGGTAGGATATGACCAACTCCCATTCTTCTTATGGCTTGAGGAGGAATTTCATCACCTACATCACAAGTACCACTTTGCTCCACTTGGGAGCCGTTATTCTCATCAAACTCCACGTTACACGTCTCCTCAATGAGTCCGGTGGACTTGTTGAGGACACGGTAAGCATGAGAGTTTGTAGCATAACCAAAAAAAATGCCCTCATGAGCTCTAGCCTCAAATTTAGACAAACGAACACCTTTCTTGAGAATGAAGCACTTACAACCGAACATTCGGAAGTACTTGAGGTTGGGCTTGTTGCCGATGAGTATCTCATATGGAGTCTTGTTCAAGCCTTTGCGAAGATAAAGCTGATTGGATGCATGACAAGCGGTGTTGATGGCTTCGGCCCAAAAGTTGTACGGAGACTTAAACTCCGCCATCATGGTCCTTGCCGCGTCCATCAATGTCCGGTTCTTCCTCTCCGCTACACCATTTTGTTGAGGGGTGTAAGGTGCGGAATATTGATGCTTGATCCCCTCATCACTAAGAAACTCATCCAAGGTGTAGTTCTTGAACTCAGTGCCGTTGTCACTTCTTATCATCAAAATCTTTGCATTGTGTTGACGTTGAGCTTCATTTGCAAAGTCGATGATAGTTTGTTGGGTCTCACTCTTCCTCTTGAAGTAATATACCCAAGTGTATCTTGAATAATCATCCACAATCACCAAGCAATACTTTCTACCCCCAAGACTATCAAAGGATGGAGGCCCAAAGAGATCCATGTGAAGGAGCTCCAAGGGCCTCTTCGAGTAGATGATAGTCGTGGGAGGGTGAGCTTTCTCATGTAGCTTTCCTTCGATACAAGCACTGCAAGCACGATCTTTGGCAAAACTAACATTTGTTAGTCCACGGACATGGTCCCCCTTGAGAAGACTTTGCAAAGATCTCATATTGACGTGGGCTAAACGGCGATGCCAAAGCCATCCACGTCAACTTTAGCCATTAGGCATGTCGTGGTCTTAGTGGGTCGTTCTGAAAAGTTAATCACATAAAGACCGTTCTCGACATGCCCAACAAAGGCTACTTTGAGAGTCTTGCTCCACAAGAGGGCCACGGTATCAATATCAAAGAAAGTGGCAAAGCCCATGAGTGCAAGTTGACGAACGGAAAGTAAGTTGTATGCAAGGGACTCAACAAGCATAACTTTCTCGATCGTGAGATCATGAGAAATGACAACCTTGCCAAGACCCAATACCATAGAAGATGAGGCATCACCGCATTCGACATTGGTGGGCATAGATGAAATCTTGTGCACGTCCACCACCAAGTCCTTGCTTCCAGTCATATGATTTATGGCTCCACTATCGAGCAACCATGATCCCCCACCGGAAGCAAACACCTACAAGAGATCAATGCTTGGTTTTAGGTACCCATTTTGTAATGGGTCCTTTTATGTTAGCAACAAGGGTCTTAGGAACCCAAATAGACCATTCAATGTACTCATAAGAAGACCCAACAAATTTTGCATAAACATGCCCATCACTAGCACGGCATAACACATAAGAAGGGTTAAAGTCGCCGGATTTGTTGGAAGGAGTGGCATTGCCCTTCTTGACACCACCACCCTTCGCATTGTTCTTCTCCTTAGAAGTACCCTATCCCTCCTTCACAAACGTTTGCTTGAGAGGAGGAGATTGATTGGTCTTGTCATTCTTCTTCTTCTTCTTGGACTAGGGTGCAAACCCAATCCCCTCCTTGCCCACAACTTCCTTTTGATTGCTCAAAAGGTCGTTGAGGTTCTTCTCACCTTGTATGCAAGACACAAGGCCTTTCTCAAGTTGCTCCTTCAACTTGGCATTCTCCTCCACAAGATGCACATGCTCACAACACGGGTTAGTAGCATTTGCATTATCAATTAAAACCATATGAGGAAATGTGGCTTTCTCCTTGGTTAGCTTCACTTGGAGTTGATCATGAGACTCTTTGAGGCTAGCATGAGCACTCTTCAAGGCCTTGTGAGCCTTGTCAAGTAGATCAAACTCCTCCTTGAGTCTAGCATTGTCAACCCCAAGTTTGGCCTTCTCGGAATTGAGCACACGAGAGACAACAAGAGCATGATCAAGATCTTTCTTTAATTTAGCATGATCATCATTGTGTGACTCCTCAAGAGCCAAACGATGACCACGCTCTTCCTCAAGCGCATTAGAGAGATCCGATATCTCATCGGCATAGTCACGACTATGCCCTTCCATCTTAGAGATGGTTTCTTCGTGAGCCTCGATCATGTCATTGGCTTCACCAAGTTGTTCCAAGAGAGCAATGAAGTGCTTCTTGGATTTACCCTTGAGCTTACTCATAAAAGACTCAAATTCATTTTCCTCCTCCTTCGTCCCCACACTTTCATCAATGCAATCCGTCAAGGAAGGATTAGTAGTGATGGTAGTTTTGATGTTGGGGGTTACCTTGTTGGTGGCTTTAGCCATGAGGCACTTGGCGGTGATGTTCTCGTTGGGTGAATCGAAGAGGGACACCCATGGAGTTGTTGCAATGGCAACGGAGGGTCTTCATCATCATCATCATCCTCATTGTACTCTTCTTGTGCCACCAACCCCTTGGGAGGAGTCTTCTTGGTGAAGTTGTTCTTGTTGGGGAAAGACTTGGCCTTGTCTTTTCGGATAAGCTTGCCACCATTGTCTTCCCTCTTCTCGTAAGGGCAATCCACAACAAAGTGACTCACATTGCCACAATTATAGCACGTCCTCACACGTTGCTTGCCCTTGGCGCCACTTGAGTTGTTCTTGTTGAAGTTGGGCCTTGAGTTCTTCTTGCTCCAAAATTGCCGTGAAGCAAGAGCCATGTGCTCATGATAGGCATATTTGGTATCTTCAGGGCAACTCTCCTCTTCTTCCACACTAGCCTTGGCCTTCAAAGCAAGGTTGGACTTCTTTGATCATTGAGCACGCAACACCGCATTGTCGGCGGTCTTGTCCAAGATCCTCATTGCAACAAACTCATCCAACACTTCACTTGAGGACAAGGAGTGGAAGACCGGCCTTTGAAGGATGACGGAGGACATGGCCTTATGGTAAGGCATCATGGCCTTGAGAAACTTGCGCTTGATCCAAGTGTCATCTGTATCCTTGCTCCCATGATCTCAGAGTGAGACCGCGAGAGTAGTTAACCTTCGATAAAGCTCTCGAGGTTCTTCATCTTCAATCATGGCAAACTCATCGGCTTCATCTTGCACCACTTCAAAGTTTGAGTGTTGAATGCTTGCGCTTCCCTTGTACAAGGAGACAACATGCCCCCATGCTTCCTTGGCCACGGTGAAGGGTCGGAGATGCGCAATATCTTCGGGAGGAATAGCTTCTTGGAGAATGAAGAGAGCGGACTCGTTGAATTGATGATCCGCGGCTTCTCTAGGAGTGAGGTTGCTTGGATCGTGCGGGTAGAAACCTTGCTCAATAATTCTCCAAAGATTAGTAGAACTATGATTTAAATGACGTTTAAAGTGATACACCCAAGCGGCAAAATCCTCATTTTTCACAAGCTTAGGAGGAGGACCAACATGATTCATATGCGTGGAGGGAACCGGTCCTCCATAGGTAAGTGGAGGTTCAACATGGGCAAATATGTCACTCCCACTTCTACCACTAGGCAAAGGAACTTGATCACTAGTAGCTTCCCCCTTATTGGAGTTAGCATCCGTCACCTTGTTAGCGGGGTCAACCACTTCCAACGGTGCGGTGGATAATTTAAGACCATCAAGAAACTCCTTAAACATGCCTTTGACCTCGATCGTCACGGAGGTTTTCAATGTGTCCAAAGCCGCATTGAACTCCTCACGAGAGACCGAGGATCCCCCATCGGCTGCAGACAAGAGAGGACTCGCACCGGAGTGCTCCTCCCCCTCGTCTGTGGTGCCAACCATACTCTTCGGACGGCAAAGTCCTTAATAAAAAGACGAGGCTCTGATACCAATTGAAAGGATCGATATGGTTGACTAGAGAGGGGGGGTGAATAGGCAACTAACAATTTTTAGCTTTTCTTTACCAAATTAAACTTGGCATCAAAATAGGTTGTCTAGATATGCAACTAGGTGAGCAACCTAAATGATGCAACAACAACAAGCACACAAGCAAGCAAGGGATACAACACAATATAAGCTTGCACAAGTAAAGGTAAGAGATAACCAAGAGTGGAGCCGGTGGAGACGAGGACGTGTTACCGAAGTTCCTTCCCTTTGAGAGGAAGTACGTCTCCGTTGGAGCGGTGTGGAGGCACAATGCTCCCCAAGAAGCCACTAGGGCCACCGTATTCTCCTCACGTCCTCACACAATGCGAGATGCCGTGATTCCACTATTGGTGCCCCTGAAGGCGGCGACCAAACCTTTACAAACAAGGTTGGTGCTATCTCCACAACTTAATTGGAGGCTCCCAATGACACCACGAAGCTTAACCACAATGGAATATGGCTCCGCGGTGACCTCAACCGTCTAGGGTGCTCAAACACCCAAGAGTAACAAGATCCACAAGGGATTAGTGGGGGAATCAAATTTCTCTTGGTGGAAGTGTAGATCGGGGCCTTCTCAACCAATCCCTAGAAAATCAACAAGTTTGATTGGCTAGGGAGAGAGATCAGGCGAAAATGGAGGTTTGAGCAACAATGGAGCTTGGGGAGAGAAGAGGTGAGTCTCTTTGGAGAAGAAGACCTCCTTTTATAGTGGGGGAACTTATCCAACCGTTACCCCCCTTTCAGCTCGCACGAAGCGTTACTACTGCTCAGTGCAGCGGTACTACTGCTGGTAGCAGCAGTACTACCGCGACCCCCAGCGGTACTACCGCGGAGAGTGAGACCAGAGGCAACTGAGGGGGAACAGAAGAGAGATAGAGGGCTGGGGCGGCACTAGTAGCGGTGGTAGCTGTGGTACTACCGCTACTACTGCCGCACAACCCGACACGAGGAGAGACGCCCTCGAATCGAGGCGGTAGCGGTGCCGAACCAGGACGGTACTGCCGCCTATGCACCCGAGCGGTACTACCGCCGTTGGACAGCGGTACTGCCGCTTGAGGACCATAGGCGGTACTACCGCTAGGGCAGCGGTACTACCGCTAGCACCTCACAATCTCCACTTCCGTCGAAACGGTAAACTCCAAGGAGAGGAAAGGAGCTGGGGGTGCAAAAATGAAGTGCACGTGTTGATTCCACCCTAGCCTTCCCAATGCGGACCCCCTCTTGATAGTACGGTGTCTCCTATGACTCAAGACCACCAAAACCGAAACGAAGGAGACTACACCGTCTTCACTTAAAGCTCCGAGGGGAAAGAATCGTCTCGTGCCAATGAATGAATCTCTAAAATACTCAACGCACATGATTAGTCCGCAAAAGCATTGTCATCAATCACCAAAACTACTTAGAGAGAGACATGCCCTAACAGGTGGAAAAAGAAATAAACTTTATTTTCTGTTTGGGAACTGCCTATGATATATCCAGCATGGAAAGTGTTGGGAATTACTCGGTCGTTTTCGTTGACGAGAAAAGTATGCCTCTCAAAAAAAAATATCTCTCAATTTAAGCTTTGAGCTCTGGCACCTCTACAAATCCCTACTTCCCTCTGCGAAGGGCCTATCAATTTACTTTATGCAATTTTTATTTTTATTTGAGTCTCCATCTTCTCTTATAAAGCACCAACTAAGGGGCACTATGATCATACTTGAGCATTGGATGTAGCTAATATGCAAGTGTGTTCTATGAATGGATCAATTATATTCTCATCACAATTATATTCCGAATATTAATGAAACAATTTCACAATTATATTCTCATCACTCCCGTCCTACTAACACTCAGCAGATCGTGATTGTCTTAAGCTTGTGACCCTGTAGGTTCGGTAACTCACAAACACGAACGAAACCCCTTTGTTCAATGACCGACAGCAGGACCATGGACGTCCATATCGATCCCTGTGAGCACATGAAAGATATTTGAGTGAACCTTTGGTTATCATGTGATGTTCCCTTTGCTTCGCGATACTTCACAAAACCCGGGATGCATCGGTATCCTCCTGAGTCCTCACCATGCTCACTATACCAAAATCCTTGTTACCGGTTTTGTTTTTCTTTATCGTTATTCTGTTCCGATATCCCCGCGACGAAGTCACTTGTGTCTGGCCAGACGATGATTGATGTCGTCACACCGAGAGGGCCCTAAGAAAATCTCTTCATCGTCGGAGGAGCAAATCCCACTCACGAGTTATCTGGCCACTTGTCAAACTTTCCGATGAACTTGTAAGTTGTTGTTATGATCACCGTGTTATAGGTGACGTTTGAGCAACCCCAAAGCTCACCGTACGGTAAGAAGTGACCACGATACTCTCATGGTCTAAGGATCAAGATCACACGTTAACTCTCCATATTATTACAACTGAATACATATGATATTAATTCAATTCACAACAAACAAGTTTGGATCGATTCAATATGATCGTTCTGTTGGGGATCGTAGCAGAATTTTAAAATTTTCTACGCATCACCAAGATCAATCTATGGAGTCATCTAGCAACGAGAGAGGGGAGTGCATCTACATACCCTTGTAGATCGCGAGCGGAAGCGTTCAAGAGAACGGGGTTGATGGAGTCGTACTCGTCGTGATCCAAATCACCGATGACCGAGCGCCGAATGGACGGCACCTCCGTGTTCAACACATGTACGGTTGGGAGAGATGTCTCCTCCTTCTTGATCCAGCAAGGGGGAAGGAGAGGTTGATGAGGATCCAGCAGCACGACGGCGTGGTGGTGGAAGCAGCGGGATCTCGGCAGGGCTTCACCAAGCACCAACGAGAGGGAGAGGTGTCACGGGAGGAGAGGGAGGCGCCAGGGGCTGGGGTGTGTCCTCCCTCCCACCCCTCCACTATTTATAGGGGGAAGGGGAGAGGGGGCCGGGCCCCTCAGATCCAATCTGAGGGGAGGGGCGGCGGCCAAGGGGTGGCTTGCCCCCCAAGCCAGGTGGAGGCGCCCCCCACCCCTAGGGTTCCCAACCCTAGGCGCAGGGGAGGCCCATAGGGGGGCGCACCAGCCCACCAGGGGCTGGTTCCCTTCCCACTTCAGCCCATGGGGCCCTCCGGGATAGGTGGCCCCACCCGGTGGACCCCCGGGACCCTTCCGGTGGTCCCGGTACAATACCGATTACCCCCGAAACCTTCCCGGTGGCCGAAACTGGACTTCCTATATACAATTCTTTACCTCCGGACCATTCCGGAACTCCTCGTGACGTCCGGGATCTCATCTGGGACTCCGAACAACTTTCGGGTTACCGCATACTAATATCTCTACAACCCTAGCGTCACCGAACCTTAAGTGTGTAGACCCTACGGGTTCGGGAGACACGCAGACATGACCGAGACGACTCTCCGGTCAATAACCAACAGCGGGATCTGGATACCCATGTTGGCTCCCACATGCTCCTCGATGATCTCATCGGATGAACCACGATGTCGCAATTCCCTTTGTCTATCGGTACGATACTTGCCCGAGATTCGATCGTCGGTATCTCGATACCTTGTTCAATCTCGTTACCGGCAAGTCTCTTTACTCGTTTCCGTAACACATCATCCTGTGAACAACTCCTTGATCACATTGAGCTCATTATGATGATGTCCTACCGAGTGGGCCCAGAGGTACCTCTCCGTCACACGGAGTGACAAATCCCATTCTCGATTCGTGCCAACCCAACAGACACTTTCGGAGATACCCGTAGTGCACCTTTATAGCCACCCAGTTACGTTGTGACGTTTGGTACACCCAAAGCACTCCTACGGTATCCGGGAGTTACACAATCTCATGGTCTAAGGAAAAGTTACTTGACATTGGAAAAGCTTTAGCAAACGAACTACACGATCTAGTGCTAGGCTTAGGATTGGGTCTTGTCCATCACATCATTCTCCTAATGATGTGATCCCGTTATCAATGACATCCAATGTCCATGGTCAGGAAACCGTAACCATCTATTGATCAACGAGCTAGTCAAGTAGAGGCTTACTAGGGACATGTTGTGGTCTATGTATTCACACATGTATTACGATTTCCGGATAACACAATTATAGCATGAATAACAGACAATTATCATGAACAAGGAAATATAATAATAACCATTTTATTATTGCCTCTAGGGCATATTTCCAACAGTCTCCCACTTGCACTAGAGTCAATAATCTAGTTACATTGTGATGAATCGAACACCCATAGAGTTCTGGTGTTGATCATGTTTTGCTCGTGAAAGAGGTTTAGTCAACGGATCTGCTACATTCAAATCCGTGTGCACTTTACAAATATCTATGTCTCCATCTTGAACATGTTCACGTATGGAGTTGAAGCGACGCTTGATATGCCTGGTCTTCTTGTGAAACCTGGGCTCCTTGGCAAGGGCAATAGCTCCAGTGTTATCACAGAAAAGAGCCATTGGACCCGACGCATTTGGAATGACTCCTAGGTCGGTGATGAACTCCTTCATCCATACTGCTTCGTGTGCTGCCTCCGAGGCTGCTATGTACTCCGCTTCGCATGTAGAACCCGCCACGACGCTTTGCTTGCAACTGCACCAGCTTACCGCTCCACCATTCAAAATATACACGTATCCGGTTTGTGACTTGGAGTCATCCGGATCTGTGTCGAAGCTGGCGTCGACGTAACCCTTTACGACGAGCTCTTCGTCACCTCCATAAACGAGAAACATCTCCTTAGTCCTTTTCAGGTACTTCAGGATGTTCTTGACCGCTGTCCAGTGTTCCTTGCCAGGATTACTTTGGTACCTACCTACCAAACTTACTGCAAGGTTTACATCAGGTCTGGTACACAGCATGGCATACATAATAGACCCTATGGCTGAGGCATAGGGGATGACACTCATCTCTTCTATATCTTCTGCCGTGGTCGGGCATTGAGCCCTGCTCAATCTCACACCTTGCAATACAGGTAAGAACCCCTTCTTGGACTGATCCATATTGAACTTCTTCAATATCTTATCAAGGTATGTGCTTTGCGAAAGACCTATGAGGCGTCTCGATCTATCCCTATAGATCTTGATGCCTAATATATAAGCAGCTTCTCCAAGGTCCTTCATTGAAAAACACTTATTCAAGTAGGCCTTTATACTTTCCAAGAATTCTATATCATTTCCCATCAGCAGTATGTCATCCACATATAATATGAGAAATGCTACAGAGCTCCCACTCACTTTCTTGTAAACACAGGCTTCTCCATAAGTCTGTGTGAACCCAAACGCTTTGATCATCTCATCAAAGCGAATGTTCCAACTCCGAGATGCTTGCACCAGCCCATAGATTGAGCGCTGGAGCTTGCATACCTTGTCAGCATTCTCAGGGTCGACAAAACCTTCCGGTTGCATCATATACAACTCTTCCTTAAGAAAACCATTAAGGAATGCCGTTTTGACGTCCATTTGCCATATCTCATAATCATAGTATGCGGCAATTGCTAACATGATTCTGACGGATTTCAGCTTCGCTACGGGTGAGAAAGTCTCATCGTAGTCAACCCCTTGAACTTGTCGATAACCCTTAGCGACAAGACGAGCCTTATAGATGGTCACATTACCATCCGCGTCAGTCTTCTTCTTAAAGATCCATTTATTTTCTATGGCTTGCCGATCATCGGGCAAGTCAGTCAAAGTCTATACTTCGTTTTCATACATGGATCCTATCTCGGATTTCATGGCTTCAAGCCATTTGTCGGAATCCGGGCCCGCCATCGCTTCTTCATAGTTCGAAGGTTCACTGTTGTCTAACAACATGATTTCCAGGACAGGATTGCCGTACCACTCTGGTGCGGAACGTGTCCTTGTGGACCTTCGAAGTTCAGTGGTAGCTTGATCATGATCATTATCATTAACTTCCTCTCTAGCCGGTGCAGGCTCCACAGAAACATTTTCCTGTGCTGCGCTACTCTCCGGTTCGAGGGCCATCTCATCAAGCTCCACTTTCCTCCCACTTACTTCTTTCGAGAGAAACTCTTTCTCTAGAAAGGATCCATTCCTGGCAACAAAGATCTTGCCCTCGGATCTTAGGTAGAAGGTATACCCAATAGTTTCCTTAGGGTATCCTATGAATACGCATTTTTTCGACTTGGGTTCGAGCTTCTCTGGTTGAAGTTTCTTCACATAAGCATCGCATCCCCAAACTTTCAGAAATGACAGCTTAGGTTTCTTCCCAAACCATAATTCATACGGTGTCGTCTCAACGGATTTTGACGGTGCCCTATTTAAAGTGAATGCGGCAGTCTCTAAAGCATAACCCCAAAAAGATAGCGGTAGATCAGTAAGAGACATCATAGATCGCACCATATCCAATAGAGTGCGATTACGACGTTCAGACACACCGTTACGCTGAGGTGTTCCAGGCGGCGTGAGTTGTGAAACAATTCCACATTTCCTTAAGTGCGTGCCAAATTCATGACTCAAATATTCTCCTCCACGATCTAATCGTAAGAACTTTATTTTCTTGTCACGTTGATTTTCAACCTCATTCTGAAATTCCTTGAACTTTTCAAAGGTCTCAGACTTGTGCTTCATCAAGTAGACATACCCATATCTACTCAAATCATCGGTGAGGGTGAGAACATAACGATAACCACCGCGAGCCTCAACACTCATTGGACCACACACATCAGTATGTATGATCTCCAATAAGTTGGTTGCTCGCTCCATTGTTCCGGAGAACGGAGTCTTGGTCATCTTGCCCAAGAGGCATGGTTCGCATCTGTCAAATGATTCATAATCAAGAGACTCCAAAAGTCCATCTGCATGGAGTTTCTTCATGCGTTTAACACCGATATGACCAAGGCGGCAGTGCCACAAGTATGTGGGACTATCGTTATCAACCTTGCATTTCTTGGCATTCACATTATAAACATGTGTAACATCACGTTCGAGATTCAATAAAAATAAACCATTCACCAGCGGGGCATGACCATAAAACATATCTCTCATATAAATAGAACAACCATTATTCTCAGATTTAAATGAGTAGCCATCTCGCATTAAGCGAGATCCAGATACAATGTTCATGCTCAAAGCTGGTACTAAATAACAATTATTGAGGTTTAAAACTAATCCCGTAGGTAGATGCAGAGGTAGCGTGCCGACGGTGATCACATCGACCTTGGAACCATTCCCGACGCGCATCGTCACCTCGTCCTTTGCCAGTCTACGCTGATTCCGCAGTTCCTGCTTTGAGTTACAAATATGAGCAACCGCACCGGTATCAAATACCCAGGAACTACTACGAGTGCTGGTAAGGTACACATCAATTACATGTATATCACATATACCTTTGGTATTGCCGGCCTTCTTATCTGCTAAGTACTTGGGGCAATTCCGCTTCCAGTGACCGGTTCCCTTGCAATAAAAGCACTCAGTCTCAGGCTTGGGTCCATTCTTTGACTTCTTCCCGGCAGCTGGCTTACCGGGCGCGGCAACTCCCTTGCCGTCCTTCTTGAAGTTCTTCTTACCCTTGCCCTTCTTGAACTTAGTGGTTTTATTCACCATCAACACTTGATGTTCCTTTCTGATCTCTGCCTCCGCTGACTTCAGCATCGCATATACCTCAAGAATGGTCTTTTCCATCCCCTGCATGTTGAAGTTCATCACAAAGCTCTTGTAGCTAGGTGGAAGCGACTGGAGGATTCTGTCAATGACCGCGTCATCCGGGAGATTAATCCCCAGCTGAGACAAGCGGCTGTGCAACCCAGACATTTTGAGTATGTGCTCGCTGACAGAACTATTTTCCTCCATCTTACAGCTGTAGAACTTATCGGAGACTTCATATCTCTCGATCCGGGCATGAGCTTGGAAAACCATTTTCAGCTCTTCGAACATCTCATATGCTCCGTGATGCTCAAAACGCTTTTGGAGCCCCGGTTCTAAGCTGAAGAGCATGCCGCACTGAACGAAGGAGTAATCATCGGTGCGTGTCTGCCAAACGTTCAAATCGTCTGGCAGTGCTGGGAGAGCAGGTGGGCCACCTAACGGTGCTTCAAGGACATATGATTTCTTGGCAGCTACGAGGATAATCCTCAGGTTACGGACCCAGTCCGCATAGTTGCTACCATCGTCTTTCAGCTTGTTTTTCTCTAGGAACGCGTTGAAGTTGAGGGTAACATTAGCGTTGGCCATTTGATCTACAAGATAGATATGTAACATTTAGACTAAGTTCATGACAATTAAGTTCATCTAATCAAATTATGTAATGAACTCCCACTCAGATAGACATCCCTCTCGTCATCTAAGTGATACATGATCCGAATCGACTAGGCCGTGTCCGATCATCACGTGAGACGGACTAGTCATCAACGGTGAACATCTCCATGTTGATCGTATCTTCTATACGACTCATGTCCGACCTTTCGGTCTCTTGTGTTCCGAGGCCATGTCTGTACATGCTAGGCTCGTCAAGTCAACCTAAGTGTATTGCTGTGTAAATCTGGCTTACACCCGTTGTATTCGAACGTTAGAATCTATCACACCCGATCAACATGTAGTGCTTCGAAACAACGAACCTTCGCAACGGTGCACAGTTAGGGGGAACACTTTCTTGAAATTTTAGTGAGGGATCATCTTATATGCTACTGTCGTTCTAAGCAAATAAGATGCAAAAACATGATAAACATCACATGCAATCAAAATAGTGACATGATATGGCCATTATCACTTCGCTCCTTTTGATCTCCATCTTCGGGGCTCCATGATCATCATCGTCACCGGCATGACACCATGATCTCCATCATCATGATCTCCATCATCGTGTCTTCATGTTTCGGTAGACAGCGGTCTCCTTGACAACCTTTTGGTCGGCAACAAGCTTCTCGGTTTCGGTAGACATGTTGATAACGAAGGTGATGAGGACGTATACGAAGTATGGATGTAGACGAACGGTGACAAGAAGTCGCATAGGAGATGCTCCAAAAACCTAATCGTCCTTCGGCAGGCACAGGATTGCAAAGGGTGGGGTTTCGGAGGCCTGCTCTTCCGTGCAGCCGTGCACACGGTGGACGGGATGGCATCGGCGGAGGCAGCAACAGTGAAAGGAACGACGACATGCGATGTGTGTGAGGAGGCGGATGTGATCTGATCTAGGTGGCAACTAGGGTTGCCAACACCTCCAATATATAGGCGCGACCGGGTAGGGAGACATGAGCTGGACTCACGTCCGAGTCGGCAACAACCCACGATCCGATGTCTCAGATTCATGGCACGTCCTCTAATTACTCATAATTAATGACTAATTAATTATCCATTCTTGACCGGAAAAATTAAGCGCATGGATGACATAGGTCTGACCTCGGCTTCGGCTTGATCACGAAACGCGACGCGGGCGGGCAGTGGAGGAGTAGCGCGTGGGAACCACTCCTCTTCTCAAGTTCCAATAGCATGTGGAATAGGATCCCTTTCAAGGGGGTCCAAAACTTTCTCCACTCCGGGGGTGGTACTAAGTTTCCCACCACAACCCTTGTCATGACACCTACATGGCCTGTTAGAGATTTTTCTGAAATTATTATAAGGGCATAGAGCCCATCCTATTTTCAACAGAGCCGTATCCAACAGGTCTTGCGGGATCCGGTTGATTTAGGTTTTTGGTGAATCTGTCTCGATTCGACCGGCTTTTGTTGTCCTTAGAGTTTGTACATGCCCTTATCGGCGTTTCATTCTTTGAGGCAGCAATTTACTTCGTAGGTCATGACCGTCGGTGTCTCCTGGTCTGCATCGACAATCTACCAGCCGCTCCTTCTACAAGCGACCGTATTAAAAAAAATGTTAGCTCCGCCGAAGCGAAGGCCGAGAGGTGTCATCGAGCTATGCTCACGGCGCGCCACTAATGGGCAGGAGGAAGAAGACTTCAGCATTCCCAATAATTTGATTGTAATTTTATATTTTTGTATGAGCGTGTTTGTAAGAAGAACCTATGCTACTTAATATATGGCCTTGGGCCTTTTCGGAATATATATAGAACAAAAAAATATATACAACTAAAATTGGAACTCCTCAACTTATTTTTTTCCTTTTTGCTTGGGTAATGTTTAAATCTTAACGTCAGATTTCTAATCATGGTAGATTGAACGTTTTTTATGACAAATTATATTGTCGCGGGGATGACAATTTTATCACATAATTTGTCATGCTAAAAATCTGGGCAGCGAAGGGGTTTCCAACTTTGGGGCAGCGTGTGATTTACCTTTCTTTTTTTGTTTTGATTGGGATGAGAAATGGGGAGGTGCATGCTTATTATAGGCGGGCGGAGAGCGGCGTTGCATCCTGAAAAAGCTCATGGCCGCTCGAATTAAGAAGAAGGCAGGCAGGCAGGCAGACGTAGGTAACAGTGGCGTGGGCGTGGCGACCTCACATCTCTAATACGCATGGACAGGACAAGCTTAAGGTAGGGGCCCGGAGAAGATAGCAAGGCGCGCGGGCATGCAGCATGTCGATCCATCAATAGCTAGCTATTACTAACTAGCGAAACAAATTTACAAAGATCGATCAATGACCAAGATGCACGGCCATTACGTCGCCGTCGCCGTCGCCGCCGTGGTGGCGGTGGTGCTCCTCCTCCCCGGCTGCCTCGACGCCGCCTACCCGGACCCGGATGAGGTAGTCGTCGTCGACGTGGGGGCGCTGGAGGAGGGCAGCAGCTGCTACTTCCCGGTGACGGCGCCGGTGGTGCCGGAGTCCCCGGAGGCGCGGCGCGAGCACTACCGAGCCATTGCGGCCAAGGACCTGGCCCGGCACAGGCAGATGGCGGCCGTCACCAGGAGGAGGCAGCTGGCGGCATCGGACATGCCGGAGCTTTTGGGGGCCACGAGCGGGAGCGGCACGTCCCTGTCCACGTTCGAGCTGCCGATGCAGAGCGCCCTGGACTCGATGGACGTGGGCATGTACCTGGTGACGGTGCACTTCGGCACGCCGGCGGTGGCCTTCAGCATGGCCCTGGACACCGCCAACGACCTGACCTGGCTCAACTGCCGCCTCCGCGGCCACCGGCGGCACAGGGACAGGGGCAAGGCCAAGGCAAACGCCAAGACCATGTCCCTGGAGCAGGCGCTGGAGCCACCGTTGGTGAAGAAGACCTGGTACCGTCCGGCGCGGTCGTCGTCGTGGCGGCGGTACCGCTGCTCCATGCGGGACAGCTGCGCCCGTTTCCCGCACGTGGCGTGCAAGACGCCCGACCACAACGAGTCGTGCAGCTTCAACCAGCAGTTGCAGGACGGCACGGTGACCCGCGGCATCTTCGGGCGCGAGACGGCGACGGTGGCGGTGTCGGGCGGGCGGCAGGCGCGGCTGCCGGGGCTGGTGCTGGGGTGCTCCACGTTCGAGGCCGGCGGGACCGTGGACGCGCACGACGGCGTGCTGACGCTGGGCAACGCCAACGTGTCCTTCAGCAAGATCGCCGGGAAGAGCTTCCAGGGCCTCTTCTCCTTCTGCCTGCTGGCGACGCACAGCGGCCGCGACGCCTTCAGCTACCTCACCTTCGGGCCCAACCCGGCCATGGAGGCCGGCGGCGGGGCCGGCGAGACGGACATCGTGTACATGCAGAACGAACCGTCCATGGGCGTGCAAGTCACGGGCGTGTTCGTCAACGGGCAGCGCCTCAACATCCCGCCGGAGGTGTGGAACTACCGCGTTCACGGCGGACTCAACCTGGACACGGGCACCTCCGTGTCGTCGCTGCTGGAGCCGGCGTACGGCATGGTCACGCGGGCGCTCGCGAGCCTCCTAGACCCAAAGCTGGAGAAGGCGGCGGAGGAGGTGATCCCATTCGAGCACTGCTACAAGTGGGACGGCAAGAACCCGGCGCCGGAAGTCATTGTGCCAAAGCTGGAGCTGGTGTTGATGGGCGGCGCGAGGCTGGAGCCGAGCCCCAAAGGCGTGCTCATGCCGGAGGTGCTGCCCGGGATCGCCTGCATCGGCTTCTTTAAACGGGAGGTGGGGCCCAACATCCTCGGGAACGTGCACATGCAAGAGCACATCTGGGAGTTCGATGACGTCAAGGGCAAGCTCCGGTTCAAGAAGGACAAGTGCACCACCCACATTAATCCCAAACCCAATCCCAATGCTAATCCCAAACCCAATCCCAGTCCCACCAACAACTAATCAAAAACCATCTTCTCTGTATGTATGTATGCATGTATCATATCATTCATCTCTCATCTGTATGTATGTATGTATGTATGTAATCCGAAAACCCAATCTTTTCTGAATCCATTCCCCCTCTCCCTCGGCATCCCTAGTTGGTGCAGAGTCCGGAACAACTGAAATATTCTTTCAATTTTTAAGATAAAACTTAATTTGTACGAGGTCCTCCTCCGCGTGATGCAAAAAAAGCCGATGTCTAGCTCCGCCGGCCTTCGCCAATAGCACGCCCGAATGACGTCGAGGCTACCTATGGCCAGACACACGTGACTAGGTCACAGAGATACCAGAACATGTCAACGAGAAAGAACAACAAAACCGGTAACAAGAAGACCGGTATACTGAGCATGAGAATGACTCAAGAGGATATCGATATATCTCACCTCGGGTCTTGTAAAGTATCACGAAGTAAAGGGAATAGCACATGATAACCACAGGTTCACTCGAATATCATTCGTGTATTATAGGGATCAATATGGATATCCACGATACCGCTATTGATCACTGAACGAAAGGGTGTTTATGTTCATGTCTATGTTTTACCGAACCTACAGGGTCACACGCGAGCTTAAGGGATTCACGATTTGATGACTGTTATTGGAGTAAGAGTTATGAGAAAATATTCACGAAATAGTTTCAGGAATATTATAAATAGTTTCGAGAGAAACCAAAAGCGTTCCAAGGTTACCGGAGGAGTTTCGGGGTCTACCGGGTAATACCGGGAATTGATATATAGGTGAAAAATGTTTCTGGAGATATTCAATTAATAATAAAATATTCTAATAATTTAATATTAACGTGCCAAAGAAAATACTAAAAGGCCTAGTGGTGGAGAGTTATTGGCCCTAGGGCCCAATAACATATGTGGCGCCATAGACTTTGCCGTTTCGGAGAGTGAAAAAAATCATTTTTCTAAAATGCTCAAAACTAAGATCTAATACCAGAAATGGATCAGCGTCGTTCATACGAATCCAACAAGCCCAAGAATGTCAAATTCAAAGGCGGCCGATTTACCAAATAGGGCCATAGCAAAATATGGCCTATCAGATGGTCGTATGCATGGTCGTATGGAAGTAAATCAAGCCCAAAAGTTGCCTCTCCAAACGGGATTCTTCATCGATTTTGTCCCCTTTTATTCCTACGACTTCCTTAGCCTTTAAGGATGTTTTGGGAGAGGATCCTTGGTTACCGGAGAGCTCTTATAGATACACCTTCAAACTTAGCCGTCGCATCAATCTCATCTCTGAAATTCATCAAGCTTCATCTCCACGTCCAGCCGTCGTCCACATCCAGAACACCACGCGTTGTTGCACCCCCCGTAAGACCTGGCCTGGCTCACCTGCCACCTCTGCAGCCACCGGTGGCACAGGGGCAGGGCCAAGACCATGTCCGTGGAGGAGACCTGGTACCACCCGACGCAATCGTCATCGTGGCGGCGGTACCGGTGCTCGCAGCAAGACAGCTGCGGCCATTTTTCGCATGCACAACGAGTCGTGAAGCTACGACCAGATGGTGTACTGTAGGACGGCACAGTGACCCGCGGCATCTTGGAGCACGAGATGACGACGGTGGCGGTCTCGGCGAGCGATAGGCGCGGCTGCCGAGGCTGGTGTTGGGGTGCTCGACGTACGAGGCTGGCGGGGCAACTAGGCCATGTCATTCGGCACGATCGCCCGGAAGAGCTTCCTGTGCCTCTTCTCATTCTGCCTGCTGGCGACGCACAACATGCGCGACTCCACCAGCTACCTGACCTTCGGGCTGAACTCGGCCATGGAGGCCGGCGCCGGCCGGGGCCAGCAAGATGGATATCGTGTACTTGATGAATGCGCCGACCTTGGACGTGCAAGTCACGGGCGTGTTCATGAACGGGAAGCGCCTAGACAACATCCCGCTGGAGGTGTGCATTCACATCGGACTGAACACGGACATGGGCACCTCCGTGACGTGAGCGCTCACCCAATGTTGGAGAAGGCGGAGGAGATGACCGGGTTTGAACACTACTACGAGTGGGACGGCGTGAACCTGGCGCCCGAAGTAATTGTGCCAAAGATGGTGCTGGTGTTGCAGGACGGCGCGAGGCTGGAGCCAAGCCCCACTGGCGTGCTCATGCCGGAGGTGGTGCCCTGCCCATGTTCGCGTGCCTCGGCTTCTGGTGTCGACAGGTGGGGTCGTCTATCCTGGGTAACATGCACATGCAAGAGCACATCTGGGAGTTCGATAACCTCAAGGGCAAGCTCCGGTTCAAGAATCACAAGTGCACCAACCACATTCCTCCTGCTAATCCTAACCCTATTCCTAATCCCAATCTCAATCCCAGCAAGAACTAATCAAAACCATCTTCTCTATATGCATGTATCATATCATTCATCTTTCATCTGTATGTACGTATGTAATACCAAAACCAAATCTTTTCTGAATCCATTCATCTCCCTCTCCCTCCGCATCCCTAGTTGGTGCGTAGTCCGGGACAACTGAAATATTCTTTCAATTTTTAAGATAAAACTTTGTATGAGGTCCTCCTCCACGTGATGCAAAAGCCGACGTCTAGCTCCGCGAACCTTCGCCAATGGCACGCCCGAATGGTGTCTACGCTAACTATGTCTTGCAGGCAGTTTGATACATCTCCATCGTATCTATCTTTTCAAACATTGTTGCTCTTGTTTTGGATCCTAATTTGCATGATCTGAATGAAACTAACAATGACTGACGTTGTGTTCAGCAGAACTACGTGTTGTCTTTTCTGCAAAAATAAAAGTTCCGGAATTGGACCAAACTTTTTGGAGATTTTTTATTGAATATATAAAAAAAATACTGGAACAAAGATCTACCGGAGGGGGGCCACCAGTTGCCCACACGGCAACGGGGCGCGCCCTGATGCCTTGTGGGGCCCACGAGGCTCCGTCTGACCTAATTCCAATGCTATAAATTCCGTTTCCCTGAGAAAAAAAATAAGGAAAGAAGTTTCATTGCGTTTTACGATATGGAGTAGACGCCACCTCCCGTTCTTTCATGGGAGGGATGTTTTGGAGTCCGTTCGGGGCTCCGAAGAGGGGGATTCGTCGTCATCATCATCACCAAGCCTTCTTCATCAACAACTTCATGATGCTCACCACTGGGAGTGAGCAATTCCTTCGTAAGCTTGCTGGACGGTGATGGAGTTGGATGAGATTTATCATGTAATAGAGTCAATTTGTTAGGCCTTAATCCCTAATATCCACTATGTTCTCATATTGATGTTGCTATGACTTTGCTATGCTTAATGCTTGTCACTAGGGCTCGAGTGCCATGATTTCAGATCTGAACCAATTATGTTTTCCTGAATATAAGTATGTTTTGGATCCTATCTCGTAAGTTGTATGCACCTATTACGTGTTATGATCCACATACCCAAAAGTGACAACAATTGGGATTCACTCCGATGATGACCATAGTATGAGGAGTTCATGTATTCACTATGTGTTAATGCTTTGTTCTGGTTCTCTATTAAAAGGAGGCCTTAATATCCCTTAGATTTCCTTATGAACCCCGCTGCCATGGGAGGGTAGGACAAAAGATGTCATGTAGGTTCTTATTAAAGCATGTATGACTATTTACGGAATACATGCCTACATTACGTTGATGAATTGGAGCTGTTGTGTATCGCTCTAGGTTGTGACTGTTATATGATGAATGTCATCCAACACAAATATCCATCGCTGATCCAATGCCTACGTTTTTCTCATATTGATCTTTGCTAAGTTACTACTATTGTTGCTGTTGTTATAATCACTACAAAACTGATACTGTTCCTGTTCCTGTTACTATTGTTACTGTTACTGCTACTATCAAAACTATCAAACTACTGTGCTACTAAACACTTTGTTGCAGATATTTAGTTCTCTAGGTGTAGTTGAATTGACAACTCAACAGCTAAGATCGTAAATATTCTTTGGCTCCCCTTGTGTCGAATCAATAAATTTGGTCGAAATACTACCCTCAAAGACTGACGTGATCCCCTATACTTGTGGGTTATCAAGATCTTTTTCTGGTGCCGTTGTTGGGAAACATAGCTCTATTTATTGAATCACTTGGGAATTATATCTGTTGATCACTATGAAGAATCTAAAAGACGTAAGACCAAGATCGTACCCTCTAAGACGAGCGGAGGTAAGGAACCGCCCTCTAGCTCCGCACTTGATTCACCTTATGTTTTTAGTAGCCTTGCGACACCATCACCTACTATTCATTCAGATATGTCGCAAGTAATTGATGATACTACTTCTGTTATAAATTAAACTTGTGATGATGCTAGTACTCTGCTTGATGATACCGTGCCACTAGGTGAATTTCTTGATGAACAAATTGCTAAAACTAAAGAATTTGAGAATGCTGAAACTGATGAAAATTATGATTCGCCTATTATGCCTAGCTCTCCTACTAGAGTTGAAATGCCTAAGATACTTGAGGGTTATGTTATGGATGAGGAGATAGCTAGAGAATTTCTTTCTTGTAATGATAGAGATGATCTTAAGAAATTACCGAGTAAGCTGAAAGAAAAGTCTATGACAGAGAGAATGAATACAATTACTGAAGTTTGCTACCTCTCCTATCTTAGCTGTAATGATACAACTACCGAAGTTTGTTATATAAAGAAAAGTTATATGATAGAGAGAATAGCGACATTTTGGTTCAACTGCCGAGATGAAGGAATCTTGAATGCCGTTGCCCGTCGCCACGTGCAAAGCTTCACCGAATTATCGGACCTGGTACGCAAATACTACGCCATGGAAAGTGTCTGGAAAGCACAACAAATGCGTGTGGAATCAATCCATGCCGAGCAACCTAGAAAAGCTCAGGCAAAATGCGTATACCCACGGCGGTCGCCCGAATATGAGCCCGCGGAAAAGAAGAATAAATCCCTTGCCGGACCCAAAACAGTCCTGGATGAGCTAGTGGACAAACCATGCCCCATACACTCAGTCTTGCTGAACTCAAATCCAACCCACAGCCTTCGAGCTTGTTGGGTGGTCAGGCAAGTGGCCAAGAGTGGCGAAGCTATCCTCAGACTCACACCCCCCAGTAGACGATCAGCAACACCCCCATACAGCGACAATGATGTTCTAACGATCTACGAGACATTCTCCTCAAAGAATAAGAGGAAAAGAGCCCTTGGAGAGCTCGACCAAGTCCACCAAGTTACAGCCACAAACTCATGCACGGATACACCAATCACCTTTGATGAAGACGACGAACCAAGGGCCCGCCCCGTCCGAGCACCCGCCGCACTAGTCCTCGACCCTATAGTGGATGGCTTTAGACTAACCAAGGTGCTTATGGACGGAGGCAGCGGTCTAAACCTCATTTACGAGGATACCCTTTGACAAAATGCAGTTCGACAGATCTCGCGTCGAACAGAGCTATACTACCTTTTGAGGAATTATCCCCGACAGAGAGGCGCGCTACTCCGGACGAGTCACTCTGGACGTAGTATTCGTCACTCCCGAGAACTATAGGTCCGAAGAACTACTCTTCCACATTGTGCCCTTCCATAGCGGATACCACGCCCTATTGGGGTGTGATGCATTCTCAAGGTTTCAGGCCATACCACATTATGGGTATATGAAACTCAAAATGTCAGGGACCAATGGCGTGATCATAGTCGCAAGCGATCCGGATAAAGCCCTTCAAGCCGAAAACAAAACAGCATCGCTCGCCCTTGAAGCATTATCTGAGGCTCTCGCAGCCGAGGAATTAACTACGCTCCACGCAACGGTGGACAGGACGACGTGGTCCTCAGTAAAAGGTCCAAATCCACATCGTTCAAGCCAGCTGACGAAATAGTCAAATTCCAAGTGCATCCAACGGATCCAAATAAAACAGCGTCCATTGGATCCCATCTGGACCCCGCAGTTGATGAAGCATTGTGGACATTCCTGCGCGAGAACTGGGACATATTTGCTTGGCACCCTTCGGATATGCCAGGAATCCCACGAATACTAGCGGAGCATAGCCTGAATATAATCAAGGGCTTCAAGCCAGTCAAACAGGCGTTGCGCCGATTTTCCGAACCCAAGCGTCAAGCCATGGGGGAAGAATTAGCAAAATTACTTGAAGCCGGATTCATCCGAGAAATCAAACACCCGAGTGGTTGGCAAACCTGGTCATGGTACCTAAGAAGGATAAATCCTGGCGGCTATGCGTCGATTTTAAAGACCTAAATAAATCCAGCCCCAGGGATCCCTACCCCTTACCCCGAATAGACCAGATCATCGACGCCACCGCCGGACATGACTCACTATGCTTCCTCGATGCCTACTCCGGATACCATCAAATCAAGATAAAGGAGTCCGACCAAGCGTCAACTGAGGGAGTCCTGGACTAAGGGGTCGTCACGCCGTCGACTTACTACATATGGGCCGGATTAATGGGCCACTATGGGGCCAAGCTAGAGTGCTGACCCGTGACCGGACAGGAGATCTTCGGAGTCGTGGTGTGCCCTCCAAGACAAGATTAGCGTGATATTTCCTTCATTGTAACCGATCGCATGTAACCCTAACCCTACTGGTGTCTATATAAACCAGAGGGTTTAGGTCTTTAGGGCGAGAGCTACATCCATCACGTCATCAACTTAGGGTTTAACTCGCCTGATCTCGAGGCAGATTTACTTTGTAACCATATCATACATCAAATACAATCAAGCACGACATAGGGTTTTACCTCTTCGAGAGGGCCCGAACCAGGGTAAACACGGTGTTCATCGTCTCTTCTTCCCCATCGATCCTAGATCCATAGCTCGGGGTCCCCTACTCGAGATCCGCCGGTTTTGACACCGACATTGGTGCTTTCATTGAGAGTTCTGTTGTTGGGTCGCCGAAGGATCGATGGCTCGCCTGATCATCAGAGAGGGCGTCAGCTCCGGGGACCTCTTTGTCCCCGGCCAACTCTTCGCGTTCGGCAGCATCGTGTTGCATGCCAACCCAACTGGTCATCTAGCCCAAATCAACAACTTCGCCCCTGAGCACCGGATTTGATTCGGCAATTTGGAGTTCGTTGCAAACGCCCGAGGCGATCTGGTCTTTGCCGGATTCGCAGCCTCTCCCCGCACCCCCATGGGCCTCGCCATGCCTGCTCCGGAGTTTTTCCCCGATCCAATCTACGGCTCCACCCCAATCCTTCAGCCGGCCTTGAGCGCGGACGGCTCCACCTCGAATGGAGGCCAGGAATCCCCTTCAACCATGCCTGCAATGCCCGCCAAGGACCCATCTTCGGGCCTCAATACGGAAGCAATGTTCAGACGCCGAGAGTCCCTCTCGGCCGAACCCTCTCCTCGCGACACGCCTCTGTCCTTGAGCCTCTGCGATGGGTAGACGCTCAGTAACCAAGAATCATCCCGGGCCAAACTCCCCCTCGACAACTCGGCTTCGAGCCCCAATACAGAAACAGTATCCGAAGACCAGGTCTTGTCCTCGGTCTCTTACGACTGTCCGGCCCCGAGCCTCGAGGTTAACTCGGCCCTTGAAGACCTAGATCTAGTCAGGGCACAGATCATTCCTTGCCCCGCCACGTCGAAGACCGGCCCTGAACGGCCACCGCGTACCAGCCCGGCGACCCTCGCCTTATTAAACGAGGCGTTGGACCGAATCCAGATGATGGCTATTCGGGAGGATCCACCCTCGGCTCGCTTCCAGCAGCCCTTTGAGGCAAATTTCAGGGAATTTTATGTCCCACCCACCACGCATTTAGTGGCCATGGTCAAAGACTTAACCAACATGTTGGACTATACCTCAGAAAACGCCGAATAAATGGACGAGAATAGTGGAGCTACGGCTAACACCGATGCCGCTCCCCCCGTCACCGGCCGCTGGATGGCCACGTCCACCTACGATGTCTACATGGTGGACACCCCGAAAGAAGACGACGGCACACCCGGGAAGGATAACGGCAGGCCCAGTGATGAGCCACCGAAACACCGCAGACAGCGTCGCCACTCCAAGGCGCGTCGAAGCCATGCGAGCAACACGGACACCACAGAAAATGCCGCCCTGGACAATGCGGACAACCTCGGTGATCCCGGCGCCGATAAGCAGCCACAAAATGACCACGAGGAGCATGAGGACCCGTTCGACCCCGAATACCTTGATGACTCCAAAGACAGCAACTACCTCCCCCCTTCTGAAGAGGAAGTTAGTTTGGGCGACGAGGATTTCATCGTACCCGAAGACCCGCTGGATCAAGAGCGGTTTAAACGGCAGCTAATTGCCAACGAAGCCTGAAAAAACAGCGGCAAAAATAAAATCCGAACAGGATACCCTTAATGAAAGATGGAGTAAAGTCCTAGATGCCGAAGAAGAGTACGGCCACAAGCGACAGACTAAAAGCTACACGAAGCAAAAGTTACTGCCGCAATTCGATGACGAGGCCATAGAGCCAGCACCAGCAAAGTACGCTTAGGCGGACCAGCCGGACCGTCCCCCTCGAGGATGGGACCGGACAGCTGATAAAGCCGAACAACCTCCCACTTACCCTCGCCGTCAAGGCAAAGAGCCAGTACGGCCTGGCAATGAGTACGACCTATGCCGCGACCTTGACGCACGGGCAGGTCTGACGAGGTCCATCTACGGACCTAAAAAAGATCCTCCTGCTAGACAGGACAGATACAAATCCTGGCTAGACCAAAATGATAGAGATCGGGAGCTGCAACGAGCCCGGATGACAGATGATCTCCGGCGCGACGTAGCCCGTATCAGGGGCGCCGCTCATCCTCTTTGCTTCACAGATAGAGTGATGCAGCACCAGTTCCCTGATGGTTTTAAACCTGTAAATATTGAGCCCTACGACGGGACAACAGATCCGGCTGTATGGATCGAATATTTCCTGTTGCACATTCACATGGCATGAGGGGACGACCTCATGCCATCAAGTACCCACCATTGAAGCTCAAGAGTCCGGCTCGACACTGGCTAAAAAGCCTCCCCGAAGACTCCATAGGATGTTGGGAGGAGCTCGAGGACGCCTTCCGAGCTGACTTTCAGGGCAATTATGTCCGGCCCCCGGACGCCGATGACTTGAGCCATGTAATCCAACAGCCCGGCGTCAGCCCGGCAATTTTGGAACCGGTTTTTTACCAAGAAGAACCAAATAGTTGACTGTCCGGATGCCGAAGCTATAGCCGCCTTTAGGCATAGTATTCAGGAAGAATGGCTAGCACGCCAGCTCGGCCAGGACAAGCCAAAAACGATGGCAGCGCTCACCTCCCTGATGACCCGCCTCTGCGCCGGAGAGGATAGTTGGCTGGCTCATCGGAGCACCAACCCGACACCCCGGGCACCTCGGAAGTTTGGGACAGGAATGGGAAGCCACGAAGGAACAAAAACGAACGCCACCTTAATGACGGCGAAGTTGACGAAACGGCAATCGATGCCGGATTCTGTAACCCGAAGTCCGGGTCACGAAAAATGCCCTCTAAAGGCAACCAGGATGGCCCAACTAAGCTGGACGCAATCCTGGATAGGCCCTGCCAGATTCATGGCACCGCCGAAAAGCCCGCCAACCACACCAACCACAATTGTTGGGTGATAGAGCAGGCCGTCAAGCTTATAGCCAAAGACTCGGGCAAAAGCCCACGAAGCGAGGCCGATGATGAGCCTCGCAGGCCGAACAGTGGAGGCCAAAAACCCTTCCCTTCTGAGGTCAAGATCGTGAACATGATCTACGCCACCCATATACCAAGGAAGGAAAGGAAGCGCGCGCTGCGGGATGTGTATGCCGTCGAGCCCGTAGCGCCGAAGTTCAACCCGTGCTCGGCTTTCCCGATCACCTTCGACCGCAAGGACCATCCGACCAGTATCCGTCATGGAGGATCGGCGGCCCTGTTACTGGACCCCATTATCGATGGTACCACCTCACAAGAGTCCCAATGAACGGGGGCAGTAGCCTCAACCTAACCTATGCTGACACAGTGAGGAAAACAGGGATCGATCCATCATGGATCAAGCCCAGCAACACCACCTTCAAGGGGGTTATTCCGGGCGTAGAAGCCCGATGCTCAGGCACGGTAACTTTGGAAGTGGTATTCGGCTCACCGGATAACTTTCGAAGCAAAGACTTGATCTTCGACATAGCCCCATTCCGCAGTGGCTATCACGCCCTCCTCGGCTGAACGGCGTTCGCCAAATTCAACATCATCCCACATTACGCATACCTCAAGCTAAAGACGCCTGGTCCCGTGGGCGTCATAACGATCAACGGCAACACGGAGCGCTCACTCCTGACTGAGGAACACACTGCAGCCTAATATGTCTCCAATGTATCTATAATTTTTTATTGCTCCATGCTATTATATTATCTGTTTTGGATGTTTTATATGCATTATTATGCTATTATATTATTTTTGGGACTAACTTATTAACCTAGAGCCCAGTGCCAGTTTCTGCTTTTTCCTTGTTTTTGAGTTTCGCAGAAAAGGAATATCAAACGGAGTCCAAACGGAATAAAACTTTACGATGATTTTTCTTGGACCAGAAGACACCCAGAGGACTTGGAGTCCAAGCTAGAAGACCCATGAGGCGGCGGCAAGGGTGGAGGGCGCGCCCCCTACCTTGTGGCCCCCTCGGGAGTCCCCTGACCTACCTCTTCGTCATATATATTCACATATATTCCAGAACCCTCAGAGAGAGCCACAAAAATACTTTTCCGTCGCCGCAACCTTCTGTTCCCATGAGATCTCATCTTGGGGCCTTTTCTGGCATCCTGTCGGAGGGGGATTCGATCATGGAGGGCATCTACATCAACCCTATTGCCCTTCCGATGAAGCGCGAGTAGTTTACCTCAGACCTACGGGTCCATAGCTAGTAGCTAGATGGCTTTTTCTCTCTCTTTGATTCTCAATACCATATTCTCCTCGATGATCTTGGAGATCTATCCGATGTAATCTTCTTTTGCGGTGTGTTTGTCGAGATCCGATGAATTGTGGATTTATGATCAGCTTATCTATGAATATTATTTGAATCTTCTCTGAATTCTTATATGCATGATTTGATATCTTTGTATTTCTCTTCGAATTATCGGTTTGGTTTGGCCAACTAGATTGGTTTTTCTTGCAATGGGAGAGGTGCTTAGCTTTGGGTTCAATCTTGCGTGATTTCACCCAGTGACAAAGTAGGGGTAGCGAGACACGTATTGAATTGTTGCCATCGAGGATAAAAAGATGGGGTTTTCATCATATTGCTTTTAGTTTATTCCTCTACATCATGTCATCTTACTTAAGACGTTACTCCGTTCTTTATGAACTTAATACTCTAGATGCATGCTGGATAGCGGTCGATGTGTGGAGTAATAGTAGTAGATGCAGGCAGGAGTCGGTCTACTTGACACAGACGTGATGCCAATATGCATAATCGTTGCCTTGGATATCGTCATAACTTTGCGCTTTTCTATCAATTGCTCGACAGTAATTTGTTCACCACCGTGTTATTTGCCTTCATGAGAGAAGCCTCTAGTGAAACCTATGGCCCCCGGGTCTATTTTCCATCATATTTGTTTCCGATCTACTATTTTACAATCTTTTATTTTCAGATCTATAAACCAAAAAACCCAAAAATATTTTGTTATCTTTTATTTAGTTTTATCTATCTCTATCAGATCTCACCTTTGCAAGTGACCGTGAAGGGATTGACAACCCCTTTATCGCGTTGGGTGCAAGTGTTTGATTGTTTGTGTAGGTGCATCTATTGGGGACTTGCGCGTTTCTCCTACTGGATTGATACCTTGGTTCTTAACTGAGGGAAATACTTATCTCTACTGTGCTACATCACCCTTTCCTCTTCAAGGGAAAAACCAACGCAAGCTCAAGAAGTAGCAGGAAGAATTTCTGGCGTCGTTGCCGGGGAGATCTACGTCAAGCCTACCAAGTACCCATCATAAACTCTCATCTCTTGCATTACATCATTTACCATTTGCCTCTCGTTTTCCTCTCCCCCACTTCTAAAACGTTTTCAGAAAAATACAAAAAGATTTGCCTTTTTATTCGCCCTTCTTCCGTTCGTCTTCTCGTTTGCCTCTTGTTTGCTCGTTTGCTAGATTGGTTTTTGCCACCATGTCTGAATCTGGGGAGGTCATCGCTGAAAATTTTGAGGGTCCTGCTAGTATAAATCTTGAGGAAAAACTTGGATCTTGTTCTTTAGATCATGAAGCTGAAGCTCCCCCTAATTACAAAGCAAAAACTTTTCATGTGGGAGATGGTAATATTATTGGGGAAAGTGTTATTCAAGAATTCTTTGTTTGTACGGGAACTATGCCCATTAGTAAAAGATATATTCTTCTCGATACAAATTGCTATGCGGATGCCATTGTCATGCTTGTTGAAAAATTGGAAAGAAAATTTGTGCACATCCATCCTGCTTTGCAAAAAGTGTTTTATGAACTTCCCAATATTAATCATCCCAAAGCTAAAAAGATTGCCACTATCATCCTTATGCGGGAATTTGATTTTATAATACAAGAGGCTAGGGAGATTTTTGCTTTCTATAATAAAAATGTTGAACACCCTCCGATTGATGAAATCCTCCATGATAAAGAAACTATGCGTAGTTTGGAATCTAGGGATTATCAATCTTACAGCGACAATCTTAGGAGGAGGGTTCCCTACTCGAAAATCACTCAAACCTTGTACCTTGAGGCTTTCGATGAATTTGATTGGATTACAAGGGGAATTTATGTAGGGTTTAATAAGGATTGGTTGGAAAAAATGATTAAGGAACCCGTTAGAAACGAGATACGTATTTTATATGATGATATATATGGTGATGATCCAGATTACGGGTTTATGAATGTCAGAATCACTAATCAAAGTCCTTTTCATGATTTAAGTTCATCTACTAGAAGGGAAATAAAGGAAAGAATAGATTTGTTAAGACGAGTTTTGGAAGATTTGATGAAAAAGGAATTGCATACCAAAGATGACAACATCTAGATCTATGTTTTTATGCCTAGCTAAGGACGTTAAACAATAGCGCTTGTTGGGAGGCAACCCAATTTTATTTTTGTTCTTGCTTTTTGTTTCTGTTTTTTTTAATAAATTTTCCATCTTGCCTCTGGTTAGATGTTTTTTTATGTTTTAATTAGTGTTTGTGCCAGGTAAGACCTTTGGGATGGCTTACGGTGATAATTGATTTGATCTTGCTGAAAAACAGAAACTTTTGCGTCCAGTAACAGAACTGTTTAAATTCACTGGAGATTGGAAAAACCCTGAATTTTTTACACAAGATTGATATACAAATTTCCTCTGTTTTCCCAATTTTTCAGACTTTTTGGAGGTACATAAATATTAGAACAATTCATATATTCGCAGACTGTTCTGTTTTTGACAGATTCTGTTTTCTACGTGTTGTTTGCTTATTTTGATGAATCTATGGGTAGTATCGGGGGGTATGAACCATGGAGAAGTTGGAATACAGTAGATATTACACCAATATAAATAAAGAATGAGTTCACAACAGTACCAAAAGTGGTGATTTATTTTCCTATACTAATGGATCTCATGAGTTTTCTGTTGAGTTTTGTGTTGTGAAGTTTTCAAGTTTTGGGTAAAGATTTGATGGATTATGGAATAAGGAGTGGCAAGAGCCTAAGATTGGGGATGCCCAAGGCACCCCCAAGGTAATATTCAAGGACAACCAAGAGCCTAAGCTTGGGTATGCCCTGGAAGGCATCTCTTCTTTCGTCTTCGTCTATCGGTAAATTTACTTGAGGCTATATTTTTATTCAGCACATGATATGTGTTTTGCTTGGAGCGTCTTGTATGATATGAGTGTTTGATTTTAGTTTGCCACAATAATCCTTGCTGTACACACCTTTTGAGAGGGACACACATGAATCGAGATTTATTAGAATACTCTATGTGCTTCACTTATATCTTTTGAGCTAGGCAATTTTGCTCTAGTGCTTCACTTATATCTTTTCAGAGCATGGCGGTGGCTTTATTTTATAGAAATTGTTGAACTCTCATGCTTCACTTATATTATTTTGAGAGTTTCTCTAAACAGCATGGTAATTTGCTTTGGTTATGAATTTAGTCCTAATATGATGGGCATCCAAGAGGGATATAATAAAAACTTTCATATAAAGTGCATTGAATACTATGAGAAGTTTGATTCCTTATGATTGTTTTGAGATATAAAGATGGTGATATTAGAGTCATGCTAGTGAGTAATTGTGGATTGGTAGAAATACTTGCATTAAAGTTTGTGATTCCCGTAGCATGCACGTATGGTGAACCGTTATGTGATGAAGTCGGAGCATGATTTATTTATTGATTGTCATCCTTTGTGTGGAGGTCGGGATCGCGCGATGGTTAACTCCTACCAACCCTTCCCCTAGGAGCATGCATGAAGTACTTTGTTTCGATAGATAATAGACTTTTGCAATAAGTATGCGAGTTCTTTATGACTAATGTTGAGTCCATGGATTATACACACTCTCACCCTTCCACCTTTGCTAGCCTCTCTAGTACCGCGCAACTTTCGTCGGTGCATTACACCCACCATATACCTTCCTCAAAACAGCCACCATACCTACCTATTATGGCATTTCCATAGCCATTCCGGGATATATTGCCATGCAACTTCCACCGTTCTGTTTTATTATGACACAAGTCATACATTGTTCTAAGTTTCAAGTTGTAATTCTTGAGTTGTAAGTAAATAAAAGTGTGATGATCATCATTATTAGAGCATTGTCCCATGTGAGGAAAGGATGATGGAAGCTATGATTCCCTCACAATTTGGGATGAGTCTCTGGACTTTATGAAAAATAAAAGAGGCCAAAGAAGCCCAAATAAAAAAAAGAGGCCAAAGAAACCCACCAAAAAAAGAAAAAAAATGAGAGAAAAGAGAGAAGGGGCAATGTTACTATCCTTTTTCCACACTTGTGCTTCAAAGTAGCACCATGATCTTCATGATAGAGAGTCTCCTATGTTGTCACTTTCATATACTAGTGGGAATTTTTCATTATAGAACTTGGCTTGTATATTCCAATAATGGGCTTCCTCAGATTGCCCTAGGTCTTCGTGAGCAAGCGAGTTGGATGCACACCCACTTAGTTTCTTTTTGAGCTTTCATAAACTTATAGCTCTAGTGCATCCGTTGCATAGCAATCCCTACTCACTCACATTGATATCTATTGATGGGCATCTCCATAGCCCGTTGATACGCCTAGTTGATGTGAGACTATCTCCTTCTTTTTGTCTTCTCCACAACCACCATATTCTATTCCACCTATAGTGCTATATCCATGGCTCACGCTCATGTATTGCGTGAAAGTTGAAAAAGTTTGAGAATACTAAAGTATGAAACAATTGCTTGGCTAAAACTGGGGTTGTGAATGATTTAGTACTTTGTGTGATGAAGATGGAGCATAGCCAGACTATATGATTTTGTAGGGATAACTTTCTTTGGCCTTGTTATTTTGACAAGACATGATTGCTTTATTAGTATGCTTGAAGTATTATTGTTTTTATGTCAATATTAAACTTTTGTTTCGAATCTTATAGATCTGAACATTCATGCCACAATGAAGAAAATTACATGGATAAATATGTTAGGTAGCATTCCACATAAAAAATTCTGTTTTTATCATTTACCTACTCGAGGACGAGCAGGAATTAAGCTTGGGGATGCTTGATACGTCTCCAACGTATCTATAATTTTTTATTGTTCCATGCTATTATATTATCTGTTTTGGATGTTTTATATGCATTATTATGCTATTTTATATTATTTTTGGGACTAACTTATTAACCTAGAGCCCAGTGCCAGTTTCTGTTTTTTCCTTGTTTTTGAGTTTCACATAAAAGGAATATCAAATGGAGTCCAAACGGAATAAAACTTTACGATGATTTTTCTTGGACCAGAAGACACCCAGAGGACTTGGAGTCCAAGCCAGAAGACACACAAGGTGGCGGCAAGGGTGGAGGGCGCCCCCCCTGACCTACCTCTTCGTCCTATATATTCACATATATTCCAGAACCCTCAAAGAGAGCCACAAAAATACTTTTCCGCTGCCGCAACCTTCTGTTCCCGTGAGATCCCATCTTGGGGCCTTTTTCAGCATCCTGCCGGAGGGGGATTCGATCATGGAGGGCATCTACATCAACCCTATTGCCCTTTCGATGAAGCGTGAGTAGTTTATCTCAGACCTATGGGTCCATAGCTAGTAGCTAGATGTCTTTTTTCTCTCTCTTTGATTCTCAATACCGTGTTCTCCTCGATGTTCTTGGAGATCTATCCGATGTAATCTTCTTTTGCGGTGTGTTTGTTGAGATCTGACGAATTGTGGATTTATGATCAGCTTATCTATGAATATTATTTGAATCTTCTCTGAATTCTTATATGCATGATTTGATATCTTTGTATTTCTCTTCGAATTATCGGTTTGGTTTGGCCAACTAGATTGGTTTTTCTTGCAAAGGGAGAGGTGCTTAGCTTTGGGTTCAATCTTGCGTGATTTCACCCAGTGACAAAGTAGGGGTAGTGAGACACGTATTGAATTGTTGCCATAGAGGATAAAAAGATGGGGTTTTCATCATATTGCTTGAGTTTATTCCTCTACATAATGTCATCTTACTTAAGGCGTTACTCCGTTCTTTATGAACTTAATACTCTAGATGCATGCTGGATAGCGGTCGATGTGTGGAGTAATAGTAGTAGATGCAGGCAGGAGTCGGTCTACTTGACACGGATGTGATGCCAATATGCATAATCATTGCCTTGGATATCGTCATAACTTTGCACTTTTCTATCAATTGCTCGACAGTAATTTGTTCACCACCGTATTATTTGCCTTCATGAGAGAAGCCTCTAGTGAAACCTATGGCCCCCGGGTCTATTTTCCATCATATTTGTTTCCAATCTACTATTTTGCAATCTTTTATTTTCAGATCTATAAACGAAAAAACCCAAAAATATTTAGTTATCTTTTATTTAGTTTTATCTATCTCTATCAGATCTCACCTTTGCAAGTGACCGTGAAGGGATTGACAACCCCTTTATCGTGTTGGGTGCAAGTGTTTGATTGTTTGTGTAGGTGCATCTATTGGGGACTTGCGCGTTTCTCCTACTGGATTGATACATTGGTTCTTAACTGAGGGAAATACTTATCTCTACTGTGCTACATCACCCTTTCCTCTTCAAGGGAAAAACCAACGCAAGCTCAAGAAGTAGCACAGCCCTGGCAGCCGATGACCAATCCGTCGCCAACAGGCTGAGGTGTCAGCCCGCCATAAAGGCAAAAGATACACTTAAACGGGCTCGAGCCCGATCCCCGTCATGGGAACCCGCCTGCGTACGCCGCAAATAGGGATACGCTCCCCACGGCACGCCCGCCTTCACCGCGCTTTACGTGCCTCATCAGCACAACTTCGCGCTCAAGATGACATGGGAGGCCATGGGGGTTTATAACACCATGTGTTCGGCTCAACCGAACTATGCCATCACCGCGTCCTCGGACGACAACGGCCAGGACTCCGGACTCGCTCAGCATCAAGCTATGACGGCAAGGCTACATCTCAAGGTCCCTATTGAAGGCACCCCTTGCTAGCACGCGGTGTTCTAAATGGATGTCCAATTCACTCCCCTCCACCTCGTAAAAGGAAAGGCGCAGACGTGCAGCAGGGCACAGTTGAGGCTTCGACCCACACATCAAGGCCCTGTGTAAACCTTTCTCTGTAAAATTTTCTTTTCTTACTTATCATAAATGCCTCAGCAGTTCGAATTGTACGGATAGACGTCCAGAGCTGATGGAAAATAAAGACATCTTTCACGGTGTTCGGGCATCCACATTATCTAGCCCTTTTTCTTTTCTTTCTCCTTTTTTCCTGCTCTTCGAACAGCTGGGCATGCACACATTGTGTAATAAATACAAATCGATTAATTGACCAAAGGCCTGATTTTCCCATCAGCTCTACATATTATTCCGGCACTATTTTTTGTCGAGTGTTCGGCGTCTCGGATATTGCCCTATGTGCATTAGTTCCGAACTATGTCTTGGGTCAATAGTTGGGTTGCCCGGATCCTGTGCTTGCCTTCTTACGTTCCGCACGTTCGGCTAAAAAGGTAAAGGGAGAACCCCTGTGATTGTACTTCTGGCTAGTTAAGCACCTCAGGGGAGAAAGCCAAAAACTGACCGTCATAGTAAGCGGGAACTGGTCAGCGATCCGACAACAAGTGTTAAACTAAGAAATCTGTGGCGATTTATCCATGTCATACGCAGGGTTCGTCCTAGCAGAAACCAAGTGATTACAAAGGCATGCCTCGGCTCCCACGTACATCACAAAAACCTGGGGGCTAGTCACTAGCCCCCACAATCAAGCTCCTATGGCTAAGTGAATGCTTTAAAGCCGTATAGTCTGATTGCCTAGTCTCTCTCTCTCACACTACCGCCTCCGGGCACCGAGACGTCAGCTAAGGGTAACAGTGCGGAGACGAAACACCCCTCGTACCATTCACTTGGGGGCCGAAGCCGATGACTGGTAACTTTCAAAATAATAAATGGCCGCACAGGAGACAAAATAAACACACCATAATATCCAAATGAACCGCATTATAAAGCAAAAGGGTTCGATCGACAATTTAATGCAATCACTCAATGATAACATCCTTGGAACACTGGCCCTCTATTGCCTGAGCACCATCCATAACTTGTGCAAAGTACAGTTCGGGGTGGCGGTGCTCCTTCCCAACTAGCGGAGGACCAGTGGCCATATCCATCGGCTTGATATTCGGCCAATGAACCATGGTCTTCGCGAAGGCCAGCCTCACCCCTTCAAGGCATGCGGAACGCTTCACGGTATCAATCTGCGGTGATGCGTCACGCAGCCTCTGCACCAAGCCAAAGTAGTTGTCCAGAATAGGCTCAGTGGGCCACAACTGGACACAAAGATCCTTTAGGGCTAGCTCGTCCATCCGATGCAGCTCCATCAGCTGCTTCATCTGGTTGCTGAGGAGTTGAGGGTGTTCGGGTGCCTGGAACTGCGACCAGAAAAGACGCCGTTCGGAGTCCTCCTCCCACGTCGCGTAGTGCTCCGCCACAGCAACCGCACTCTTTGGAAGCTCGTCGAAAACGCCTGCGGAGCGCCAGCCCCGCATCAGCAAGGCGAACCTGTTGCAACCAAAAACATTCTACAGTAAGTACTTCTTACCATCTGCGATTTGCCCCACTTGGCGGAGCTCCTCCCGGACACCCCGCACTTCCGTCCTGGCCTCTTGGAGCTCTTTGTCCGCCTTGGATAGCTTGGAGGACTGCTCTTTTTCCTTTTGCTCAAGGGCCTCACACTTCGTGACGGCTATTGGAAATATGTCCTAGAGGCAATAATAAAGTGGTTATTATTATATTTCCTTGTTCATGATAATTGTCTATTGTTCATGCTATAATTGTGTTATCCGGAAATCATAATACATGTGTGAATACATAGACCACAACATGTCCCTAGTGAGCCTCTAGTTGACTAGCTCGTTGATCAATAGATGGTTACGATTTCCTGACCATGGACATTGGATGTCGTTGATAACGGGATCACATCATTAGGAGAATGATGTGATGGACAAGACCCAATCCTAAGCATAGCACTAGATCGTGTAGTTCGTCTGCTAAAGCTTTTCTAATGTCAAGTATCATTTCCTTAGACCATGAGATTGTGCAACTCCCGGATACCATAGGAATGCTTTGGGTGTATCAAACGGCACAACGTAACTGGGTGACCATAAAGGTGCACTACAGGTATCTCCGAAAGTGTCTGTTGGGTTGGCATGAATCGAGACTGGGATTTGTCACTCCGTATGACGGAGAGGTATCTCTGGGCCCACTCGGTAATGCATCATCATAATGAGCTCAATGTGACTAAAGAGTTAGCCACGGGATCATGCATTACGGAACGAGTAAAGAGACTTGCCGGTAACGAGATTGAACAAGGTATAGGGATACCGACGATCGAATCTCGGGCAAGTATCATACCGGTAGACAAAGGGAATTGTATACGGGATTGATTGAATCCTCGACATCGTGGTTCATCCGATGAGATCATCGTGGAACATGTGGGAGCCAACATGGGTATCCAGATCCCGCTGTTGGTTATTGGCCGGAGAGATGTCTCGGTCATGTCTGCATGGTTCCCGAACCCGTAGGGTCTACACACTTAAGGTTCGGTGACGCTAGGGTTGTTATGGGAAATAGTATGTGGATACCGAATGTTGTTCGGAGTCCTGGATGAGATCCCGGACGTCACGAGGAGTTCCGGAATGGTCCGGAGGTGAAGATTTATATATGGGAAGTCATCATACGGTCACCGGAAGTGTTTGGGGGTTTTCCGGTATTGTACCGGGACCACCGAAGGGGTTCCGGGGGTCCACCGGGAGGGTCCACCTGCCCCGCAGGGCCCTATGAGCTGTATGGGGGAGGGAACCAGCCCCTAAGTGGGCTGGGCGCCATCCCCCCTAGGGCCCATGCGCCTAGGGTTGGGGGAAACCCTAAAGGGGGCGCCTCCTTGGCTTGGGGGGCAAGCCCCCTCCCCCTGGCCGCCGCCCCCCCTCTAGATCTGATCTAGAGGGGCCGGCCCCCTTCCCCCTTGGCCCTATAAATAGAGGGGAGGAGGGAGGGTAGCAGGACCACATCCAAGGCGCAGCCCTCCCCCTCTCCAACACCCCCTCCTCCTCCGTTGAGCTTGGCGAAGCCCTGCCGGAGAACTGCCAACTCCACCACCACGCCGTCGTGCTACCGGAGTTGCCTTCCCCAACCTCTCCCTCCTCCTTGCTGGATCAAGGCGCGGGAGACGTCACCGGGCTGCACGTGTGTTGAACGCAGAGTCGCCGTTGTTCGGTGCTTAGATCGGAATCGACCGCGATCTGAATCGCTGCGTGTACGACTCCTCCAACCGCGTTCTTGCAACGCTTCCACATCGCGATCTTCAAGGGTATGAAGATGCACTCCTCTCTCTCTCTCTCGTTGTTGGTCTCTCCATAGATTGATCTTGGTGATGCGTAGGAATTTTTTTTGATTTACTACTACGTTCCCCAACAGTGGCATCATGAGCTAGGTCTATGCGTAGTTTCTTGCACGAGTAGAACACAAGTTGTTGTGGGCGTCGATTTTGTCAATTTACTTGCCGTTACTAGTCTTATATTGATTCGGCGGCATCGTGGGATGAAGCGGCCCAGACCGACCTTACACGTACGCTTACGTGAGACAGGTTCCACCGACTGACATGCACTAGTTGCATAAGGTGGCTAGCGGGTGTTTGTCTCTCCCACTTTAGTCGGATCGGATTCGATGAAAAGGGTCCTTATGAAGGGTAAATAGAAATTGGCATATCACGTTGTGGTTTTGGCGTAGGTAAGAAGCATTCTTGCTAGAAACCTATAGCAGCCACGTAAAAAATTTTGCAACAACAATTAGTGGACGTCTAACTTGTTCTTGCAGCATATGCTGTGTGATGTGATATGGCCAAAAGGATGTGATGAATGATATATGTGATGTATGAGATTGATGATGTTCTTGTAATAGGAATCACGACTTGCATGTCGATGAGTATGACAACCGGCAGGAGCCATAGGAGTTGTCTTATTTTATTGTATGACCTGCGTGTCAATGAAAACGCCATGTAATTACTTTACTTTATTGCTAACCGTTAGCCATAGTAGTAGAAGTAATAGTTGGTGAGACAACTTCATGAAGACACAATGATGGAGATCATGATGATGGAGGTCATGGTGTCATGCCGGTGACGATGATGATCATGGTGCCCCGAAGATGGAGATCAAAAGGAGCAAAATGATATTGGCCATATCATGTCACTTTATGATTTGCATGTGATGTTTATCATGTTTACATCTTATTTGCTTAGAACGACGGTAGCATAAATAAGATGATCCCTCGCTAAAATTTCAAGAAAGTGTTCCCCCTAACTGTGCACCATTGCGAAGGTTCGTTGTTTCGAAGCACCACGTGATGATCGGGTGTGATAGATTCTAACGTTCGAATACAACGGGTGTAAGCCAGATTTACACATGCAAAACACTTAGGTTGACTTGACGAGCCTAGCATGTACAGACATGGCCTCGGAACACGGAAGACCGAAAGGTCGAACATGAGTCGTATAGAAGATACGATCAACATGGAGATGTTCACCGTTGATGACTAGTCCGTCTCACGTGATGATCGGACACGGCCTAGTCGATTTGGATCATGTAACACTTAGATGACTAGAGGGATGTCTATCTGAGTGGGAGTTCATTGAATAATTTGATTAGATGAACTTAGTCTAAAATCTTTACAATATGTCTTGTAGATCAAATGGCCCACGCTAATGTTGCCCTCAACTTCAACGCGTTCCTAGAGAAAACCAAGCTGAAAGACGATGGTAGCAACTACACGGACTGGGTCCGTAACCTGAGGATCATCCTCATAGCTGCCAAGAAAGCTTATGTCCTTGAAGCACCGCTAGGTGACGCACCTGTTTTCCCGGCAACTCAAGACGTTATGAACGCCTGGCAGTCGCGTAGTGATGATTACTCCCTGGTTCAGTGCGGCATGCTTTACAGCTTAGAACCGGGGCTCCAAAAGCGTTTTGAGCAACACAAAGCATATGAGATGTTCCAAGAGCTGCAAATGGTTTTCCAAGCTCATGCTCGGGTCGAGAGATATGAAGTCTCCGACAAGTTCTACAGTTGTAAGATGGAGGAGAATAGTTCTGTCAGCGAGCATATACTCAAAATGTCTGGGTTGCACAATCGCTTGTCTCAGCTGGGAGTTAATCTCCCGGATGACACGGTCGTTGACAGAATCCTTCAGTCGCTTCCACCTAGCTACAAGAGCTTTGTGATGAACTTCAATATGCAGGGGATGGAGAAAACCATTCCTGAGGTGTATTCAATGCTGAAATCAGCGGAGGTGGAGATCAAAAAGGAACATCAAGTGTTGATGGTGAATAAAACCACTAAGTTCAAGAAAGGCAAGGGTAAAAAGAACTTCAAGAAGGACGGCAAGGGAGTTGCCGCGCCCGGTAAGCAAGCTATCGGGAAGAAGCCTAAGAATGGACCCAAGCCTGAGACTGAATGCTTTTATTGCAAGGGAAACGGTCACTGGAAGCGGAACTGCCCCAAGTACTTAGCGGATAAGAAAGCCGGCAATACCAAAGGTATATATGATATACATGTTATTGATGTGTACCTTACCAGCGCTCGTAGTAGCTCCTGGGTATTTGATACCGGTGCGGTTGCTCATATTTGTAACTCAAAACAGGAGCTGCGGAATAAGCGGAGACTGGCGAAGGACGAGGTGACGATGCGCGTCGGGAATGGTTCCAAGGTCGATGTGATCGCCGTCGGCACGCTACCTCTACATCTGCCTACGGGATTAGTTTTAAACCTCAATAATTGTTATTTAGTACCAGCTTTGAGCATGAACATTGTATCAGGATCTCGTTTGATGCGAGATGGCTACTCATTTAAATCCGAGAATAATGGTTGTTCTATTTATATGAGAGATATGTTTTATGGTCATGCCCCGCTGGTCAATGGTTTATTTTTATTGAATCTCGAACGTGATGTTACAAATATTCATAGTGTGAACGCCAAAAGATGTAAGGTTGATAATGATAGTCCCACATACTTGTGGCACTGCCGCCTTGGTCACAATGGTGTCAAACGCATGAAGAAACTCCATGCAGATGGACTTTTGGAGTCTCTTGATTATGAATCATTTGACACATGCGAACCATGCCTCATGGGCAAAATGACCAAGACTCCGTTCTCCGGAACAATGGAGCGAGCAACCAACTTATTGGAAATCATACATACTGATGTGTGCGGCCCAATGAGCGTTGAGGCTCGCGGTGGTTATCGTTATGTTCTCACCCTCACTGATGACTTAAGTAGATATGGGTATGTCTACTTAATGAAACACAAGTCTGAGACCTTCGAAAAGTTCAAGGAATTTCAGAGTGAGGTTGAGAATCAACGTGACAGGAAAATAAAGTTCTTACGATCAGATCGTGGAGGGGAATATTTGAGTCACGAGTTTGGCACGCACTTAAGGAAATGTGGAATTGTTTCACAACTTACGCCGCCTGGAACACCTCAGAGTAATGGTGTGTCCGAACGTCGTAATCGCACTCTATTGGATATGGTGCGATCTATGATGTCTCTTACCGATCTGCCGCTATCATTTTGGGGTTATGCTTTAGAGACTGCCGCATTCACTTTAAATAGGGCTCCGTCTAAATCCGTTGAGACGACACCGTATGAATTATGGTTTGGGAAGAAACCTAAGCTGTCGTTTCTGAAAGTTTGGGGATGCGATGCTTATGTCAAGAAACTTCAACCTGAAAAGCTCGAACCCAAATCGGAAAAATGAGTCTTCATAGGATACCCTAAGGAAACTATTGGGTATACCTTCTACCTTAGATCCGAAGGCAAGATCTTTGTTGCCAAGAATGGATCCTTTCTGGAGAAAGAGTTTCTCTCGAAAGAAGTAAGTGGGAGGAAAGTAGAACTTGATGAGGTAACCACTCTTGAACCGGAGAGTAGCGCAGCTCAGGAAGATGTTTCTGTGGTGCCTGCACCGACTAGAGAGGAAGTTAATGATGATGATCATGAAACTTCAGATCAAGTTGCTACTGAACTTCGTAGGTCCACGAGGACACGTTCCGCACCAGAGTGGTACGGCAACCCTGTCCTGGAAGTCATGTTGTTAGACAACGGTGAACCTTCGAACTATGAAGAAGCGATGGCGGGCCCGGATTCCAACAAATGGCTTGAAGCCATGAAATCCGAGATAGGATCCATGTATGAAAACGAAGTATGGACTTTGACAGACTTGCCCGATGATCGTCAAGCCATAGAGAATAAATGGATCTTTAAGAAGAAGACAGACGCGGATGGTAATGTGACCATCTATAAGGCTCGACTTGTCGCTAAGGGTTATCGACAAGTTCAAGGGGTTGACTACGATGAGACCTTCTCACCTGTAGCAAAGCTGAAGTCTGTCCGAATCATGTTAGCAATTGCCGCATTCTATGATTATGAGATATGGCAAATGGACGTTAAAATGGCATTCTTTAATGGTTTCCTTAAGGAAGAGTTGTATATGATGCAGCCGAAAGGTTTTGTCGATCCTAATAATGCTGACAAGGTATGCAAGCTCCAGCGCTCAATCTATGGGCTGGTGCAAGCATCTCGGAGTTGGAACATTCGCTTTGATGAGATGATCAAAGCGTTTGGGTTTACACAGACTTATGGAGAAGCCTGTGTTTACAAGAAAGTGAGTGGGAGCTCTGTAGCATTTCTCATATTATATGTGGATGACATACTATTAGTGGGAAATGATATAGAATTCTTGGAAAGCATAAAGGCCTACTTGAATAAGTGTTTTTCAATGAAGGACCTTGGAGAAGCTGCTTACATATTAGGCATCAAGATCTATAGAGATAGATCGAGACGCCTCATTGGTCTTTCGCAAAGCACATACCTTGAGAAGATATTGAAGAAGTTCAATATGGATCAGTCCAAGAAGGGGTTCTTGCCTGTATTGCAAGGTGTGAGATTGAGCACGGCTCAATGCCCGACCTCGGCAGAAGATAGAGAAAAGATGAGTGTCATCCCCTATGCCTCAGCCATAGGGTCTATTATATATGCCATGCTGTGTACCAGACCTGATGTAAACCTCGCCGTAAGTTTGGTAGGGAGGTACCAAAGTAATCCCGGCATGGAACACTGGACAGTGGTCAAGAACATCCTGAAGTACCTGAAAAGGACTAAGGATATGTTTCTCATTTATGGAGGTGACGAAGAGCTCGTCGTAAATGGTTACATCGATGCTAGCTTCGACACAGATCTGGATGACTCCAAGTCACAAACCGGATACGTGTATATTTTGAATGGTGGGGCAATCAGCTGGTGCAGTTGCAAGCAAAGCGTCGTGGCGGGATCTACATGTGAAGCGTAGTACATAGCAGCCTCGGAGGCAGCACAGGAAGCAATCTGGATGAAGGAGTTCATCACCGACCTAGGAGTTATTCCCAATGCGTCGGGCCCAATGACTCTCTTCTGTGACAACACTGGAGCTATTACCCTTGCCAAGGAGCCCAGATTTCACAAGAAGACCAGGCATATCAAGCGTCGCTTCAACTCCATTCATGAACATGTTAAGGATGGAGACATAGATATTTGTAAAGTGCATACGGATCTGAATGTCGCAGATCCATTGACTAAACCTCTTCCATGAGCAAAACATGATCAACACCAAAACTCTATGGGTGTTCGATTCATCACAATGTAACTAGATTATTGACTCTAGTGCAAGTGGGAGACTGTTGGAAATATGCCCTAGAGGCAATAATAAAGTGGTTATTATTATATTTCCTTGTTCATGATAATTGTCTATTGTTCATGCTATAATTGTGTTATCCGGAAATCATAATACATGTGTAAATACATAGACCACAACATGTCCCTAGTGAGCCTCTAGTTGACTAGCTCGTTGACCAATAGATGGTTACGATTTCCTGACCATGGACATTGGATGTCGTTGATAACGGGATCACATCATTAGGAGAATGATGTGATGGACAAGACCCAATCCTAAGCATAGCACTAGATCGTGTAGTTCGTCTGCTAAAGCTTTTCTAATGTCAAGTATCATTTCCTTAGACCATGAGATTGTGCAACTCCTGGATACCGTAGGAATGCTTTGGGTGTATCAAACGTCACAACATAACTGGGTGACCATAAAGGTGCACTACAGGTATCTCCGAAAGTGTCTGTTGGGTTGGCACGAATTGAGACTGGGATTTGTCACTCCGTATGACGGAGAGGTATCTCTGGGCCCACTCGGTAATGCATCATCATAATGAGCTCAATGTGACTAAAGAGTTAGCCACGGGATCATGCGTTACGGAATGAGTAAAGAGACTTACCGGTAACGAGATTGAACAAGGTATAGGGATACCGACGATCGAATCTCGGGCAAGTATCATACCGGTAGACAAAGGGAATTGTATACGGGATTGATTGAATCCTCAACATCGTGGTTCATCCGATGAGATCATCGTGGAACATGTGGGAGCCAACATGGGTATCCAGATCCCGCTGTTGGTTATTGGCCGGAGAGATGTCTCGGTCATGTCTGCATGGTTCCAGAAACCGTAGGGTCTACACACTTAAGGTTCGGTGACGCTAGGGTTGTTATGGGAAATAGTATGTGGATACCGAATGTTGTTTGGAGTCCTGGATGAGATCCCGGATGTCACAGGGAGTTCTGGAATGGTCCGGAGGTGAAGATTTATATATGGGAAGTCATCATACGGTCACCGGAAGTGTTCGGGGGTTTTCCGGTATTGTACCGGGACCACCGAAGGTGTTCCGGGGGTCCACCGGGAGGGTCCACCTGCCCCGGAGGGCCCTATGGGCTGTATGGGGGAGGGAACCAGCCCCTAAGTGGGCTGAGCTCCATCCCCCCTAGGGCCCATGCGCCTAGGGTTGGGGGAAACCCTAAAGGGGGGCGCCCCCCTTGGCTTGGGGGGCAAGCCCCCTCCCCCTGGCCACCGCCCCCCTCTAGATCTGATCTAGAGGGGCCGGCCCCCTTCCCCCTTGGCCCTATAAATAGAGGGGAGGAGGGAGGGCAGCAGGACCACATCCAAGGCGCAGCCCTCCCCCTCTCCAACACCCCCTCCTCCTCCGTTGAGCTTGGCGAAGCCCTGCCGGAGAACTGCCAACTCCACCACCACGCCGTCGTGCTGCCGGAGTTGTCTTCCCCAACCTCTCCCTCCTCCTTGCTGGATCAAGGCGCGGGAGACGTCACCGGGCTGCACGTGTGTTGAACGCGGAGGCGCCGTTGTTCGGTGCTTAGATCGGAATCGACCGCGATCTGAATCGCTGCGTGTACGACTCCTCCAACCGCGTTCTTGCAACGCTTCCGCATCGCGATCTTCAAGGGTATGAAGATGCACTCCTCTCTCTCTCGTTGCTGGTCTCTCCATAGATTGATCTTGGTGATGCGTAGGAAATTTTTTTGATTTACTACTACGTTCCCCAACAACGGCATACTTGACGTCCACCTGCACTTCAGCCACTCGAGCCTCATGCTTCTCTCCGGCGGTCTTCGCCTTCTCAAGTTCGGCAGCCGCCTTTTCGGCAGCCGCTTTCTTCTTGGCCGCCTCAGCCTCGGCCTTCTTTAGCGCCGCCTTCAGGCCCTCAACCTCCGCGGCGGCAGCTGCACGCACCAAACACCATATGCTCAGCATACAATCCGGACTGTAAGTATCCGGCATTGTTAACCATGTACTTCGACGAGACACTACTAGGGAAAACCTTATACACAGAGGTATAGCAGTAGCGCTGGACAGAACTAAGCACTACTGCTACTTAGTAGTAGCGCGCGTCAAAAAAGCGCACTACAACTATAGTTGTAGCAATAGCGCATCTGCACAAAAAAGCGCTACTACTATAATTCCCACACTGTTGCCGGTAGGCTGGGAATAGTAGTAGCGAGCCTGAGGAAAACACGCTATTGCTAAGTGCCTTGTAGCAGCGCGTTTCTGTTGTAGAGCGCTACTGCTAAGAAAAAGAAAATAAGTAAAAAAATAAATAGAAAAGTAAATGAAAATGAAAGAAATAGAAAAAGGAGAAATGAAAAAAAGAAAAATAGAGGAGAAAGGCATAGCAGTAGCGCTTGTTCTCACAAAGCGCTATAGCTACGTTAGCAGTAGCGCTTTTTGCGTACCCGCGTTATAGCTAAGTTCCTTAGATAAAAGAAAAAGAAAAAGAAAAATAAATAGCTACTTCCTTTAGCAGTAGCGCGTTTTGGTGGAGAGCGCTATAGCTAACTTAGCTATAGCGCGGTTTTCCTACCAGCGCTACTGCTAGTTTGACTTAACCACGCGCGGGCTCAAAATTTTGCTAAGTCCTTTTCCCCCCTCTCCCCTTCTCCCCCAACTCGATCTGTCGCCGCCGTTGATCGCCCTGCGCCCGAGCACGCCTGAGACGCCGTCCGTCGCCCGAGCCCGCCCTCGGCCTCACCGCCGCCGCCCGAGGCCGCCCTCGACCTCACCGTCGCCGCCCTGGACCTCACCACCGCCGCACTCGACCTCGCCGCCGCCGCCCGAGCCCTCCCTGGATCGTCACCTCCCAAGCCCGCCCTCGCCGTGGACCGTAAGCCTCTCCATCTCCTCTCCCCTGCCCTCCTCTCTCTCTCTCTCTCTGCTAGCTAGGGCAAATTTCATAGAGCGCTACTGTGATGATGTTCATATGAACCCTAGGTGTTCATATGAACCCTAGATTTGTTTAGGATAGTAGGAATTTTTTTAGCATTTAGGAAAATAATTTAGCAATTTTTTTAGGAAATTAGCTAGGGCAAATTTTTATGAAAATGCCTAAACAGTAATTCCATTTAGCTTTAAATTAATAGAGGGTATATAAATAATAGTAGCATTTAGCTTTAAATTAATAGAGGCTATAAACAAAAAACAGCAGCATTTAGCTATAAAAATTATTTGGACTATGGACCTAAATCTGGTCCAAATTTCATTTGGGTGTAGGTACTAAGGTCTTGCTGTGAAAATTTTGGTGAGGTCAGAAGGGTTAAAGAAAATGGAGTTCCTTTGCAATTTCTAATAAGGTCAAGTATTGTTGGAATATTTGCTCTAAAACAATTTGGATGAAAAGAAAATAATATGTGTGTGTGTGTGAGAGAGGAATAGCTAGAACAGAATTTGGGTTATGTCCTAGGCAGAGAAGTGTTTAGTGAGGTCATTTTGCAAAGTTTTTTGTTTTGAAAAGACCACTATTTTTCAAGGAAAAGAATTTAGGCAAGTTTTATTTTAAAGATGATCCTTTCCTAGACTTTTAGCTTTAGACAAAAAACAAAAGTATTTAGGTATAAATAAAAAATAGTAGCTATGGCATTTAGCTATAAACAAAAAACAGAATTGTTTTTGTTTTTCAAAAACTTGGTTAAAGTAATTGTTGCTATGTAAATGAAAAACAAGATCGATGTTATATGATATATGTCATTGATGTTCATTTGCATATTCCATTATTGTTGATTATATCTTTTCATTGAAGTTGTCATGTTATATGCAAATTCCTCAATAGTGTTTGCTCATGTTATATGCAACATTGAAGTGGTTCGATTGTGCCCAAGTGGCCTTTTGTTGTTTCCAGGGAATGAAGCCGAGTGGCCTATGTTTTTCCAGAATGTTGATTCATTTCCGTTCCGGCAAATTTCAGGTGCTCGATTTGTCCACTTTTTAGCAAAGGTCATGCCAAAATTTTCCATGAATTTCGGCATGACTTGTGCTACAAACTAGGACATATCGAGTGCCCGGGATTTGTCGCACCGGGAAGGAATCAACGTTCCTGCAAAACATAGGCCTTTTTATGTCATTATTCATTTTATTAGGTCTAGAATTAATTGACTAGACTTAATCATAGGAAACATGGCTAGCAACGATGAAGGACAGGGTTCTGGTGATTGCAACGTCTACCTGGAGGCAGACGATTATTTGAACCTTCTCGACGAGCAACGGTTGTTGCAGGGCCCACCTGTCACATCCAAGACCGACATCGAGACCGGCGCCGAGACTGGTGTTGAGACCCAGACCGACACCGAGACTGGCGAAGCCGGTATAGAACCGAAACCGAAGAGGAGACGTCGACGCCCAAACCAGCTCATCACTACTAGACTGGTGGTCACAGAGGTGGACGACGGCAATTTTGAGCCAAAAGAGCCTGCGGAAGCGCGAGCGTGCTACCGCAATCAAATAGGCTGCATCGTACGGACAACTGCCACCATCAACGATGAGAAACTAAAGAAGATAGAAAATATGAAGCACTCCCTCCTAACGAAGCTGCACCAGGTATTCTTGTTCCCGGGCCGGGATAAAGAAATATACTAATCCAGATAAAGACCCGACAATGAAGAAGATAAACAAACGCACCATGAGCAAGTTTAGCGACGCGTTGGCCGCCTAGAAAGTAAGGGTGAAAGCAAGGATCATCGACAAAAAGGAACCCTACTCCGAGATTGTAAAGGATAATCCGACAATTACGGAAGAGCAGTTTGAAATATTCAAGGCGGCTTGCATTGCCGAAGCTGCCAAAGTAAAGTCAAAGTACATGAAGGGGCTTCAAGAGAGGAACATGGGGTGCCACCACCTCGGAAGCCGTGGTTACGCGGGGAAGAGGTCCATATGGGCCAAGGAGGACGCCGAACGCGAAAGTCTGGGCATCCCAGACCCCTTGGCGGAGTTCACCGTCCCGTAGGAGCGTGACGTCCTCAGGGCCCGGTACCGTTGGGACCCAGTGAAGAAGGTTTTTGAGATGGACGTGGTCACGATGGAGTTCATGAGACTGCTGGTAATTTTAGCTTCTAATCAATTCGACTGCACGTTTAGTCATATTTGTAAATGATCCTTGTTCCTTTTGTAGAGAGAGCAGCACAGGATTGCGGCCGAAAGCAACTTGCCGTCTGAGGCGTTGGCGAGGCCCAAGTGGGACACCCCATTCAACCGGGCCTTGAACATATTAAAAGGAATCCCGGTGGACACTCGGTCGTCGTATGGACGCGTGCACGGCGTCGGAGACGGCGCCATGTGGAAGAAGTACTACTGTGAGACCACGGAGGAGAGAAAGGAAAGACGGAGGTTAAATGAAGAAAGCATCAACAAGAAGGTTGAGATTGCGGTTGAGAAGAAATTAGTTGAGACAGTCGCAGCAGCGGTAGCTGCCGCAAAACAGGAGACTGCAGCTTCGTATGGTGTCTTAGTTCCAGCTATCGTCAGTTGGAGCAGGCAAAATCGAAATAAAGAGGCAGTGGACTTTCCCCTTTCTGACTTCTTCGGGAGCAGCGTGACTAGCGTTGCACCAGCACCTGCTCCCGTACCTGCTCCTACACCGGCTCCCGCACCTGCTCCTGCATCGGCTCCCGCACCAGCTCCTGCACCGGCTCCCGCACCTGCTCATAGTAGCCCGTCCTCCGTCTTGGACGTGCTCGGCGATGCTTCGTCTTTGGCTGAGCTTGACGCCATCACGGTACCTGTCACACCGGCCCTCTTCAATAAATGTATAATCTCCTATTTTCGTTGCCTTTCGGATGTTTCACGTTGCAGACATGTCTTTGCAGGCTGACGTAACCCCGTGCACCATATTGTACACCATCAATGGCCAGAAGGTGGACGTGGGGAAGGCGATGATAGTGAAGCCGAAGGAACAATTGTTCCACAGCCGGCCGATCCCCCTTGACGTCTTCAAGGTTTCCGTGGCCAGTGTCAAACCGGGCCACGAGAATTTGGCTCCTCTGGTACTAGGGGGAGATGACGACGAGACCCCGCGGCGGCTTGGCGATTGCAAGAGGTGGGTCCTGTTGTGGCCAAAGAGTCTGCTTCGTCTGGAGGCGGCCGGGAGCACACCCACGACCACGCAGCCTCAGCAAGGTATGAACATCAACACCCCACCTACCCAATTAGCGTCGCTTGTCGTGCCGGGTGATAGCGGACGGGGTGAGGAAGAGGCTCCATTAGTCGCTGATGACGTCGCCGTCATTGAAGAAGCAATGCATGATATCGATGCCATCGATGAGGGTGAGGATGACGATGACACTCTACAGTATCTCAATACTGGCGCCTATGACGATGGAGGATTGATGGCTCAGCAGTATGAGTACTCAGGGTTTGAGCATCATGAGTCAGTGCCTGAATTGCCGGAGGATGAACATATTATAGATAACCTTCCAGTAGCAAAGAAGCATAGGAAGAGAGTGAGGAAAGGCAACAAAGCTGCTTCTATGATCCAGCCGCCTCAGCAGCCTCGGGTTCAAGACCGTATAGCTATCCCCGGTGCGGCAAAATGTCATATCCCCGGTCATCCGATCCTACCTAAGGCAGCGGTAGAGGCCATATACGGCGATCTAAGGAGACTTCATGACGATGTGCTGCGGAGAGAGAAAAGCCTAATTGCCTCGGAAAATCCAGGATACCCACTCTACGTGGTTAACTTGCCGCGGCAAAGGTTGTACGTCGACACATTCCCCGCGGAGAAGTTCTTCCTTCGATTCGATTACCTCTTCGACATGTTTCACTTGAAAAAGCTGGATTTTATGTTTGTCCGCCTTTTTGCCTTGTACATGAACTACATCATCGGGATTGAGCCGATACCTTATATCTGTGTTGCTGACCCATACTTCATGCACAAGGGCTTCTTGGCAGTCTGCCCAGAGCACCGTGAATACGCGAGGGACAACATCGCCGATTTCATGGTCGCCAATAAGGACAAGGAGACAATTCTCATGCCTTATCATCCCATGTAAGTCATCCACGCGGATATCCTTCCTTCGATTTCAATCATTCATTTGCACGGTGGAGGCAAATTTGAGGCGTACTTATTTTGCGCAGCCACGGGCGCGCCGTCCTCATCATCCTTTACCCCCGATTCTCCCACGCTCTTTACTTGGACTCGTCGAAGAACATGAACAAAAAGGATTACACCCACATCAAGTCTGTTCTCGACAGTGCTATCTTTATCTATGGCATACGGGGTGGAGAGATCAAGACAAGGAAGACAAGGAATCGCAGGCCCGCCTTCGGCCATAAGACCGACTTCTGCTGCATCTAGCAACCGAGTGGTACTCTTAGTGATGGATTCTATGTCCTACACCACATGCTGGAGTACAGACGGGATCAGCAGAACCTTCGCATGTCACCTATATCCGGCGATGCCCATATTCTGCAATAGGCAAAGAGCCTAGGAGATATCCCGGATCATCGACTTCGAGCTGAGTTCTATCACATCCAGCGTGAACTTGCCCAAATCATCATGAAGGAGGTCGTTGAAAAAACAGGGATGTTCTACGAAGAAGGGCAAATGTCGCGGGAAGACGTCCGAACACGCGTATCGGCTCAGCGTCTCGACCTGAAGCCTTTCATTATGCTCGGGGACTATCTCCCTGACTTGGCTGGATGGCATGACATGTTGGAGTGATTGACGATATATGACAATGTGTCCGTTTAGTCCATACTTTCTCTATGATGAAACATTGAGTTATGCACGACAAAACTTTATTTGTGATGTAATTAAACCGTCCTCCTCAACTAGCGAAGATCACTCTAGTTAGGGCATTTAGGGTATGATGAACTTTGTTATTTATGCTTATGATATGTTGCTTCTATTTTTGCCAAGTCTGTCTCTTTCTGTTGCTCAACTATATATGTTGCATATCATCGACTCATGTGGCGATGCAGGTGCATAGATCATCGATGGCGAAGAAGTGCTACGCCAGGAGTATACGACTAGTGGCCAGAATGTCAGGCCCAGGTGTACCGGTTTCCGAGCGACAGCCAGTAGTTAGTTTAGGTTCAGGCTAGTGCGAGAGAGGTATACGAACCGACGCCTGAAGAAGTACTACATTATGTATGATGAGACATGTCATGTAACTTGTATAGCTATATCGTGATTATGATGTGATGACATGATTTGGGTTGGATGATATGATGAGACTATTATGTGTATGATATGATGAGCATTTTGCATGTTTATGATATACTCAGAATACTGTATAAAACCTGTACAAAAACATCACAAATACGTAGCAAAAAAAAGATATGATAAAATATAGTAGTAGCGCTCTTTAGCGCTGGACAGGAAAACGCTACTGCTAAAGCACTTAGCAGTAGCGCTGGTTTGGAAAGCGCTACTGCTAAGTAGGTATAGCAGTAGCGCATGTCAATAAGCGCTACTGATAAACGTTAGCTGTAGCGCCGTATCAATAGCGCGGTGCCCCACGCTACTGATAGCCCTTAGACCCGCGCTACTACTAGGCTTTTCCCTAGTAGTGAGAGCTTACCTTGTGCCTCATCAAGCCGCTTGTTGACGAGGTCAAGCTCTTCATCGGAGCATTTAAGCTTCCGATCCATCTCCTCCAGGGCAGCGGCGTTAGCAGCCGCGGCCAAGGATGATGCCTACGATATCAAATCAATCACGACACTTTAACAGTTGGCCTACGGATATTTGACCCTCTGCAAGGTTTTTTGCAAACTTCAGAGAGTCTCGGGGGCTGTTATATATATACGGCCTGCTCAAACTTTGACTACAAAAGTAAAGACCTTTTTTCTTTCTTTTTGGAATAAGTACATTACTTGACTCACCTCAAAGCCTGTTAGAACTCCCTGGACGGCGTCGTTCGTCCGGCTTGGACGTACTGAACACCCCGTAGAACCACACCCATGAGGGTGTAGTGCCCGTCGACGATGACAGAGTTGTTTACTAGCTCCTCCAGCCCGTCACCGCCTGGTTGTTGGTGTTTGGCGCGGGTGGCGGGACCTCAACCCCCTACCCATCGGAGGGCGAGACCGGCACCTGTGACAGCCTTGGGGGCTCAGGTGCGGCCGGCTGGGAGGGACCGGACTGCCCGGGTTCTCCTCCCGCAATAGCCAGGAGGGACGCACCCTCCTGGTCTTCGGTAACGAAGGCGTCAGCCTCGGCCATGGTGGCATCACCCTCCTCCCCCGTGTTCGGACAGGGAAGGGTCCTTCAGGATAGCACTTTCCCGACCTCTTCGGGGATCAGGGGAGGTGCGGAGTGCGACATGGACCCACTGTCTGCCAATTCGGCGGGCGGAGACGTCCCCTCCGAGGTCTGGTCGGCGGGGTGGCCGCGCGGTGGGCTGTGACATCATACAATCAGCTTCCACGAAGCGAAGGACTATTAAAAGTAAAGCAACTACAAACGCCAAAATACGTACCTGGCAGCAGGGGCTTGACCCTAGATTCCCTATCCGGAACCTTCTCATAAGCCACAGACTCCTCTTCGGAGTCCGAACTGTCGGGTAGGATCAGCTTGGGCCTGCACTACCTCTTCTGGGCCCGAGGAGGCTGCTCCTCCTCGACGTCCCCGGATGCCGTCCTCTTCTTCGAGTGGGAGGAGGCGCTCTCCTCCTCGTCCCCCTCCTCATCCCCATCTTGGGCAGACGGGGCGGCAGTGTCTCCGGACTTGGTGTCCGGACGACCTCTTCGGCGAAGGCCCTCTCTGGCCTCTGGTAAATCCTTCTTCTTCTTCCCCTTCTTTTCCGACGCCTTGTAAGGCACCACGACCAGTAGCCCCTCCAGTTGGGCTGATCAAGGCCCTTCGGGTAGAGGAGCCGGGCTACTGATCTTCTCAGACTTTTTGAGCCAGCCCTGTAAAAACCACAAACAGATCTTTAGACCGGATTCTGTGTAGTTCGCCCTCCCAAATATGGCCCGGGGAAGGGGTCAATTACCATCTTCGGCTGGGTTGCGGCGTCGAGGCCGATGTCCTCATTCTTGGCCAGCCAGTCCTCCTGGGACTTGAACAGTTTACCCCACACTTTGTCGTGGGTTGTCCCGTAGGGGTACTGCACGGTGGCTGGGTCATCGGACTTCTAAGGCCACATGGGGCTGGCCCTTTGCTGGCAAGGAAGGAGCTGGCGCCTGAGCATTATCTGGACCACGTTGGTCAGCTTGGCGCCGGTCTCCATCCCGCTGATGAAGCGCTTCTGCAGCATCTTCACTTCACTGGCAGACCCCCAGTTAGGGCCCTTTTGGGTCCATGGGGTCAATCTCGCTGGGGGGCCGGATCTGAATTCGGGAGCGGCCGCCCAGGCCGCATCCCTTGGTTATGTGATATAGAACCACTCCTTTTGCCACACCTTGACGGTGTCAATAAACCGACCGTCCGGCCATTGGACATGGGTCAGCTTACTGATCATGGCTTCGCCACAGTCCGCCTGGGTGCCGCTGACCACCTTAGGCTTGATGTTGAACACCTTCAGCCACAGGCCAAAGTGCGGCTGAACCCGCAGCAGGGCCTCACAGACGATGATGAAAGCCGATATATGGAGGAGGGGGTTGGGGGCTAGATCATGGAAACCTAGCCCATAGAAGAACATCAACCCCCTCACGAAGGGGTGCAGAGGAAATCCTAGCCCCCGAATAAAATGAGGAAGGAATACTACCCTCTCGCCCGGCTTGGGCGTGGGGATGATTTGGCCCTCCTCGGGGGCCCGATGGGCGATGTCGGCCAATAAGTAGTCGGCCCGCTTCAGCTCCATGATGTCGTCGTTGGTGACGGTGGAGGCATCCCACTTACCATTTGCGCCAGATCCGGCCATGGCTGGAGCTAGGGAGGAGTTGAAAGGGAATCGCTGCGGAATAGCAAAGCGGGGCGCTGGAGCTCTGGAGATTGGAAGGACAACAGCGACAGCGGGAGGTGGACGAAGGCGTGAGGCGTTAACTGTAGTTGTTCCCCTCTTTATAGGCTGCATAGAAGCCAAGGATTCCCCTTTTTCATGCCGCGGGCCTCTCCACTTCCCGATACGCTCGCAACATTATGCACGGGTGGGGAATCGAGGTTATTGATCATATCCCCTAAAAACCGGAGCATGGTCTCTGCCTTGATGAGACGTGCCAATGGAGGAGCGGCCTCGAGCCGCGCATCAAGAACCTCAGGCCGTTCGGTGTTATGACCGGACGTGACCCTTCGATAAAAGTTGTCGGACATGGGTAGTATTCACACTTGAGCACTTTGGCATTCGGGGCTAAGTAAAGTAAACGCTCCGGATTCCGGACACTACTCAACTCCGGGCACGCATGGGACTAGATGAAGAACTCGCCTCGCAAGCTGAAGACCATGATATGTGCGGACGCCGGATACAAGCCCTGGCTTTGGAGGCTACTGAGGGAGTCCTGGACTAAGGGGTCCTCAGGCCGTCGACTTACTACATATGGGCCAGATTAATGGGCTGCTATGGGGCCAAGCTAGAGTGCAGACCCGTGACCGGACAGGAGATCTTCGGAGTCGTGGTGTGCCCTCCAAGACAAGATTAGCGTGATCTTTCCTTCATTGTAACTGATCGCATGTAACCCTAACCCTACTGGTGTCTATATAAACCAGAGGGTTTAGGTCTTTAGGGCGAGAGCTACATCCATCACCTCATCGACTTAGGGTTTAGCTCGCCTGATCTCGATGTAGATTTACTTTGTAACCATATCATACATCAAATACAATCAAGTAGGACGTAGGGTTTTACCTCTTCGATAGGGCCCGAACCTGGGTAAACACGGTGTTCATCGTCCCTTGTTCCCCGTCGATCCTAGGTCCACAGCTCGGGACCCCCTACCCGAGATCCGCCGGTTTTGACACCGACAGCAACCGCATTCATCACCCCTTATGGGCCATTCTACTTCAACACAATGCCCTTCGGGTTAAAGAACGCAGGCGCCACATATCAGCGCATGATTCAAACATGCCTGGAAAACCAAATCGGCAAAACAGTCGAAGCATATGTAGACGACATGGTCAGTAAAACCAAACATGTCAGCCAGTTGGTGGACGACCTCCGCCAGACCTTCAAAAATTTGCGGGCTTACGATATACGGCTCAACCCGGACAAATGAGTCTTCGTGGTTCCTGCCGGAAAACTGCTCGGATTTATTGTTTCCCACGGGGGGATAAAGGCCAATCCGGCTAAAATCTGAGCTTTATCCTTGCTAGCAATACCCACGGAGCTTAAACATGTCCAGAAGTTGGCAGGCTACGTGGCAGCCATGAGCCGCTTCATCTCCCGCCTTGGTGAAAAGGCACTGCCACTCTACAGACTGCTCAAAAAGACCAAAAACTTCGAGTGGACCGATGAAGCAATCGCTGCACCGGAGGAAATAAAAACAATACTAGCAGGCAACCCTATACTAGCAGCACCCGGCATTGGCGAACCCATGTTATTATACATCTCGGCCACAAATCAAGTGGTGAGCGCGGTACTCATGGTAGAACGAGAAGCGAGGGCCACAAGTTCCAGGTGTAGAAGCCAGTCTACTATGTATCAGAAGTGCTTACCCCGTGCAAATCTCGGTATCCATATTATTAGAAGATAGCCTATACAATTTGTATGGCATCCCGAAAGCTCCGACACTACTTTCAAGAGTGTTCGGTCATAGTGGCATCCTAGGTACCCTTGAATGACATCATTAACAATAGGGACGCCACATGCCGCATTGCCAAATGGGCCATAGAGCTCCTTCCCTTTGAAATTGTGTACAAACCATGCCGAGCTATTAAATCTCAGGTGTTGGCCGATTTCCTGGCCGAATGGACAGAAGCCGAGCTCCCCCGGGAATATAGTACATACTCACATTGGACAATGTACTTTGACGGCTCCGAGATGTTAGCCGTACTGGGGGGCTGGGGTGATCCTTACATCTCCCACAAGCGACAATATCTGGTATGTCCTACAGATTATGTACACGGATTCTAATAACGCAGCCGAATACGAGGCCCTATTGCACGGTCTTCGGATGGCAACGTCAATGGGCGTGCGATGGCTCGAGGTGCAGGGAGACTTCAACCTCGCCATCTCCCAAGTCAACGGCGAATTTGATGCCAAAGACCCAAAAATGGCGGCATATCGGAATGCCATCCTTAAAATATCAGCGCGGTTTGAAGGGTTAGAATTTCACCATGTCTCCAAAGACAACAACCAAGCTGCGGACATCCTCGCCCGCATGGGCGCTAAACATGACCCAGTCCCTAAGAACACCTTCTTGGAACGGCTCTTCAAGCCATCTATGGTGTGGCAGGACGGGGACAAGGACGCGGCAGCCAATGGCCCCGAATAGATTGTCCCTCCGGACATTGAGCCAGACCACGACATCATCGGCGGCTCGGCGCTCGAAGAAACACCTTCGGCTCACGAAGTCATGGCTATAATCACACCATGGATTGAGCCCTTCCTTGCCTACCTTCTATGGCAGGAGCTCCACGATGACCAGACCGAGGCACAGTGCATAGTCCGACGTTCTAAAGCCTACAAGGTCCACGAGGGTGAGCTGTACAAGAAAAGCACTACCAGAGTCCTCCAGAGATGCATATCTGAAGAGGAGGGGCAGCAATGTTTGGCTAAGATACACGCTGGCATGGGCGGCCACCACGCGGCAGCTCTGGCCTTGGTAAGCAAGGCCTTCCGAGCAGGGGTTTTCTGGCCCACCGCTCACGCAAACGCACATACTCTAGTCCAACACTGTGTTGGATGCCAGCTTTTTGCAAATCAAAGCCATATGCCCCCCAGGGCTCTCCAGACAATACTGATCACCTGGCCTTTTGCGGTCTGGGGGTTGGACATGGTCGGACCACTTAAAGGGGGGACCAAGAAAAATAAATACTTACTAGTTATGGTCGACAAATTCACTAAATGGATCAAGGAAAAACCAGTAACCTCAGCAAAGTCCAGACCAGTCATCGACTTGATATCCAGCGTGGTGCAGCGTTACGGTGTCCCCATAGCATAATCACGGACAATGGATCCAATTTTACAGCCCAGGAAGTCAAAGACCGGTGCGCTAACATGGGCATCAAGCTCGACTATCCTTCGGTGTATCACCCTCAGACCAATGGACAGGTCGAATGGGCTAATGGACTAATCATGAGTGGCATAAAGCCTCATCTAGTCCGTTCCCTAAAGGAATCCGATTGCCACTGGGTGGAGGAGCTTGACTCCGTATTATGGGGACTACGCACCACCCCCAACCAGTCAACGGGATACACACCTTTTTTCATGGTGTACGGCGCAGAGGCAGTCCTCCGATGCGACCTCATTCATGACGCACCTAGAGTGCTCATGTACGAAAAAAGGAAGCCGAGTTAGATCGGCAGGACGACCTGGACACCCTAGAAGGAGAGCGCGACATAGCTCGGGCTCGCTCTACATTCTATCAACAGCAGGCCCGGCGCTACTAGAGCAGGGAAGTTCAGGCGAAGGCATATAACATAGGCAAACTCGTCCTCCGTTTCCCTGAGATGCAGAAGAACAAGCTCTCGCCCAAAATGGGAGGGTCCTTTCATAATCAATGAAGTACTAGCAGGAGGAGCATATCGTCTTCGCAATCCAGCGGACAATCGCCTCGAACCAAACCCATGGAACGCGACTCAGCTTCGGCGCTTCTACGGCTAGTCCGGTGTCGTCACTTTAACTAGCCTTTTCTTTGTCATAGTTTTTACTTTTTTGCTTTTTGGGAGTTAGCACCTCCCGAGCTATGTTCGGATAAACTGAAATGTGTTAGGCTCTTTAAGTATACATCTTCAAATGTACTACCCGGATCTACCTGGGAGCTCCTTTAAAGAAGCCAATCAATATACTTTTTGTGCATATATTAGTCTTTGTCGTGTTTGCACCCTTCTCGTACCATTTCAAGCCATCATATGGACCAATTTGACTTAAGTTTTTGCCAAGCTGGGTTTCCTGGCTCCTATGCTTACCCCTTATGTTCCTGATTGTTCAGCTAGGGGGTAAAGGGAGCACCTCTGCTATTGTTATGACCGGGTCAGCCGTGTACGTACCTCAGACGGGTGAAGCCGAAAGCTAGTGTTCTTAAGAAAATAATGGGTCGGCCACGAGGGAAGTGAAAATAATTAGGTGTTCACCACCAAAATCCTGGGGTTCGGTTCCCAAAATGACTAACACCCGCATACTGTAGGTATCCGGATACAACGTCTATGGTCAACATGACAACCCCGAAGAAAGGAAACCATGGAGGAACAATTTTCTTTGGAAGATGTTTCTTACGCTAAAAACTAATATAACATAACTCTCTACACGTGCTTTTGTCTGTTTACACCAAATGGTCGGATTGTCTGATTACCCGAAGTGATTTCTTGTTGTCTCATGTCACATAGCACTACTAGGGAAAAGCCTAGCAGTAGCGCGGGTCAAATGCCTAGCAGTAGCGCGGGCACCTGCGCTACTAGTAAGGCGCTACAGCTAACTTGTACCAGTAGCGCTGTCCTAACCAGCGTTACTGCTAAGTAGCTTAGCAGTAGCATTGGTTAGGACAGCGCTACTGCTAATTAGCTGTAGCGCTTGAGTACGGTGCTACTGCTTCCTGCAAAACAGCGCTACTACTATATTTTCACATAAATTTTTTTCTGCTACGTATTTGCAATGTTTTTGTATAGGTTTTATACAGTAGCGCTGGTTAGGATAGGGCTACTGCTAATTAGCTGTAGCGCTTGAGTACGGTGCTACTGCTTCCTGCAAAACAGCGCTACTGCTATATTTTCACATAATTTTTTTCTGCTACGTATTTGCGATGTTTTTGTACAGGTTTTATACAGTATTCTAATCATATCATAAACATGCAATATGCTCATCATATCATACACATAAATAGTCTCATCATATCATCCAACACAAATCATGTTGTCTCATCATAATCACGATATAGCGATACAAGTTAAGTGACATGTCTCGAATACAAGCAACTGCATGGTCATCACATACACATGTTTCATCATCTATATCTAAACAAAGATATGGAAGAGAAGAGCTATCACTATGAGCAAGAGAGAAAGAGACAGAGCCGGCCGAAAACCGGTGCACCTGGGCCTGACACTCAGGCCACTCGTCGTACACTCCTGGAACCTTCCCTACGTACACGGCGTGGCACTTCTTCGCCATTGATGATCTATGTACCTGCATTGTCACATGACTCGATAATATGCAACATATATAGTTGAGCAACAGAAAGAGACAAAGTTAGCAAAAATAGAAGCAACAAATCATAAGCATAAATAACAAAGTTCATCATACCCAAAATGCCCTAACTAGAGTGATCTTCGTTAGTTGAGGAGGACGGTTTAATTACATCACAAAGTTTCATCGTGCATAACTCAAAGTTTCATCATAGAGAAAGTAGTGACTAAACGGACACATTGTCATATATCGTCAATCACTCCAACATGTCGTGCCATCCATCCAAATCAGGGAGAAAGGACCCGAGCGAAGTGAAAGGCTTCAGGTCGAGATGCTGAGAGGCTACGCTTGTTCGGATGTCTTCCCGCGACATTTGCCCTTCTTCGAAGAACATCCCTATTTTTTCGAGGACCTCCTTCATGATGATTTGGGCAAGTTCACGCTGGATGTGATAGAACTCGGCTCGGAGTCAATGATCTAGGACATTTCCTAGTTTCTTTGCCCATTGCAGAATATCGGCATCGCCGGATCTAGGTGACATGCGAAGGTTTTGTCAATCCCGTTTGTACTCCAACATGTGGTGGAGGACATAGAATCCATCACTGAGAGTACCTCTTGGTTGTTGGATGCAGCAGAAGTCGGTCTTATGGCCGAAGCAGGGCGCGCGGTTCCTTGTCTTCTTGAGCGTGATCTCTCCACCCCGTAGGCCGTAGCTTAAGATAGCACTGTCGAAAACAGACTTGATGTGGGTGTAATCCTTTTTCTTCATGTTCTTCGACGAGTCCAAGTAAAGAGCGTGGGAGAATCGGGGGTAAAGGATGATGAGGACGGCGCGCCCGTCACTGCGCAAAATAAGTACACCTCAAATTTGTAGGAGATATGCCCTAGAGGCAATAATAAATGTTATTGATTATCTCCCTGCTCATAATTATGTTTATGTTCCATGCTATAACTGCTGTGGTTCCCGAGCCCGTATATCCATAAAGGCTCTGGGGAAAACCCATGTGCACGTGTGGAATAATAAACGGTAAAATGTATTCCTAGTCATGCCTCTAAGACTAGCTCAAGTGTTGCATGATGATTATGTTTTCCCAATCATGGGCATGTCTATGCCAGCAACTTTGAGGGCACAATGTTAGAAGAATATTTGTGTTGAATCGACCCGAATTGATGTTATGCTATGAGTTACATTCGTCACAAGTTAATGGTTAATAACACAGAGATGGTTAACGTTTGCATGATTCCTCAGACCATGAGAGTATCGAGTTTCTTCATGCTTCATTCATGAACTTTGGGGTTTGTTAAATGTCATCCGTAACTGGATGGCCATTACGGCGGCTTACGGGTTCATGGAAAAGTATGTATAGTAACTTGATAGCTCAAGATTGGTATTTGCTCCTCCGACGATGGAGAGATATCTCTGGGCCCTCTCGGTGTTACGGTATCCATCATCGTCTGGCCAGACACAAAGTGATTTGATCCCAGGGATGCCGGAACACGGTAACGAGAAAAGAGAACAATACCGGTAACGAGGTAACTTGCATAGTGGACAAGTTGTTGATCCACGGGGATGCAAGTAAATCTCACCTCGGGTATTTGTAACATATCACGAAGCAACAGGAATAGCACACGGCAACTGGAGGTTCACTCGAATATTCATTCGTGTGGGTATAGGGGGTCAATATGGGTGTCCACGGCTCCGATGTTGATCATTGATCGGAAAGGGTTCCGGTCATGTCTATACTTCACCGAACCTATAGGGTCACACGCTTAAGGGTCATCTATCTGCTGAATAATAGACAGGGAGTCTGAGAGAAATTCGCCGAAAAGTTACGAAGACAACGGAAGAGTTCCGGAGAGAGAACAATGAAATAGTTTCATAAAACCAAAAAGTTGTTTCAGGGTATACCATTAAGTCAAATTGGTTTCGGGACACACCTGATAATTCTTGGAGGGTGCCATAATTATTCTGGAAACTTCTGGGAATTTTCCGGGATAATAACCGGAAATGTTCCGAAGCTGCCGGAACCGGTTTGGTTGCTTTTCGCAGATGAAAATCACTAATCCGGAATTGTTTCAGAACGCATCGAAAATTATTTTAGTGGGTACTGGAAATGTTCTAAGCCCACATAAATATTTTTGGTTCGAACGGACGCTGAAAAATGTCATCGTGAATAGTGAAATCAGCTTTATGGTTAGTTTTTGGAAAGCCACCTTTTTGGGCTTTTGCTCCAAAATATCTTAGAGATGACATGGATGGATGTGGCTGAAATTTCAGCCCCTCCACACCTCCTTCTCCTATAAATAGAGGTGGAGGGGGCTGCCCAAACCTCAAACTCTTTCTCACATACAAGTGTCATTGCAATGATCTGGCTTCTCTCTCCCTCCCCGCGAAATAGTTTCTTAGAGCCGAAAGGCTGTCTGGGTTCCGGTGGGAACTAGTTCTGGACGGTGAAGCCCTGCCGGATAGATGACACCGTATGTGTGCAACTCTATAGAGAGATCGTAGTTTCGGTCTTAGTTCGAGAGTGCCTCCCGAAGGGCTGTCCAAGTGATGGTCCGAGTTCTGTGAGTCCTCCCAGAGGGCTGTCCGAGTGACCGTCCGAGTTTTGAGGGTCCTCCCGAAGGGCTGTCCGCGACACCGTCCGAGGGACTGTCCGACCGCTTCCCGGAGGGCTGTCCGTGGGGCAGATGAGGGAGTACATCCTTGCGGTTGGGAGGTTGTTAATCCTAGCTGCGGGGATCTGCACCGACGATCGGCATCGACTCTACTTCCGCTACGCTACGAGTCGGTAACGAAAAAGATCAAACCTTGTATGCAGTCTCCCTGATGGTCCTGGGCTGGTGCGTAGGTCGAAAAAAAATTATTTTCTGCTGCGATCCCCTACAGTGGCATCATGAGCCGTGCTATGCGTAGATGCAGGTTGCGATCTAGAATACATAGAGATGTATGGGTGTTTCACAATATAATTAGGTAGTAGATGAGATCTATTACTAAAAATTATTTGTGCGGGTAGCAGATGAAATCTGTTACCCGATGTTCTTGTTGCTTCCCTGGAATTTGCATATTTCTGATCTTGATAACAGCATGGTTGAGTTTCAATGTTCTGGCAATCCGCGATCCTGATTGATCAACGAAGTGCTAACAGTTCATTGAATTCCACCGTAGTTAAAAAGAAAGATGAAATTTCGCAGACGAAAGGGCAATGCAGATATGATCTGCACGGGGGTCATGCGTATGACGAAGTTCAGTATGGGGCTCGAGATTTTATTATCTCGTGTTTCATACACCCCGCATTGTTAATCTAGCAACTTGGATTGTCATACTTGATGATGGACGTTGGTAGCTTCGGTTTGTTTCGAAACCTTAGAAGCCATGTAAAACAAGTTTTTGCTGAACCGATTAGAGATGTCTAACTTGGTTTTGCAGGATGGTTTGCATGTGCATATGATGTGGTATAGCAGTGCTCATAATAATTTGATTATGTATGAGATGACTATATAATGTAAATTAATTAACATGACCGGCGTGTCATGATTCGGCATGATGGCTGGAGCCATATGATTGTCACTTTAATGACCTGCGTTCAACCTTAAGTAATGCACTTATTTTATTAGCTATAGAGATAGCAATATTATCTGGTGCATCGACAAGGTGGTGGCAAACTTCGCGAAGGTGAACACCGACGCGAATGACGGAGACGAAGAAATACAAGACTTCTCCGTCAGAAAGGGCTATACCATATCATGCTATTATGAATTGCCTGAGATGTTTATCCCTTATGATGCACCCTTTTTGATTGCGCGGTAGTCTCTTTTTATTAGGGTGATCTCTCACAAAAATATCAAGTAGTTAGTGTTCTCCCAAGTGTAGCACCATCACGGCACCTAACTTTTCTGAGTGCGCCATGTTTCCATGAGTACAAATGATTAGGGATGTGTGAGGCGGGTGAGTTGAGACCTCGCAGCGAGATCACTTGGTTGTCTTGACGTTCTAGCTTGAAAGTCCTGAGCTCGGAACACGCCCATCGAAAGATGAACAAGAGTCACATAGAGATGTGATCGGCATGTTGGCCTACCGATTGAAGTTCCCGTCATCAGTGATGTTCCCATCAATGGCGTGGAATGGAAATGCGGATCTTGAATCACTCACAATCAATTATGGGAGATATTGATTTGAGTGGGAGCGCACTATTGAATTAACTTGTTTAATTCTCAATGCAATTAATTTTGAACACTGTCTAAGTGTGATTTGCTAATAGTTGTAGAATAATGGCACGCGTTTCCACCTTCCCTGTTAAAATTGAATAGTTGTTAAATATCTGGTTAAATCTTTACGGTTGGTAACGTAATGTGAGGATTGTCCTCTAGAGTGCCGAGAAGGACTTGTCCTATCGCATGCTTTCGGTATTCTCCCGCTAATGCTATGGATCATGTGACTCTCGTCCTTCGATCCAAAAAGCTAGAATTCCTTTTTAGTCAAAGTGCAATATGTTTGCTTCCATGAGACCCGAACTTCAAAAGATTGGGATAGTTATATGATATTCATTGATCTGAAAATCATTTTCAGATACAAATAAAGCAATGTTTGTTTGCAAGTATTAGTAAAAGTGTTTACTATGCATTTGGACTGATAAGAGAGGGATCCAGAAGAACGCCTGTCATATGATGAAAGGTGAATAAAACAACAACTTAAAGAGAAAGAAAGTGTCCGAAGGGTGTTAGTGAAACTTTCACGCCTAGGAAGTCCGGGCTAACGCCACTCTTAAGTTGAGTGCTCCTTCTGAGAGTAGGAGAAATACTAAAAGTTAAACTGTTAGAAGTATAAAGGCAAAAAGAAAGAAGACTGGAATATCCAGCTCATGCATGAATGTCATACAAGTTTTTGATGTATAGAAGGCTGGTCAAAGATATAGTTCTTGGGAATTATGGTTAAACATGTTAATCACTAATTCTTGGGTATTGTGAGACAATCACAAAGATATCCGCTCGATTGCATTCTGTTGCAGCTCGATGTAAGAACTACTATGGCCTGAAAGACTAGCCAGGAATGAGGTTAAGATACACACAGGGAACATAGTAAATGTTACTATACCTTCCATCGGTGTATTACTTATGTATTTACTTTCATATTTCATTTTAGAGTTTCACACTCTAGCCCTTTGCATAAGGTATCTTGCAAGAAGGTTGTTCATAAGAGAACTTTTGATGTTCGGTGTTATGAATAACATAAGGATCATACTTTCATTATGAATGAGACGTATGTCATGAATATTGATAATAATACATTACCTCTGGGTTTACTTTCATAATTCATTTTAGAGTTTTATACACTCCAGCCCATTGCACAATGTTTGTTGCAAGAGGGTTGTTCAGAAAAGAACAATTGTTGTTCAGAATTATGAATAACGTAAGGGCCATACTTCCATCATCGATGGGATGTTTGTTATGAAATTTGATGGTAATATGATACATCCATAACACAGACGCTAAATGTCGCAAAACTAAAAGAATACCACACAAGTGTTGCACTGCATTTGGTCACATTGGAGAAACCCGCATGGAAAATTCCATTATGATGGATTTTGAAGTCGTTTGATTTTGAATCATCTGACACTTGCAAATTTCCTTCAAAAAGTAAAGTGACTGAAATACCGTTCACAGGCCATAAGGAACGAGCAACAAACTTATTGGTGATCATACATTTTGATGTGTGTAGTTCAATAAATGTTGTTGCAAGTAGTGGATTTATCTATCTTCAGAAATGACTCAGGTAGATATATGGATATTTACTTGATGAGACGTAAGTCTGGATCTTTTGAATTCATTTGAAAGGTTTTCAAAAATGAAATAGAAGTTATTGTAACAAGAAAATTATGTTTCTACAATTCGATTGCAGAAAGGAATATTTGAGTTACAAGTTTAGCGAATGTCTGATGAGTTGTGAAGGGGGTTTCATAACTTGCACCTCCCGGAACACCACTGCAAGTGGAAAGTCCTTGAAGATGTAATCGAACCATTTATGACATGGTAAGATCAAAGATGACATAAATAAATTTGCCATTATCCCTTTTAAAGTGATGCTTTAGAGACTGCGGCTTTTACACTGAAAGAGCTCCATCGGGTCTGTTGAAATGACGCCATGGTATGGTATGCCCAACCATGTTATATCTTTTCTTAAACATTTGGAATATGGGGCTTGTGTAAAAGGTTACAAACCTATTCCAAATAAGACAAGTGCTACTTTGTTGGTTATCCCAAGTAATTGGGTATTCCTCCCTCACTATACCGAGGCAAATAGGTTTGCCACAAAGAATGGTATGTTTTTTGAAGAAAATGGTTCTTTCAAAAAGGTGAGTGGGAGGACAGTGCAACTCGACGAGATAACCAGTATCTTCGTCATCAGATCAAAGGAATGGAACCTAGGAAGTGATTCCGGAGTTTCCTACTGCGACTCATACGGAAGTCTCTACAATAAAATGTATGGACTTCGGTCGAACTTGCAGCTAAACCACATAGGCAAGGCTCGTGCAAACCTCTCAGGTGCGCAAACGAGATATTGTTGTTAGACAACAGTATACCTACGATACACAAGGAAGCGTTGATGGGCCCTGACTCCGGAATTGGCTAAATGCCAATACAATCCGAGATAGTTTCCATATAAGTGATTCAAGATTAAAATCTTGATACACCTTTCGGAAGACTTAGAGTCTAACGAATATTTATGGAACTAAAAACTGATACGGATAAAAATGTTTTATCCATAAAGCTCGACTTGTTGAAATACAAAGTTTAAGGAGTTGACTACGATTAGGTTGTTTCATCGTAGCGATGCTTAAAGTCGGTTCGGGTTGAACTAGAATTAATACATATTTCAACTCATGAGATATGAAACATGGATGACGAAAGGATTTCCATCTGATGGAAATGAAACCAAGGACTTGCATGTGTTACAGTCCAAGGTATTTTGTCATTCCAAAGGATGCTAGTGAGTGTGCAAGCTTCAGAGTTCCAGCGATGGACAGAAGAGAGCAAAATGGAGTTGGAATCTTTGTTTTTTGATGAAATGATCAAAAGGGTTTTGACTTCATCAATGGGTAACGAATATGCTTGTGATTCAAGAAAGTAAGTGGAGCATAATAATATTTCTAAAAACGTTGTGTGCTTGACACATTGTTAATTGGAAATAAATTTCTTGACACGAATTAGGACTTCATTTGAAAATAGTTTTTCGATGAAGTGCTTGGGCTAAATAGCCTTGATATTAGGCATGATGATCTATGGAGATAGATTTACCTGATGGGGCTGAGCAAAGATACATATTGAAAAAATGCTTAAACCTTTTAGCATTAAAAACGTCAAGGAGTGATTCTTGCCGAAGTCACATGGAAAGAGTGTTTGCAAGACTCGGTGTCCCAAAACACTGATGAGCAAAATACATGATGGAGATTCCACACACTCTTGTGTTTGGATTAATCATGTATTCCATGGTATGTAAAACAACCAGATATGTCCAATACTCCCAAAGTTGTTGCGAGTATAGATACCAAAGTGATCAAAAGTACTGATCATGGGACAACAGTGAAAAAGGGTCATTGAGTACTTTAGTAGCACTGATGACATGTTTTCTCGCAAGCGGAGATCAAGAAGAGTTCGTTGTAAAAGGTTACATCGATACCGTCTTCATCCATGCTCCAAGCGATTTTTGATTTAAGTTAACGGTTTTGTGCAATACACAATATGGTGGCACGGTAGTTGGAAATTGTTCCAAACAAGTTACTGTGGCAAATTCTATGACAAATGGCTAAGTATGTTGGCGCTTTAGAAGCGACAAAGAAGTTGTTGAATCATATAGTTCATTCATGAACTTAGTGTGGTTCCAAGATGGCTTTGGTCAATGGGACACTATTGCAGATAGTTGCTCCATAGCTCAGTCTGAGGAATTAGGTTTCGACCAATGATTCACACATATGCAAAGCCAAGTCCACACAAAATATGAATTTTGTGAAAGCGTAAAAAAGCGAGGATATGCAAAGATACACACGGATCTGAAGTTGTCAGATCCGTTGGACATCAGGCTATACCACAAGCGAAGCATATTTACACCGGTGTGCCACAGGTGTAAAGTGCATTAGCATTAACTAGATTATTGACTCTAGTGCAAGTGGGAGTCTGTAGGAGATATGCCCTAGAGGCAATAATAAATGTTATTGATTATCTCCCTGTTCATAATTATGTTTATGTTCCATGCTATAACTGTTGTGGTTCCCGACCCCGTATATCCATAAAGGCTCTGGGGAAAACCCATGTGCATGTGTGGAATAATAAACGGTAAAATGTATTCCTAGTCATGCCTCTAAGACTAGCTCAAGTGTTGCATGATGATTATGTTTTCCCAATCATGGGCATGTCTATGCCAGCAACTTTGAGGGCACAATGTTAGAAGAACATTTGTGTTGAATCGACCCGAATTGATGTTATGCTATGAGTTACATTCGTCACAAGTTAATGGTTAATAACATAGAGATGGTTAACGTTTGCATGATTCCTCAGACCATGAGAGTATCGAGTTTCTTCATGCTTGATTCATGAACTTTGGGGTTTGTTAAACGTCATCCGTAACTGGAAGGCTATTACGGCGGCTTACGGGTTCATGGAAAAGTATGTCAAGTAACTTGATAGCTCAAGATTGGGATTTGCTCCTCCGACGATGGAGAGATATCTCTGGGCCCTCTCGGTGTTACGGTATCCATCATCGTCTGGCCAGACACAAAGTGATTTGATCACAGGGATGCCGGAACACGGTAATGAGAAAAGAGAACAATACCGGTAACGAGGTGACTAGCATAGTGGACAAGTTTTTGATCCACGGGGATGCAAGTAAATCTCACCTCGGGTATTTGTAACATATCGCGAAGCAACAGGAATAGCACACGGCAACTGGAGGTTCACTTGAATATTCATTCGTGTGGGTATAGGGGTCAATATGGGTGTCCACGGCTCCGATGTTGATCATTGATCGGAAAGAGTTCCGTTCATGTCTATACTTCACCAAACCTATAGGGTCACACACTTAAGGGTCATCTATCTACTGAATACTAGACAGGGAGTCTGAGAGAAATTCGCCGAAAAAGTTTCAGAGACAACGGAAGAGTTCCGGAGAGAGAACAGTGAAATAGTTTCGTAAAACTGAAAAGTTGTTTCGGGGTATACCATTAAGTCAAATTGGTTTCGGGACACACCTGATAATTCTTGGAGGGTGCCAGAATTATTCTGGAAACTTCTGGGAATTTTCCGGGATAAAAACCGGAAATGTTCCGGAGCTGCCGGAACCGGTTTGGTTGCTTTTCGCAGATGAAAATCACTAATCTGGAATTGTTTCGGAATGCGTCAAAAATTATTTTAGTGGGTACTGGAAATGTTCTAAGCCCACATAAATATTTTTGGTTCGAACGGACGCTGAAAAATGTCATTGTGAATAGTGAAATCAGCTTTATGGTTAGTTTTTGGAAAGCCACCTTTTTGGGCTTTTGCTCCAAAATATCTTGGAGATGACATGGATGGATGTGGCTGAAATTTCAGCCCCTCCACCCTTCCTTCTCCTATAAATAGAGGTGGAGGGGGCTGCCCAAAACTCACACTCTTTCTCACATACAAGTGCCATTGCAATGATCTGGCTTCTCTCTCCCTCCCCGCGAAATAGTTTCGTAGAGCCGAAAGGCTGTCTGGGTTCCGGTGGGAACTAGTTCTGGACGGCGAAGCCCTACCAGATAGATGACACTGTATGTGTGCAACTCTGTAGAGAGATCATAGTTTCGGTCTTAGTTCGAGAGTGCCTCCCGAAGGGCTGTCCAAGTGAAGGTCCGAGTTCTGCGAGTCCTCCCGGAGGACTGTCCGAGTGACCGTCCGAGTTTTGAGGGTCCTCCCGAAGGGCTGTCCGCGACACCGTCCGAGGGATTGTCCGACCGCCTCCTGGAGGGCTGTCCGTGGGGTAGATGAGGGAGTACATCCTCGCGGTTGGGAGGTTGTTAATCCTAGCTACGGGGATCTCCACCGACGATCGTCATCGACTCTACTTCCGTTGCGCTATGAGTCGGTAATGAAAAAGATCAAACCTTGTATGCAGTCTCCCTAGTGGTCCTGGGTTGTTGCGTAGGTCGAAAAAATTTTGTTTTTTGCTGCGTTCCCCTACAGCCTCGACGCATGCAAATGAATGATTGAAATCGAAGGAAGGATATCCGCGGATGACTTACATGGGATGATAAGACAGAAGAATCGTCTCCTTGTCCTTAATGCCGACCATGAAATCGGCGATGTAGTTCCTCGCGTATTCATGGTGCTCTGGGCAGACTGCCAAGAAGCCCTCATGCATAAAGTATGGGTCAGCGACACAGATATAAGGTAATTGCTCAATCTTGATGATGTAGTTCATGTACAAGGCAAAAAGGCGGACTAACGTAAAATCCAGCTTTGTCAAGTGAAACATGTCGAAGATGTAATCGAAAAGAAGGAAGAACTTTTCCGCGGGCACTAGTGCAGAATTGGCCATTAGTCCCGGTTCGTAAGGGCCTTTAGTCCCAGTTCACCAACCGGGACTAATAAGTCGGGACTAAAGGCCCCCACCCTTTAGTCCCAATTGGCCATGACCCGGGACCAAAGGCCCACCACGTGGCACGAGCCCGCGTAGGGAGCTGGGGGACCTTTAATTCCGGTTGGTGACACCAACCGGGACTAGAGGTTTAGGGCTTTAGGGTTTTATGATTTATGATTTATGGTTTATTTTTCCTTTTCATTTTGTGTGTTCCATTTAATTGTTTTTCATTTCAAACATAATTTACGCTACTACAGTCGTCAAGTGCCACTGCTACTACATACTGTACATGTCATATATAATAGAATTTCTCGTACGACCAATCATATATCATAGAATTTCTCGTACGACCATGCATACACACACACATATATATATATATATATATATATATATATATATATATATATATATACAATTTGGTACATACAATTTCTCCTACAATTTGCAGATCATTACATGCAGGCATTAGGTGTAATGGTATTTTCCTTCGAAATCTATAACCTGGTCAAGCAAAAATCCCGCAATTTCCTCTTGAAGTGCTCGTATGCGGTCCGTTGGTAGGAGCTTATCCCACATCTCTTGCATCTTTATTAAAAAAGGAGATCAATATGAATATATTAGTTGTGTACATATATATTAGATCATGATAAAAAGAATTGTGAATTGTGTTTACGTACGAAAAAATTTCTTCCCCTTTTGCTCCTTTCTGTCATAAAGCGAATGTTCTCACAAATGTAGAATGCACATAAATTATTCTCTGACGCCTGCCTCATGCACTTTACGAGAATAAAATTCAATCAGATAATAATTAATCAAACATGATAATGGTATTGAAACTAGAATTAAAGAGATGCGCGGACGTAGCTAGTACTACTTAATTACCTTGGGTCGCACCCATTTCAGCTCTTGTTTCCATGGGCCTTGAACCTGTTTGATGAACTTTTGCCAAACCCTGCCCGCCGGCAAAGAAAATGAATAAAGGAGTTATTAATTAGTTGATATCAGGAAATGAACTAAAGAGGCCGACATAGTGCGATAATGATTGAAATTACCTGTCGAGCATCTCCTTCATGTTTGAGTATTCTTTAGGTTCTTTAAGTAGTGAGTCCAGTACTTGAACTTTTCCCTCGTCAACTTCAATGATTAGCAGGATCCAGTGGAAACTGCATGTGCACACGTTTGTATAATTAAGCTGGCATGTGCATAACTCATCAACTACACTTATTAACATCTAGTAAGCAAAACATAATTTGTAGTACAAGACAGTAACACTCACCCGAAGCTATAAGGAAGTAGTATTTCTGGTTGGGTATTTAGTTGCTTCAAAAACTCTAGCAAGCTTCTCTCTGTGTCTTTTTTGCTGATTAGCCACACACCTTCATTAACGGTATTTGGGTCAATGAACCCAATGCCATAGCGTCCATCTCTTTTCATTTCATAAATCTTCATTTTGCATAATACCATAGAAAAGAATATAGTGAGGATAATTACAGGTAATGAACGAGCACAGCTAGAGACTTAAATTACAGAAAGAAATCACTTACAGACAATAGCAACTGACGAGAGATTTGTCGAGTGCGTCTTATTTGAATAACTGAAACATTTCTTGAAACTCAACCCACAAATCTTTTTCATGGAAGTAATGCTCTGCCTTGACTTTCACCATGAGGGCCTCTCGCCCGTTCTTTATTTCTCTCAGGTACCAGTCATGCAATCTGCACATTTTCGTTGATAGAAGCGGGACCTCCTCAGGCCTGACCAGAGGTTGGCCGAGGACATATCTCCATGCTAGTTCCTCCTCTTCAAACCCGGGGAGAACCTCGATGCCTAGGAGTTGTTCAACAGGGACACCGCGAGGGCCTTGTTGCGGTCCCTCCAAGCGCAGAGCTCCGTATTCGCCGGATCCAAGCCAAGGTCTTCCTCGGCCGAGTCCTCAGGCAAATCGATGGCGCTGGACCGGGTCCCCTGGAACGCGAAGCCGCCCCCAGACGCGGCGTCCGTCACTGCCAGCCCCAGCGCCATCGGCGACCTGGATCACAGCAAAATGAGCACATGAAGAAAACAGCTCGGCAGCTCGCCGGAGTCAACAAGATAACATGCCCGACCACCAGCGGAACAGTCAGCCTCGCCGTCACCACCGGGGCGGCGCGGCGCTTCCTCTTGGTGGGTGGCTTGCCGCCTGCAGCTAGGTCTGTCGCGCGCTTGGCGGCCTTCTTCCTCGGCGCCTTGTCCTCCTTCCCGTGCGGCCGGCTAGCTGCTGCCGGCGCACGTGATGACCCGGCCCCAGCCGCGTCGCTGCCTCCTCCCCTCGGCGGCACTACGTCACCAACGTGCGTCAACATCCCCGCACCATCCGTCAACCAATCTCATAAGGGATCAGGGTGCAGAAACTTACCCGCGTGGCGCGCCATGCCGGCATCGGCGTCGGCCGCATCTGGGTCCCCGCCCAGGACTGCCGCCTCCTCCGAGCCGGCTCGCATCACCTGCATCGTTGCCTCGTCATACGGATCCCGGATGGCATTCAGCAGCACCTCCCTCATCACGTCGGGATGGAGAAGAAGATGAGAAGCAGAAAGTATGAAGACCAGAGACTCACCGCCGGTGCCGGGTTCCCGTGGCTGTAGGGAGACTTCCCGAACCGCCACTCCACCTTCAGCTCAGCCTTCGAAATGTCGTTGACCCGGCCAGCGATATGCTCCGGCAGCAGGCGCCGGGACGACATCCAGTTGGGGTCTTGAAGGCCAGTCATCTCGCCGATGATGTGGGTCCGGTGCTGCAGTGGCAGCACCCGGTGCATGACGAAGGCGGCAATGAGGTCCGTGCCGGTGAGCCCCTCCCACATCGCCATCTCCGTCACCCGGGTGCACAGGTTGAGCACCTCCTGCGTCGGGTTCTTGGGGAAGTAGGACCAGTTGGTCTTCCCCTGCGGCGTTGCGTCCATGAAGGGCGGCAGGTTGATGTGGTCCGTGCCGAGGTTGCGGACGTAGAAAAGGAGTTCTGCAATTTCTTGGCAGAGTCCTCCAGCGGCATCTTGGGGCACCCCCACGCGTCTGCGTTGAGATGACGGCGGCCCCGCAGGCGGACATGACACCGGCCTCCGGTCCTTGCTGCTTCAGGAAGAAGAAGCGGACCAGAGGTCGACGGTGGGCTCGACGCCCAGATACCCCTCGCACAGGGTGACAAACCCCGAGAGCTGCAGAATCGCGTTCGCGCCCAGATGGTGCGGCTGGAGCCCGAAGAACTCTAGGAATGCGCAGAAGAAGTCGCTCACAGGGAGACCAAACCCGTGCTTAAAGTGCATGAAGAAGACCACGCGCTCGGTCCCCTCCGGCCGCGGCTCCTACTCGCCGTCCGGCAGGCGCACGACCACCTCCGTCTCCGGCAGCAGCCGCCGCGTATCGAGCAAGTACTGGACGTCCCCCGCGGTGATGGTGGATCCCATCCACGAGCTCGATGGCAGCGCCATCAATGGTGCGGGGCACAGGAAAGAAGACAAGAAAAGAGAGCGGCGACGAAGTTTCCCTCAAGAACAGCGGAGCGTCGTGGCGTGCGACGGCCGCAGAAGCAAGAACGAGAGAGGAGGAAGAAGATGGGGGGTGGCGAAGTCATGCAATCTGCGCATTAGGCATGACCAGAGGTTGGCCGAGGACATATTTCCATGCTAGTTCCTCCTCTTCAAACCCGAGGAGAACCTCGATGCCTAGGAGTTGTTCAACAGTGACACCGGCCTCTTTAGCCATCTGCCTATGAGTGTCGGTTATTTCTGGCTTATCAGCGATACTCACATGTGATTTACAATGAGCGGGGGGATCGACTGCACTGCCTGTTCTCCCAGCTGGGGAACTATTTTCCCGCTTTTATTACTACCTGCTTGGCTCGAGCTCGACTCCTTATCTTTTTGTGCACGATATGACTTCTTAATAGAGCGCTCATAGTCTGAGTCCATTATCTTCACAGCCGGTTTAGCCATATCCACAAAGTGTTGTAGGACTTCCTCAAGTATTTTCTCCTTTGGCGGCGGGGGCGGTTTCTTCGCAAAAAAGGCCTTCACTTCGGCATCCACTATGGCCTCGTTTTCCTCATCACTCCTATCGTAAGCCAACTTCTTTTTGGCAGGAGGAGAGGCTTTCTTGCTTGGTGCTCTCTTCCACTTTGGAGAAGGCTGACGCGCCCGAGATTGATATGGCAGACTTGCGCTGATGGGCTCCGTCTCAGGGTGGGGCGGTGGAGTCGGCTAACGCGGTGGCGGACTAGCACCGCGCTCCATCTCAGGGTGGGGCGGTGGAGTCGGCTGACGCGGCAGACTTGGAGGAGGAGCCGGCTGACGCGACTGACTTGGAGGAGGAGTCAGTGTCCTTGGAAAGACGATGCAATCCTTTCTCCCTAGAATGATATGACGTGTGGCGTCTCCCAGTGTGTGCTCCTCCTCACCTCCAGGAATGTCAAGCTCTAGCTCGTCATATCCCGACATCACTTCATCCACCCCGACACGAGCATAGCTAGCTGGAATCGGATTGCGATGGAAGGTTGCTTCAGGGGGATTTGGTAAAGCATACCCGTCCGCCACCTTCATGGATACGTTCTTCACTTTCATGTGTAGCTCACAAGGTGTCGAAACTTTGATATCATCCACGGGGTATCTAGCCAGCAGTGCATCATCGGCCAGGGTGGAACCCACGCTGCTTTTCGGCATAGATGGGACGGTGCTATCCAATGCTGGATCTGCTTGCTGCTACCGCTGAGACGCCCTTTCCTGGCTAAGTGAGTCGATCTGCTCCTGCTGCCGCATGAAAGCGCGTTCCAACTCCGTTTTCTTTGATTCTACCTATTGAAGGAGGTCTGCTTCCAGCTTCTTCTACTCCTCCTCCTGCTTCTTCTTTCTCGCATGGCTTCTATAAGTGGGGTTCCAATCTGCAAACCCCTCAAACCATGAAACAAGACATTTGCCTCATGTTCATCCCGGGTGTTCAGGATTCTTCAAGGCACGCGTAAGCTCGTCGTTCTCACTCTCGGGCTTGAACGCCCCAGTTCGAGCCTCTTCTATTGCAACAAGTAAAGCGTCGGAGACTTCTTTAAGACTTGCCCGCTCCATAACCAGCCCTATCTTTGGGTCCAACTTTCCCCCATGCGAATAAAACCAAGTCCTGCACCTGTCGGGCCAACTCAATGTAACTGGAGTGACCCCTGCAGCAATCATATGTTCCTTAGATTGATCCCACTTAGGACGGCCGACCTGGTAGCCACCTGGCCCCAGAACATGGTGAAACTTTTTTTCCCAACATTAATCTTGTTTTTCCTCGACCGTTCCTGAGCTGCTTCCGATTCCTTGAACTTCACAAAAGAGTCTGTCGGGGGGATGAACCCCGGGCAGGCAACGAAACCCGGATCCTTTTCAAAAACACCGGGGCCGGCATCGCCCCTCAATCCGGCTCGCACTTGGCCGGGTTCCTCAACCCGGCCAAGTCCCTCGACCCGGCCAAGACTGCAATGCGGCCAGGCCGGCTGGCGCGTGCCGGCCGAACCCGGCAAACCAAGACTTCTCCAGCAAGCCAGCACCCTCGTGGCGTCTTCCTCAACCCGGCCACGGGTCAGCTCCCGTCCCATCCAAGGCGTATGACGGAACAAGTCCCCATAGAGGGGATGAGCGCGGCCACAGTGACCCACTAACTCCTCTGACTGGCAGGAGCATGGCTAAAGTGGCCCACATACTCCGCTGACCGAGGCCGGCATGGCAACAGTGCAATCCAGTCCCGCTGACACAAGCCGATGGCGACCGGGTGATACGCCACTGTGGCTGAGCCGGCCCAACCACCTCGTGACGCACGACAAGACGGAGAACAGTGCCCTTTGGTGCATGGGGCCCGCGCTCGGAGAACCCGGCGAATCTTGGCACCCGGCGGGTCCCAGCACCGGCTTCCCAGACGCTAACATCCCGGCCCCGTGCCCATGTAGCTTTACCATTGTAACCCTGGGGGGTTGACCTATAAAACCCCCCAGGAGGCCTCCATGCACGGGCGGAACACAGACGATCATATCATCAGTAGAACACACATATACACCAGGAGAAGGGGCAGCCTAAGCTTTGGCCTGTCCTCCTTCCTCCTCCGAATAGCTCTAGGAGCAACTCTGTACTACCACATATAAACCACTCTCGGCAGGACTAGGGGTGTTATCTCTCCGGAGAGCCCCGAACCTGGGTATGTCTTGCGTCCCTCGCTCGCTCATGCCGACCCCGCCTCTGGAGCCCACCGGTGCACTCGAGCCTCCTCCTCTCTTTAGCCATCCTTTGGCATCTGTCGTGCACCCACCACGACAGTTGGCGCCCACCGTGGGGCAGCTCGAGGTCCCGGACGGAGACATGTTCCTGACGGGGCCCCTCACCGATTCCGACGAGCCCGTCACTCTGGCGGCCGACGTCATCGACGCGCTCGTCGCCTCCTTCGCCGTGCTGTGCATCTCCGATGTGCCTGCGGCAGACGAGTACCCCAGCGGGGTGCTCGACATCTCCGACTCTCCCGTTCCCCTCGGCGATGACGTTTCCACCGGGGCGGCGGACCTCTGCGTCTGGGTGGAGGTCTTCGCCATCGACACCGGCTCCTCCTCGTCCAGCGCCGCGAGGAAGGCCGCCGAGGCCAGGGCCGCAGCAGATCGCGGTAACGCGCCCAACCCACTGCGAGCCACGATACAGACCCTTCGAGTCCCCATCGCCATCGACGTCAACGCCACCAATGCCGCCGACGCTCTGGCCCGATTCCAGGAAGGGCGCAAGTGCCTGCTGGACGTGTCCGAGATGCTCGCTGCCACGCAGCGTTGTCTGGATTCCGCTCAGCGGGAGCGCGATGCCGCGTACGGCTTCACCCCGACCGCTGCCGAGCCCAGCCGGGTCACCGACGTGCGGACCCATGGTGGCGCCATCGGCCGCACCCTCAGCGTAATCCCGCCCGTCTACGACACCCCTGTCAAGAACATGCGCGCGGCGCAAGCGGCCGCCGTCGGCATGGAACAGCTGCAGGAGCGCTTGCAGAGCATGAACGAGCTCCTCGACACTGTGAACACGCAGCAAGACCGCCTCGTCCGTCCCGCGGGATCCGTCTCGCACCACGCCAATGACCCCGAGCAGCAGAACACGGCATCCTCGCCGCCCGGCGAAGCTCATTCCGACCGCACCAGGACCCGGTGCAACCGCGCCACGACAGCCGGCGACGGCTTGGACGACGAGCCGGCTCCGGAAGCCCAGCGTCGGCAAGATCCTCCCCCGTAATCCGGCCGCCGCGCCCGTCCGGCTTTAGCCGACCCGGCTCCCCGCGGCCCGGTCGTGAGCCGGCTAGGCCCGCGCACCATTGATGACGCCGACGCTCGTCACCGCCTCGACCAGCTCACCCTCTCCTTGGAGTTGGAGGAGGACAACACTGTTGGACCGGCTTGTTTTGGTCCATGCATCTGGGATGAGCCCTTCCACAAAGGGTTCACACTCCCTCGCGACACCCCCAAGTACAACGGCACCGTCAAGCCGGAGGACTGGTTCATCGACTACACCACCGCCATCGGAATCGCGGGCGGCAATCGCCGCCTTGCCGTGTGCTACACCCCGCTCATGCTCCAGGGCTCGGCCCGCATGTGGATGAACAGCCTACCGGCCGGCAGCATCAACACGTGGGTGGACTTCGAGCAGGCCTTCGTGCGCAACTTCACTGACACCTACAAGCGTCCCAGCTGCCCCAGCCAGCTCACCATGTGCGTGCAGGGGCCGATGGAAACCGGACGCGAGTATCTCGCGCACTGGACCGAGCTCCGAAACAGCTGTGAAGGCGTCCACGAGGTCCGGGCCATCCAGTACTTCATGAGCGGTTGCCGGGATGGCACCCTCCTCAAGCACAAGCTTCTACGCTCCGAGCCGACCACCATGGCCACGCTCATGGTCATCGCGGACAAGTACGCCAATGCCGACTCCGCCATGAAGATCTAGGTGGTGCTGGACGAAGCCGGCAAGGTGAAGCCGGCACTGGCTCCCAAGCCGGCCGGCGAGAGTAGCCGCCAGCAGAACAACCAGTAGAGCAACAAACGCAGGGCCGACCAAGCGGCCCAGCGCTATGACAACGGCCTCGTCGCGGCCGCCGAGTAGGCGCCCGCGGCTGAGCTGGCCGCCAAGCGCCGACAAGCCGGCAAGATGGCGTGGCAACCCGCCATGAGCTTCGAGGAGAAGCTCGACGCTCCCTGCAAGCACCACAGCGGCGCAAGGCCGTCCACGCACACACTCCTGCAGTGCGCCATCACCAAGCACATCATGAGGGGCGACATCCCACCTCCTCCGACTCTGGCTCCAGGAGCGGGGCCGCCGGCTCCGCCTCCTCCGCCCCCGCTCCCGGCCAATGGCGCAATGCGCGATGACGTCTACCCCAACCAGAACAAACACCATCGTCCCGGCCAAGCCGGAATACATGCACTGGTCGGAACGCCCGATCAGCTGGACCCGGGAGGACCACCCGGCCATCATGCCAAACCCGGGTGGCTACGCCCTCGTCCTTGACCCCACCATTGTTGCACCCCGGCGCACCTGCAAGTTCTCATGAGTTTGATGGCGGCAGCAGCATCAACATCCTCTACCGCGACACCATGACCAAGCTTGGCCTCAAGGCCAAGGACTTGGAGCCATCCCGGACGGTCTTCCACGGCATCGTGCCGGGCCTCTCCTGCTCCCCCATCGGCCGGATCCGGCTCGACGTCCTATTCGGCATGAGCGACCACTTCCGGCATGAACCGATCTAGTTCGAGGTGGTGGACCTGTCCAGCGCGTACCACGCGCTGCTGGGCCGGGCTGCGCTCGCCAAGTTCATGGCGATCCCCCACTACGCCTACCTGAAGATGAAGCTGTCGGGTCCAAAGGGCCTCATCACCGTTGCTGGCGACTACCGCAGGTCCCTGGAGTGCGCTCAAGCCGGCGCCAAACTGGCCGAGTCGCTGGTCATAGCCAAGGAGCGGCGCCGGCTCGACCGGATTATCGCGCTGGCCAACGAGACGCCGGCCGTGCCGGCTTCGGCCAAGGAGCCGGCTGGCGAGGCCTCGTTCCAGCCATCCAAGGAGACCAAGAAGGTCAAGCGGAACCCGGAGGACCCCAGCTGCAGCAAGTACGTCATCATGGGCACCCGCCTCGACAGCAAATAGGAAGGCGAGCTCGTCGACTTCCTTCGTGAGAATCGGGATATCTTTGCATGGAACCCAAAGGACATGCCAGGAATCCCGAGGAAGTACGCCGAGCACAAACTCCACGTCCACAAGGACGCCAAGCCTGTCCGTCAACCCCTACGTCGTCTTTCAGAAGAGAAGAGAGGAACCATCGGTGAGGAGGTCGTCAAGCTCCTCGTGGCCGGCTTCATCATGGAAGTGTTTCACCCCGAGTGGCTGGCCAACCCAGTCCTCGTCCTGAAGAAGAACAACACCTGGTGCATGTGCGTAGACTACACCAGCCTGAACAAGGCCTGCCCCAAGGATCCTTCGCTCTCCCGCGGATCGATCAAGTCATCGACTCCATCGCCGGCTGCGAGCTCATGTCCTTCCTGGATGCCTACTTCGGCTATCATCAGATCAAGCTAGACCAGGCCGACGCCCTGAAGACGTCCTTCATCACGCCCTTCGGGGCGTACTACTACATCACCATGTCATTCGGCTTGAAGAATGCCGGTGCCACTTTCCAGTGCTGCATGCAGAAATGCTTGCTGGCGCAACTCGGCCGCAACATCCACGCTTACGTGGACGACATCGTGGTGAAGACCAAGCAGCACCTCACGCTCCTTGATGACCTGAGGGAGACCTTTGCCAATCTTCGCGAGTACCAGATCAAGCTCAACCCGGAAAAGTGCGTCTTCGGCATGCCGGCTGGAAAGCTGCTCGGCTTCCTCGTCTCGGAGCGCGGCATTGAGGTGAACCCGGAGAAGATCAAGGCCATTGAGCGCATGCGCAAACCAACCCGGCTGTGCGAAGTCCAGAAGTTCACCGGCTGCTTGGCCTCAGTCAGCCGGTTTCTCAACCGGCTGGGCGAGAGGGCCTTACCCCTGTATCAGCTGATGAAGAAGACGGCGCCGTTCGAGTGGAACGACCAGGCGAATGAAGCTTTTCGGGATCTCAAGCGCATGCTCTCCACCGCACCCGTCCTGGCCGCACCGGCCGACAAGGAGCCGCTGTTGCTATACATTGCCGCCACCTCACGGTCGGTCAGCACGGTGCTGGTGGTTGAGCGACCAGAGAAGGGCAAGATCCAGTCTGTCCAGCGCCCGGTCTACTACCTGAGCGAGGTGCTTTCCGCCTTGAAGCAGAACTACCCGCACTACCAGAAGATGTGTTACGGCGTGTATTTTACCGCCAAGAAGCTGAAGCAGTACTTTCAAGAGCACGTTGTCACCATGGTCAGCACGGCCCCCATTGGCGAGATCATGGGCTAACAGGATGCCTCTGGCCGGGTTGCCAAGTGGGCAATCAAGCTAGCCGGCCACACCATCCTCTACAAGCCCCGCACCACGATCAAGTCCCAAGCTCTGGCCGACTTCCTCGTCGACTGGACGGAGACCCAGTACCTGTCGTCACCGCTGGATTCGACGCATTGGCGCATGCACTTTGACAGCTCCAAGATGCGCTCCGGGTTGGGAGCCGGCATCGTGCTGTCTTCCCCGAAGGGCGACCGGCTTTGGTACGCGCTCCAGATCCACTTCGCCGCCTCCAACAACGTTGCCGAGTACGAAGCCCTTGTGCATGGCCTCCGGCTTGCTAAGGAACTCAGCATCTGGCGCATCCTGTGCTACGGCGACTCAGATCTGGTGGTGCAGCAATGTTCCGGCGAGTGGGATGCACGAGATGCCAACATGGTCAGCTACCGCTTCCTCGTCCAGCAGCTCTCCGGCTTCTTCGACGGCTGTTAGTTCCTCCATGTCCCGCGCGTAGAAAATGAAGTCGCCGACATGCTAGCCAAGATTGGCTCATCCCGACAGGTCATACCATCCGGCATCTCCCTGGAGCGCTTGCACATGCCGTCCGTCAAGCCGTCTCCGGACTCCGAGTCCATCTTCATCCCGGATGACCCGGTCGCGCCCCTCTCCAGCTCGGACCCTGGGGCTACCGGTCCAAGCTCGGGGGCTGCCGCCTCCAGCCCGGTCCCGGGGGCTACGGAATCCGGCCCGGGGACTGTTGATCCCAGCCCGGGGACTGCCATGCTCGACCCGGTTGCTGCCATCTCCGACCCGGTCCCGGGGGCTGCCGAGCCTAACCCGGGGACTGTCAATCCCGGCCCAGGGGTTGCCACGCTCCATCCGGCCACTGTCATCTCCGACCCGGAGGCTCCCGCCTCCGGCTCGGGGGCTCCCGCCCCAGAACCCGTCATGGTGGCCGTCTTCGCCGTGGTGACGGCTCCATCATGGCCACGGCCAATCTCAGAGTTCCTGGAGAACGGAGTCCTTCCCATGGATGAGACCGAGGCCCGGCAAGTGTAGCGCCGGGCGTCCGCCTACAGCATCATAAGCAACGAGCTCGTCAAGCGCAACGCGATAGGTGTTTTCCAATGCTGCATCGAGCAGGACAAGGGCATAGAGATCCTCCTCAACATACACCAGGGCGAGTGCGGGCACCACGCCGCCTCGAGGTCCCTGGTGGCCAAGGCTTTCTGCCATGGTTTCTACTGGCCCACGGCCCTCCAAGACGCCGAGTCGCTCGTCCTCAAGTGTGAGGGATGCCAGCGCTTCAGCAAGCGTAGCCACCAGCCGGCTTCAGCCCTGCGGACCATCCCGATCACCTGGCCCTTCGCGGTCTGGGGACTGGACATGGTAGGACCTTTTAAGACTGCTCGAGGCGGCATGATGCATTTGCTGGTGGCAGTGGACAAGTTCACCAAGTGGATCGAGGCGCGACTGATCAAGAAGCTAGACGGGCCAACAGTCGTCCGGTTCGTCAAGGACATCGCGGTGCGCTATGGCGTCCCGCACAGCATCATCACGGACAATGGAACCAACTTCGCCAAAGGCACGCTCACGCGGTACTGCTCCGTCTCCGGCATCCGCCTCGACCTGGCCTCCGTGGCCCATGCTCAGTCCAACGGCCAGATCGAGCGGGCCAACGGCCTCATCCTGTCTGGCATCAAGCCGCGGCTCGTCGAGCCCCTCGTCCATTTACCCGGCAGCTGGCTCGACGAGCTGCCGGCCCTCCTCTGGAGTCTCCGCACAACGCTAAACCGGTCGACCGGGTTCACCCCGTTCTTCCTCGTCTATGGAGCAGAAGCCGTCATCCCAACCGACATTGAGTTTGACTCGCCGCGAGTCATGATGTACACCGAAGCCCAAGCCAAGGAAGCCCGTGAAGACGGCATCGACCTACTCGAAGAAGCACGCCTTTTGGCACTCAGTCGATCCGCCATCTATCAGCAAGGTCTAAGGCACTACCACAGCAAGAAGATCAAGCCCCTCGCGTTCCGCGAGGGAGACCTCGTCCTCCGGCTTGTCCATCAGCAAGCCGGCCAGCACAAGTTGGCCTCCCCGTGGGAGGGACCCTTCATCGTTAGCAAAGCCCCGTGTGACCACAACGCCTACTACCTCATCGATGCCCGCAAGACGAACAAGCGTAAGAGAGACACCGTCGGCGAAGAGACAAGCCGGCCATGGCATGCAGAACTCCTCTGCCCCTTTTACAGTTAGTTGTACGCACGTATGTATCACTGCCTTTTGTAATCGTATGAAAAACTATGGGATCCCCGAGCGACGCTCGGGGGCTGCCTTCTCCTACCAAGTTATTGTGTTCCACGCACTTGCAAATTTTCTTAAAACCCCCTCCACTGGGTTGGCTCGCTCAAACCCTGGGGTGTAGGAGATATGCCCTAGAGGCAATAATAAATGTTATTGATTATCTCCCTGTTCATAATTATGTTTATGTTCCATGCTATAACTGCAATGATTCTCGAGTCTACAAATAAAATGAGGCTTGGAGGAAGACTCATATGCACGTGTGGGATAATAAACGATAAAATGTATTCCTAGTCAAGCCTCTATGACTGGCTCAAGTGTTGCATGATGGTTCTGTTTTCCTGATCATGGGCATGTCTATGCCAGCAACTTTGAGGGCACAATGTTATAAGAACATTTGTGTTGAATCGACCCGATTGATGTTATGCTATGAGATTCATTCGTCACAAGTTAATGGTTAATAACACAGAGATGGTTAATGTTTGCATAATTCCTCAGACCATGAGAGTATCGAGTTTCTTCATGCTTGATTCATGAACTTTGGGGTTTGTTAAACGTCATCCGTAACTGGATGGCTATTACGGCGGCTTACGGGTTCATGGGAAAGTATGTCAAGTAACTTGATAGCTCAAGATTGGGATTTGCTCCTCCGACGATGGAGAGATATCTCTGGGCCCTCTCGGTGTTACGGTATCCATCATCGTCTGGCCAGACACAGGGTGATTTGATCATAGGGATGCCGGAACACAGTAACGAGAAAAGAGAACAATACCGGTAACGAGGTAACTAGCATAGTGGACAAGTTGTTGATCCACGGGAATGCCAACATGTCTCACCTCGGGTATTTGTAACATATCGCGAAGCAACAGGAATAGCACACGGCAACTGGAGGTTCACTCGAATATTCATTCGTGTGGGTATAGGGGTCAATATGGGTGTCCACGGCTCCGATGTTGATCATTGATCGGAAGGGGTTCCGTGTCATGTCTATACTTCACCGAACCTATAGGGCCACACGCTTAAGGGTCATCTATCTGCTGAATACTAGACAGGGAGTCTGAGAGAAAATCACCGAAAAAGTTTCGGACATCGAAAAAGTTTCGGACAGCAGAAAAGTTTCGCAGAGAGAACACCGGATGAGTTTCGCTGAAACTGAAAAGTTGTTTCGGGGTATTCCATTAAGTCAAATTGGTTTCGGCACATGCCTGATAATTCTTGGAGGGTGCCAGAATCATTCTGGAAACTTTTGGGAATTTTCTGGAAGAAAAACCGGAAATGTTCCGGAGCTGCCGGAACCGCTTCAGATGCTTTTCGCAGATGAAATCACTAAACTGGAATTGTTCCAGAACGCGTTGAAAATTATTTTAGTGGGTACTGGAAATGTTCTAAGCCCACATAAATATTTTCAGTTCGAACGGACGCTGAAAAATGTCATCATGAATAGTGAAAGTGCTTTTTGGGTTACTTTTTGGAAAGCCATTATTTTGGGTTTTGTCCCAAGATATTTTTTGGGGGGTGACATGGATGGATGAGGCTCCCTTGGGGGGGCCCCTCCTAGGTGTGGCCGGCCACATGGGGGCTCCTCCTTGGAGCCCCCTCTTGTGCCTTGGTTTCACATTTGGGTCCTTGTGGAAGGACTTCATTCATGTGCTTTTGGGTTTTCTTGTAAAACCACCCTACCCCTTGGGATTTCCTATAAATAGAGGTGGAGGGGCAGCCCTCCACACTCACTCCTTCTCACATACAAGTGCCATTGCATGATCTGGCTTCTCTCTCCCTCCCCGCAAAATAGTTTTGCAGAGCCGAAAGGCTGTCTGGGTTCTGGTGGGAACTAGTTCTGGACGGCGAAGCCCTGCCGGATAGATGACACCGTATGTGTGCAACTCTGTAGAGAGGTCGTAGTTTCGATCTTAGTGCCCGAGGGGCTATTCGTGAGTGCCTCCCGAAGGGCTGTCCAAGTGACGGTCCAAGTTTTGTGAGTCCTCCCGAAGGGCTGTCCGAGTGACCGTTCGAGTTTCGAAGGTCCTCCCGAAGGGCTGTCCGCGACACCGTCCGGGGGACTGTTCGACCGCCTCCCGGAGGGCTGTCTGAAGGGAAGACGAGGGTATACATCCTCGCGGTTGGGAGGTTGTAAATCCTAGCTGCGGGGATCTGCACCGCCGATCGTCATCGACTCTACTTCCGCTGCGCTACGAGTCGGTAACGAAAATGATCAAACCTTGTATGCAGTCTCCATAGTGGTCCTGGGCTGGTGCGTAGGTCGGAAAATTTTTGTTTTCTGCTGCGTTACCCTACAGTGGCATCAAGAGCCGTGCTATGCGTAGATGCAGGTTGCGATCTAGAATACATAGTGATGTATGGGTGTTGCACAATATAATTAGGTAGTAGATGAGTTCTATTACTGAAATTTTTTTGTGCGGGTAGCAGATGAAATCTGTTACCCGAGGTTCTTGTTGCTTCCCTGGAATTTGCATATTTCTGATCTTGATAACAGCATGGTGGAGTTTCAATGTTCTGGCAATCCGCGATCCTGATTGATCAACGAAGTGCTAACAGTTCATTGAATTCCACCGTAGTTAAAAAGAAAGATGAAATTTCGCAGACGAAAGGGCAATGCAGATATGATCTGCACGGGGGTCATGCGTATGACGAAGTTTAGTATGGGGCTCAAGATTTTATTATCTCGGTTTTCATACACCCTGGAAAGTTAATCTAGCGACTTGAATTATCATACTTGATGATGGACGTTGGTAGCTTCGGTTTGTTTCGAAACCTTAGAAGCCACGTAAAACAAGTTTTTGCATGAACCGATTAGAGACGTCTAACTTGGTTTTGCAGGAGGGTTTGCATGTGCATATGATGTGGTATAGCAGTGCTCATAATAATTTGATTATGTATGAGATGACTATATGATGTAAATTAATTAACATGACCTGCGTGTCATGATTCGGCATGATGGCTGGAGCCATATGATTGCACTTTAAATGACCTGTGTGTCAACCTTGTTGTAATGCATTATTTTATTAGCTATAGAGATAGCAATATTATCTGGTGCATCGACAAGGTAGTGGCAATCTTCGCGAAGGCGAACACCGACGCGAATGCCGAAGACGAAGAAATAGAAGACTTCTCCGTCGGAAAGGGCTATACCATATCATGCTAGCGCGGTAGTCGCTTTTTATTAGGGTGATCTCTCACAAAAATATCAAGTAGTTAGTGTTCTCCCAAGTGTAGCACCGTCACGGCACCTAACTTTTCGGGGTATCACAGGATCTCCCTGGGTACGAACGATTAGGGATGTGTGAGGCGGGTGAGTTGAGACCTCGCAGCAAGATCACTTGGTTGTCTTGACGTTCTGGAAGGATCTCCCTGAGCTCGGAACACGCCCATCGAAAGATGAACAAGAGTCACATAGAGATGTGATCGGCAAGTTTGCCTACCGATTGAAGTTCGCGCCATCAGTGTTCATCTCGTTCAATGGCGTTGAATGGAAATGCGGGTCTTGTATCACTCACAATCAGTTATGAGAGATATTGATTTGAGTGGGAGCGCACTGTTGAATTAACTTGTTTAATTCTCAGTGTAATTAATTATGAACACTGTCTAAGTGTGGTTTGCATAATAGTTGTAGAATAATGGCTCGCGTTTCCACCTTCCCTATTAAATATGAATAGCTGTTAAATATCTGGTTAAAACTTTACGGTTGGTAACGTAATGTGAGGATTGTCCTCAAGAGTGCCGAGAAGGACTTTGTCCTATCGCATACTTTCGGTATTCTCTTTCTTATGCTATGGATCATGTGACTCTCGTCCTTCGATCCAAAAGCTAGAATTCCGTTTCAGTCAAGTGCAATATGTTTGCTTCCATGAGACCCAAACTTCGAAAGTTTGGATAGTTATGTGATATTCATGGAATCTGAAAATCATTTTCAGAGACAGACAAAGGCTAAAAGATATGAGATATCCAAAGCAATGTTTGTTTGCAAACTATTAGTAAAAGAGTTTACTATGCATTAGACTGATAAGAGAGGGATCCAGAAGAACGCCTGTCATATGATGAAAGGTGAATAAAACAACAACTTAAAGAGAAAGGAAGTGTCCGAAGGGTGTTAGTGAAACTTTCACGCCTAGGAAGTCCAGGGCTAACGCCACTCTTAAGTTGGGTGCTTCTTCTGAGAGTAGGAGAAATACTAAAAGTTAAACTGTTAGGAGTATAATGGCAGAAAGAAAGAAGACTGGAATATCCAGCTCATGTATGAATGTCATACAAGTTTTTGATGTATAGAAGGCTAGTCAAAGATATAGTTCTTGGGAATTATGATTAATTTGTTAATCACTGATTCTTGGGTATTGTGAGTTAATCATAGAGATACCCGCTCGATTGCATTCTGTTGCAACTCGATGTAAGAACTACTATGGCCTGAAAGACTAGCCAGGAATGAGGTTTAGGTATACACAGGGAACATAGTAAATGTTACTATACCTTCCATCGGTGTATTACCGTCTGTATTTATTTTCATAATTCATTTAGAGTTTTACAAACTCTAGCCTTTGCATAAAGTAATCTTGCAAGAAGGTTGTTCATAAGAGAACTTTTTATGTTCGATGTTATGAATAACATAAGGGCCATACTTTCATTGAGAATGAGATGCATGTTATGAATAATGATAATAATATATTACCTCTGGATTTACTTTCATAATTCATTTTAGAGTTTTACACACTCTAGCCCATTGCACAATGTTTGTTGCAAAAGAGTTGTTCATAAAAGAACAATTGTTGTTCAGTATTATGAATAACATGAAGGGCCATACTTCCATCCAAGATGGGATGTATGTTATGAATATTGATGGTAAAATGATACATCCATAACACTGGCGCTAAATGTCGCAAGACTAAAAGAATACCACACAAGTGTGGCACTACATTTGGTCACATTGGAGAAACCCGCATGAAAGATTCCATTATGATGGATTTTGAAGTCGTTTGATTTTTGAATCATCTGACACTTGCAACTTTCCTTCGAAAAGTGAAGTGACTGAAATACCGTTCATAGGCCATAAGGAACGAGCAAAGAATTTATTGGTGATCATACATTTTGATGTATGTACTCCGATAAATGTTTTTGCAAGTAGTGGATTTATCTATCTTCATAAATGACTCAAGTAGATATATGGATATTTACTTGATGAGACGTAAGTCTGAATTTTTTGAATTCATTCAAAAGGTTTTCAAATATGAAGTAGAAGTTATTGTAACAAGAAGATTATGTTTCTACAATTCGATTGCAGAAAAGAATATTTGAGTTACAAGTTTAGTGAATGTCTGATGAGTTGTGAAAGGGGTTTCATAACTTGCACCTCCCGGAACACCACTGCAAGTGGAAAGTCCGTGAATATGTAATCGAACCATTTATGACATGGTAAGATCAAAGATGGCATAAATAAATTTGCCATTATCCCTTTTAAAGAGTGATGCTTTAGAGACTGCGGCTTTTACACTGAAAAGAGCTCCATCGGGTCTGTTGAAATGACACCATGGTATGGTACGCCCAACCATGTTATATCTTTTCTTAACATTTGGAATATGGGGCTTGTGTAAAAGGTTACAAACCTATTCCAAATCAGACAAGTGCTACTTTGTAGGTTATCCCAAGTCATTGGGTATTCCCCCACCACTATACCGAGGAAAAAGTTTTTGCCACAAAATGGTATGCTTTTAAAGAGAATTGTTCTTGCAAAAGGTGAGTGGGAGGACAGTGCAACTCGATGAGATAACCAGTATCTTCGTCATCAGGTCAAAGGAAAGGAACCTTGGAAGTGATTCCGGAGTTTCCTACTGCGACTGATACGGAAGTCTCTACAATAAAATGTATGGACTTCGGTCGAACTTGCAACTGAACCACGTAGGCAAGGCTCGTGCAAACCTCTCAGGTGCGCAGACGAGATATTGTCGTTAGACAACAGTATACCTACGATACACAAGGAAGCGTTGATGGGCCCTGACTCCGGGACTGGCTAAATGCCAATATAATCCGAGATAGTTTCCATATAAATGATTCAAGATCATATCTTGATGACCCCTTCAGAAGACTTAGAGTCTGATGAACTTTTATGGAACTATAAACTGATATGGATAAAATGTTTTATCCATAAAGCTCGACTTGTTGAAATAACAAGTTCAAGGAGTTGACTGCGATGAGGTTGTTTCATCGTAGCGATGCTTAAAGTCGGTTCGGGTTGAACTAGCAATTAATACATATTTCAGTCATGAGATATGAAACATGGATGACAATAGGATTTCCATATGATGGAAATGAAACCAAGGACTTGCATGTGTTACAGTCCAAGGTATTTTGTCATTCCAGAGGATGCTAGTGAGTGTGCAAACTTCAGAGTTCCAGCAATGGACAGAAGAGAGCATAATGGAGTTGGAATCTTCGTGTTTTGATGAAATGGTCAAAAGGGTTTGACTTCATCAATGGGTAACGAAGATGCTTGTGATTCAAGAAAGTAAGTGGGAGCATAATAAATTTCTAAAAAAACGTTGTGTGCTTGACACATTGTTAATTGGAAATAAATTTCTTGACACGAATTAGGACTTCATTTGAAAATAGTTTTTCGATGAAGTGCTTGGGCTAAATAGCCTTTATATTAGGCATGATGATCTATGGAGATAGATTTACCTAATGGGGCTGAGAAAAGATACATATTGACAAGATGCTAAAACCTTTTAGCATTAAAAACGTCAAGGAGTGATTCTTGCCGAAGTCACATGGAAAGAGTTTTTGCAAGACTCGGTGTCCCAAAACACTGATGAGCAAAATACATGATGGAGATTCCACACACTCTTGTGTTTGGATTAATCATGTATTCCATGGTATGTAAAAACAAACCAGATATGTCCAATACTCCCAAAGTTGTTGCGAGTATAGATACCAAAGTGATCAAAAGTACTGATCATGGGACAACAGTGAAAAAGGGTCATTGAGTACTATAATAGCACTGATGACATGTTTTCTCGCAAGCGGAGATCATGAAGAGTTCATTGTAAAAGGTTACATCGATACAGTCTTCATCCATGCTCCATGCGATTTTCGATTTAAATTGAGGGTTTTGTGTAACACACAATCTGGTGGCACAGTTAGTTGGAATTTGTTCAAACAAGTTACTGTGGCGAATTCTATAACAGAGGCAAAGTATGTTGCCGCTTTTAAAGTGACAAAGAAGATGTTGAATCATATAGTTCATTCATGAACTTAGTATGGTTCCAAGATGGCTTTTGTCAATGGGACACTACTACGGGTAGTTGCTCCATAACTCAGTCTGAGGAATCCAGGTTCGACCTGTGATTCACATACATACAAAGCCAAGTCCACGCAAAATATGAATTTTGTGAAAGCGTAAAAACGCGAGGATACGCAAAGATACACACGGAGCTGAAGTCGTCAGATCCGTTGGACATCAGGCTATACCACATGCGAAGCATATTTACACCGGTGTGCCACAGGTGTGAAGTGCATTAGCATTAACTAGATTATTGACTCTAGTGCAAGTGGGAGTCTGTAGGAGATATGCCCTAGAGGCAATAATAAATGTTATTGATTATCTCCCTGTTCATAATTATGTTTATGTTCCATGCTATAACTGCAATGATTCTCGAGTCTACAAATAAAACGAGGCTTGGAGGAAGACTCATATGCACGTGTGGGATAATAAACGATAAAATGTATTCCTAGTCAAGCCTCTATGACTGGCTCAAGTGTTGCATGATGGTTCTGTTTTCCTGATCATGGGCATGTCTATGCCAGCAACTTTGAGGGCACAATGTTATAAGAACATTTGTGTTGAATCGACCCGATTGATGTTATGCTATGAGATTCATTCGTCACAAGTTAATGGTTAATAACACAGAGATGGTTAATGTTTGCATAATTCCTCAGACCATGAGAGTATCGAGTTTCTTCATGCTTGATTCATGAACTTTGGGGTTTGTTAAACATCATCCGTAACTGGATGGCTATTACGGCGGCTTACGGGTTCATGGGAAAGTATGTCAAGTAACTTGATAGCTCAAGATTGGGATTTGCTCCTCCGACGATGGAGAGATATCTCTGGGCCCTCTCGGTGTTACGGTATCCATCATCGTCTGGCCAGACACAGGGTGATTTGATCACAGGGATGCCGGAACACAGTAACGAGAAAAGAGAACAATACCGGTAACGAGGTAACTAGCATAGTGGACAAGTTGTTGATCCACGGGAATGCCAACATGTCTCACCTCGGGTATTTGTAACATATCGCGAAGCAACAGGAATAGCACACGGCAACTGGAGGTTCACTCGAATATTCATTCGTGTGGGTATAGGGGTCAATATGGGTGTCCACGGCTCCGATGTTGATCATTGATCGGAAGGGGTTCCGTGTCATGTCTATACTTCACCGAACCTATAGGGTCACACGCTTAAGGGTCATCTATCTGCTGAATACTAGACAGGGAGTCTGAGAGAAAATCACCGAAAAAGTTTCGGACAGCAGAAAAGTTTCGCAGAGAGAACACCGGATGAGTTTCGGTGAAACTGAAAAGTTGTTTCGGGGTATTCCATTAAGTCAAATTGGTTTCGGCACATGCCTGATAATTCTTGGAGGGTGCCAGAATCATTCTGGAAACTTTTGGGAATTTTCTGGAAGAAAAACCGGAAATGTTCCGGAGCTGCCGGAACCGCTTCAGATGCTTTTCGCAGATGAAATCACTAAACTGGAATTGTTCCAGAACGCGTTGAAAATTATTTTAGTGGGTACTGGAAATGTTCTAAGCCCACATAAATATTTTCAGTTCGAACGGACGCTGAAAAATGTCATCATGAATAGTGAAAGTGCTTTTTGGGTTACTTTTTGGAAAGCCATTATTTTGGGTTTTGTCCCAAGATATTTTTTGGGGGGTGACATGGATGGATGAGGCTCCCTTGGGGGGGCCCCTCCTAGGTGTGGCCGGCCACATGGGGGCTCCTCCTTGGAGCCCCCTCTTGTGCCTTGGTTTCACATTTGGGTCCTTGTGGAAGGACTTCATTCATGTGCTTTTGGGTTTTCTTGTAAAACCACCCTACCCCTTGGGATTTCCTATAAATAGAGGTGGAGGGGCAGCCCTCCACACTCACTCCTTCTCACATACAAGTGCCATGCAATGATCTGGCTTCTCTCTCCCTCCCACGAAAAGAGTTTCGTAGAGCCGAAAGGCTGTCTGGGTTCCGGTGGGAACTAGTTCTGGACGGCGAAGCCCTGCCGGATAGATGACACCGTATGTGTGCAACTCTGTAGAGAGGTCGTAGTTTCGATCTTAGTGCCCGAGGGGCTGTTCGTGAGTGCCTCCCGAAGGGCTGTCCAAGTGACGGTCCAAGTTCTGTGAGTCCTCCCGAAGGGCTGTCCGAGTGACCGTTCGAGTTTCGAAGGTCCTCCCGAAGGGCTGTCCGCGACACCGTCCGGGGGACTGTTCGACCGCCTCCCGGAGGGCTGTCCGAAGGGAAGACGAGGGTATACATCCTCGCGGTTGGGAGGTTGTAAATCCTAGCTGCGGGGATCTGCACCGCCGATCGTCATCGACTCTACTTCCGCTGCGCTACGAGTCGGTAACGAAAATGATCAAACCTTGTTTGCAGTCTCCATAGTGGTCCTGGGCTGGTGCGTAGGTCGGAAAATTTTTGTTTTCTGCTGCGTTACCCTACATGGGGCTCGGGGGCTGGCCGGCTTGACCACCACCCGCCGTCCCCCTTAGCACATCCCGGCGTGTTCGGGTTGCCGCGGCCCTCCACTTCGCCCTACGCCACAGTACCGGCTTCGGCTGTTGGCCGGCAAGAACTATGGGCCAGAGCACCAACACGCTGCGAAACACTAAGTTGGGTCCGCCGGATTAGCCAACTCGGCCTCGCCATGCTAAGTTGCCGGCTTCGCCGGCTGTTGCCAGCCGGCCCAGTGGGTGTTTGGCTCGCGCTCAATGTTTGAAGGGCCTAAGTACCGCGTGCCCCTTCCAAGGGCCGAACTCCTTGTCAAAGACCGGAACCCGGCTGTTCGACTCACGGGGGGGAGGCCCAAAGGGGAAGCAAGCAAGAAAACAGCTCGAAAAACAAAGAGCAAAAGCATAAACACTCGCAAGAATATTTACATCATGAGGAAATAGGCCCAAGGCCAAAGTTCATTACATTCACCAAACACCCTAGTGGGTGGGTGGACCTGCTATTTAACAGAAAATGCTGGAAAGATAAAACAGGGCGGCTTCAGCTTCAGACAGCTCCCGCGTCGGGTTGCGCAGCCGCCGGCTCCCCCTCGGTGGCCTCCGGGTTCACCGAGGTGCTGGTATCTTCCAACCCGGCGTCCTCGTCTGCATAGGGACCCGACTCCTCAGAACTGCCCTGCGGGTCGTCCAACCATAGGCCGAAGTCATCCGGAGGCACCACCCCGCCGTTGTCCGTCCGCTCCAGCTGGAACTCGTCATGCAGCGCGAACCCGGCTATGTAGCTGGCACTAGCGGCGATCCGGCCAGCCTCCGCCTACAGTTGGCGCTCCGCGCCGGCTCGCTGGCCCATCAGCCGGTCCAGCGCCAGGTCCTGGTACCAGGACATAATGAACCGCAGCGCCATCTCGGCGCCAGCACGAGCGGCGGAGACACGCCACGCGTGAAGCTGCACCGGTCCGGCCTCCAGCCACCGCGCCAGCCGCGAGAAGCTGTTTGGCACGACGGCACCGGGCCAGAGGGCCGTCGTCATCCCAGCACTAGCCCCGGAGACCCGTGCCATCTGCTCGCCCAAGACCTGCAGGCGAGCCTCGACGGCGGTCATGATCTCCGAGAAGGTCCAGGCGATGTTTGGGTCAACCCCGGAGCCCATGACCCCCTGCGGTGACCGCTGAAAGCGGATAGCCTCCTCCACCGTCCGGTGCGTCTCTGGGAAGTGCCCTGACAAGAAGAAGAGCAAGACGATTGGCAACAAAAAAAGAAAAGCCGGCTTCACAGCCCGGCAAAGTCAAAAAAGAAGCACTTACTGGCGAAGGTCTTGTCCAGGTGTTGCGCTTCAAGCAACATACCGTGCCGTTCTAGGTTGCTAGCACGGTCGCGCGCCTCAAGTGCCTTCTCCAGCGTGGCGACCCTGTCAACGGCCGCCTTCATCTCGGTGTCCTTGGCAGCTGCCGCCTTCTCGTGCTCCTCGTTGAGGAGGAGGAGCTCCGCCTGGTGAGCCTCCGCCGCCGTGGCCGCTGCCGTCTTCAGACGCTCCACCTCGGTCTGGAGTTGGCCCTTGTCGTCGGCCAGCTGGTCGCGCTACTGGCCGGCTTTGACGAGGGCCTGCTGGGCCTCCACCGCCTTGGCCGCCCCTGCCTTAAGGCGCTCCACCTCGGCCTGCAGCCGGCTCTTGTCACCGGCCAGCTGCTCCTGCAGCCGGCCGGTTTCGGCAAGCGCCCGTTGGGCCTCCGCCGCCTCCACCTTCAGCTCTCCCACCTCAACCCGAAGCCGGCCGGCATAGGTGATGGCCAGGTCGCGCTGGTGGCCGGCTCGGATCAGCCGGGTTCGCCAAGCCGCCACCTCGGCTGCGGCAGCTGCACAACAAAGAATCAGAATCAAAACAAAGTCAAGACTACTTTAAGATTCGACCCAACTACTACATAGTTGGCCTGAATCTCGGGGGCTACACCCAATGGGTGCGCTAGCGCGCCCCCACAGAGCACACAAGAAACTTACCTTCAGCGAGGCAGAGCGCCTCCTCCCTGGCAGCGAGCCACGCCATGAGCTGCTGGTGCTTGTCCGAAAGCCGGTTGTAGACGCCGACCCGGTAAGCATCCAGTTGCTGCAGAGAACATGAGTCAGCACAAGACAGAGCATTAAGATTCGACCCAACTACTACATAGTTGGCCCGAATCTCGGGGGCTACACCATGTGGGTGTGCTAGCGTGCCCCCACTGATCAGCCGCAAGAAGAAGAGCATAAGACAGAGGGAAGAACTTACCAGCACGGCGCGTTCCAGCTCTCGTGCCCGCTCCGCTTCAGCCTGAGCGAAGGCCTGAACCCGCTCCGCGTGCCCGCGGAGACGCTGGCTCACGGCGGCCATCGTCGCCTCCTCCTACGTCAGAGGCCCGAAGACGGCCTGACTGGGCCCAGCCCCGGCCGGCTGCGACCCGGCAGCAAGGCGACCTCCTGGTGCCCCGGGCGGCTACCTGACCACCAGGGCGTGCTCGCCGCTCGACGGCCCCTCCACGACCGGCCTCCCCTCCGGCACGACGGCTGACGTCGCCTGCGGCGCCGTGTCCTGTGGCGCCCCACCCATCGGCGCTTGGGGTGCCCCGTCCGCTGTCACCTGCGGCATCTCCTCCAAGGCGGCCCCGCCTCCTCCTCCCTCCACCTCCGCCCGCTCGACCTCTTTGGTCCGCGGCGGAGTGTCATCCCCGATCATAACGACCTCCCGGTGGTCCACCGCCATCTCTGCCCGGCCGCCCGGGCCGTGCTCCTCCTCCACCGGCGGCACGACGGCCGCCGGGTGCGCACCCGCCGGCGCCTCCGGCCACGCCGGCCAGGCCCGGTCCGCCGCCTCCAGCTCCACGAGGGCCTTGTTGCGGTCCCTCCAAGCGCAGAGCTTCGTATTCGCCGGGTCCAGGCCAAGGTCTTCCTCAGCCGAGTCCTCGGGCAAATCGATGCTGCTGGACCGGGTCCCCGGGAATGCGAAGCCGTCCCCAGACGCGGCGTCCGTCACTGCCAGCGCCAGCGCCATTGGCGACCTGGATCACAGCAAAATGAGCACATGAAGAAAACAGCTCGGCAGCTCGCCGGAGTCAACAAGGTAACATACCCGACCACCAGCGGAACAGTCGGCCTCACCATCACCACCGGGGTGGGGTGGTGCTTCCTCTTGGCGGGCGGCTTGCCGCCCGCAGCTGGGTCTGTCGCGCGCTTGGCGGCCGGCTTCCTCGGCGCCTCGTCCTCCTTCCCGTGCGGCCGGCTAGCTGGTGCCGGCGCACGAGACGACCCGGCCCCGGCCGCGTCGCCGCCTCCTCCCCTCGGCGGCACTGCATCACCAACGTGCGCCAACATCCCTGCACCATCCGTCAACCAATCTCATAAGGGATCAGGGTGCAGAAACTTACCCGCGTGGCGCGCTGCGCCGGCATCGGCGTCGGCCGCCTCCGGGTCCCCGCCCAGGACTGCCGCATCCTCCGAGCCGGCCCGCATCACCTGCGTCGTCGCCCCATCATATGGATGCCGGATGGCATTCAGCAGCACCTCCCTCGTCGCATCGGGGCGGAGAAGAAGATGAGAAGCAGCAAAGTACGAAGACCAGGGACTCACCGCCGGTGCCGGGTTCTCGTGGCTGTAGGGAGACTTCCCGAACCGCCATTCCTCCTTCAGCCCGGCCTTCGAAATGTCGTTGACCTGGCTGGCGATCTGCCCTGGCAGCAGGTGCCGGGACGACATCCTGTTGGGGTCTTGAAGGCCGGTCATCTCGCCGATGATGTGTGTCCGGCGCTGCAGCGGCAGCACCCGACGCATGATGAAGGCGGCAATGAGGTCTGTACCGGTGAGCCCCTCCCACGTCGCCATCTCCGTCGGCCGGGTGCACAGGTTGAGCACCTCCTGCGTCGGGTTCTTGGGGAAGTAGGACCTGTTGGTCTTCCCCTGCGGCATCGCATCGATGAAGGGCGGCAGGTTGATGCGGTCCGCGCCGAGGTTGCGGAAGTAGAAGAAGTAGTTCGGCCATTTCTTGGCAGAGTCCTCCAACGGCATCTTGGGGCACCCCCCACGTGTCCGCGTCGAGATGACGGCGGCCCTGCAGGCGGACATAACGCCGGCCTCCGGCCCCTGCTGCTTCAGGAAGAAGAAGCGGACCCAGAGGTCGACGGTGGGCTCGACGCCCAGATACCCCTCGCACAGGGTGACAAACCCCGAGAGCTGCAGAATCGCGTTCGCGCCCAAATGGTGCAGCTGGATCCCGAAGAACTCCAGGAATACGCAGAAGAAGTCTCTCGCGGGGAGACCAAACCCGCGCTTGAAGTGCGTGAAGAAGACCACGTGCTCGGTCCCCTCCGGGCGCGGCTCCCACTCGCCGTCCGGCAGGCGCACGACCACCTCCGTCTCCGGCGACAGCCGCCGCGTATCGAGCAAGTACTGGACGTCACCCGCGGTGATGGTGGATCCCATCCACGAGCCCAACGACAGCGCCATCAATGGTGAGGGGCGCAGGAAAGAAGACAAGAAAAGAGAGCGGCGGCGAAGTTTCGCTCAAGAACAGCAGAGCGTCGCGGCGTGAGACGGCCGCAGAAGCAAGAACGAGAGAGGAGGAAGAAGATGGGGGCGGCGAAGTCATGCAATCTGCGCATTTTCGTTGATACAAGCGGGACCTCCTCAGGCCTGACCAGAGGTAGTCCGAGGACATATTTCCATGCTAGTTCCTCCTCTTCAAACCCGGGGAGAACCTCGATGCCTAGGAGTTGTTCAACAGTGACACCGGCCTCTTTAGCCATCTGCCTATGAGCGTCGGTTATTTCTGGCTTATCAGCGATACTCACATGTGATTTACAATGAGCGGGGGGATCGACTGCACTGTCGTTCTCCCAGCTGGGGAACTATTTTCCCGCTTTTATTACTACCTGCTTGGCTCGAGCTCGACTCCTTATCTTTTTGTGCATGATATGACTTCTTAATAGAGCGCTCATAGTCTGAGTCCATTATCTTCACAGCCAGTTTAGCCATATCGACAAAGTGTTGTAGGACTTCCTCAGGTATTTTCTCCTTTGGCGGCGGGGCGGTTTCTTCGCAAAAAAGGCCTTCACTTCGGCATCCACTATGGCCTTGTTTTCCTCGTCACTCCTATCGCAAGCTAACTTCTTTTTGGCAGGAGGAGAGGCTTTCTTGCTTGGTGCTCTCTTCCGCTTTGGAGAAGGCTGACGCGCCCGAGATCGATATGGCAGACTTGCGCTGATGGGCTCCGTCTCGGGGTGGGGCGGTGGAGTCGGCTAACGCGGTGGCGGACTAGCGCCGCGCTTTGTCTCGGGGTGGGGCGGTGGAGTCGGCTGACGTGGCGGACTTGGAGGAGGAGTCGGCTGACGCGACTGACTTGGAGGAGGAGTCGATGTCCTTGGAAAGACGATGCAATCCTTTCTCCATAAAATAATATGACGTATGGTGTCTCCCAGTGTGTGCTCCTCCTCACCTCCAGGAATGTCAAGCTCTAGCTCGTCATATCCCGACATCACTTCATCCACCCCGACACGAGCATAGCCAGCTGGAATCGGATTACCATGGAAGGTTGCTTCAGGGGGATTTGGTCAAGCATAGCCGTCCGCCACCTTCATGGATACGTTCTTCACTTTCATGTGTAGCTCACAAGGTGTCGAAACTTTGATATCATCCACAGGGTATCTAGCCAGCAGTGCATCATCGGCCAGTGTGGAACCCACGCTACTTTTCGGTATAGATGGGACGATGCTATCCAATGTTGGATCTGCTTGCTGCTGCCGCTGAGACGCCCTTTCCTGGCTAAGTGAGTCGATCTGCTCCTGCTGCCGCATGAAAGCGCATTCCAACTCCGCGTGCTTTGATTCTACCTGTTGAAGGCGGTCTGCTTCCAGCTTCTTCTGCTCCTCCTCCTGCTTCTTATTTCTCGCATGGCTTCTGTAAGTGGGGTTCCAATCTGCAAACCCCTCAAACCACGAAACAAGACATTTGCCTCGTGTTCATCCCGGGTGTTCAGGATTCTTCAAGGCACGCGTAAGCTCGTCGTTCTCTCTCTCGGGCTTGAACGCCCCCGTTCGAGCCTCTTCTATTGCAACAAGTAAAGCGTCGGAGGCTTCTTTAAGACTTGCCCGCTCCATAACCAGCCCTGTCTTTGGGTCCAACTTTCCCCCATGCGCATAAAACCAAGTCCTGCACCTGTCGGGCCAACTCAATGTAACTGGAGTGACCCCTGCAGCAATCATATGTTCCTTAGATTGATCCCACTTAGGCCAGCCGACCTGGTAGCCACCTGGCCCCAGAACATGGTGAAACTTTTTTTTGCAGCATTAATCTTGTTTTTCCTCGACCGTTCCTGAGCTGCTTCCGATTCCTTGAACTTCACAAAAGATTCTGTCGGGGGGATGAACCCCGGGCAGGCAACGGAACCCGGATCCTTTTCAAAAACACCGGGGACGGCATCGCCCTTCAATTCGGCTCACACTTGGTCGGGTTCCTCAACCCGGCCAAGACTGCAACGCGGCCAGGCCGGCTGGCGCGTGTCGGCCGATCCCGGCAAACCAAGACTTCTCCAGCAAGCCAGCACCCTCGTGGCGTCTTCCTCAACCCGGCCACGGGTCAGCTCCCGTCCCATCCAAGGCGTATGACGGAACAAGTCCCCATAGAGGGGATGAGCGCGGCCACAGTGACCCACCAACTCCTCTGACTGGCAGGAGCGTGGCTACAGTGGCCCACCTACTTCGCTGACCGAGGCCGGCGTGGCAACAGTGCAATCCAGTCCCGCTGACACAAGCCGATGGCGGCCGGGCGATACGCCACTGTGGCTGAGCCGGCCCAACCACCCCGTGATGCACGACAAGACGGAGAACAGTGCCCTCTGGCTCATGGGGCCCGCGCCCGGAGAACCCGGCGAATCCTGGCACCCGGCGGGTCCCAGCACCGGCTTCCCGGATGCTGACATCCCGGCCCCGCGCCCATGTAGCTTTACCATTGTATCCCTGGGGGGTTGACCTATAAAACCCCCCAGGAGGCCTCCATGCACGGGCGGAACACAGACGATCAGATCATCAGTAGAACACACATATACACCAGGAGAAGGGGCAGCCTTAGCTTTGGCATGTCTTCCTTCCTCCTCCGAACAGCTCTAGGAGCAACTCTGTACTACCACATATAAACCACTCTCGGCAGGACTAGCGGTGTTAGCTCTCCGGAGAGCCCCGAACCTGGGTATGTCTTGCGTCCCTCGCTCGCTCATGCCGACCCCACCTCTGGAGCCCACCGGTGCCCTCGAGACTCCTCCTCTCTTTAGCCATCCTATGGCCTCTGCCATGCGCCCACCACGACAGAGTCCAAGTGATCTCTTGCCTTCTCCAGTGTTCCCTTGAATTCTGGAGTCTGCTTTCCTTCTGCTTCATACTTGCCCCATATTCTTTTCTTGTGGTTGCAAAATTGTGCGGCCTTCTTCTTAAGAGCACTCTTCTTGACTTTCTCCTGTTCTGCATCTATCAAAAGCTCTGGTAGGGTGAAATGTGACATGAGTGATTCCCAAAGCAGATCTTTTGCTCTTTCGGAGACAAAACTAACTTCTTGATCTCCCTTTGGCTTATTCCATTCTTGAATGGAGATCGGGATTTGGTCCCTGACAATAACTCTGCACTGATGCTTAAATTTGTCTGCATTCTTTTTAGGAGCAAGCGGTTCTCCACATGGTTTGATCGCATCGATGTTGTACTTTATGCCAGCCTGCAACCTTTTGGCCAGGCCTCGTACTGCCCTGCTTGTAGAAGATTTGCTCGATCCGGAGGGCTAAAAGAAGAAACATCGATTCGTTAATATATATATATATACAAATCAATTAATACATGTAATGATCACCAGAGGCCTTATATATATACCTCGCCAGTCTTTGTTAATTGAAGAACATTTCCTTCGCCATCATCGTTTGTGCAGCCTTCATCTCTTCGTTCGTCTTCATCAAATATTTCCTCATCGGAATTGTTTAGATATTGTGAGCCGTCATCTTCAGGTTCATTCTCTGGGCTCGGGGAGCGTATGATGTTGAACATGATCTCTTCTCCGGCTCTATCGGTATCGTCCATAGCTTATCTTAACTAATCCAGAAGAAAGATAAAACAATTTAGTATTCAAATTAGAATGCAATCAATAAGGAAAAACTGAATCATAGTAGATAATATGCATCTCGAATAATATCACTAATACATCTCGAATAATCCAGATAATATGCATCATCAAATATTATCGAATATAATCTCGAATACATCTCGAATATTATCGAATATAACCTCGAATACATCTCGAGTATTATCACTAATACATCTCGAATATTATCATATAACATCACTAGAAAATACAGATCGAATATTATCGAATAATCTAGTTCACTCGCGGTTCCTGAGGCGCGAGCGGTGGACACCCAAAGAGAAGGAACCATCATAGGATCATAACTCGGGTGAGATCCCTGAAGAACCTGCCAGGTATTGGAGAACCTGACGTCCAACGCAACCATGTAGCGATGGACATGCTCGTCCTCCTCCCTGACACGGGGACGTACCACCTCCTCGGGGGCCGGCTACCTCCGCACCGAAAGTGGCCCACGCGACCGCCACCAAAGAAGCTCTGGGTGGACGACGGGAGCCCGGTTCCTCACCAAGCTACGCACCCCGGAAGGTAGCACCTCCCAGTGCCAGCCCGACGGAGCCCAGTCCCAGACATGGCGCCTCTCAAGCAGGTTGTCGCCACCGAGACGACTACGAGGATGCGGGCCGGGCATCGCTGACGTCGAGAACAAAGTCTTATGAAAACAAATTCCTATGCAATAATTATCCTTTTATTATGCTACTCATATTTAATAAACGTTTACAACTCATTAACATTTAACATCCCTTTAATTAACTTCCATATATATTCTTATGAAAACAAAGTACACGAAAAAAGAAACCTAACATTTCTATTCATCCATTTAACATCCATACCTATCTATCATTTCTATTCATCCATCATTCTAACATACATCAATATATAACATCTATCCATCTAACATTCATCTACACAAAAAAATTACATACTCCCACACTAATTCATCTACACAAAAAAACTAACATTCCTATTCATCCATTTAACATATCTATTCTTATGAAAACACAACCATGCATCCATGAATCTAACAGTTCAAAAAAATGAAAAAAAAGGAAAAAAAACACCGGAGATCGAGGGGCGGCGAGCTCACAGCGGGGTCGAGGCGACGGCGAGGCTCGATCGGGGAGGTGGGCGTGAGCGGTGTCGACGGGGCTCGGCCGGGGGAGGAGGTGCGGGCGGCATCGCGTGGGGAGGAGGCATGGGCGGCGTCGCGTGGGGAGGAGGCGCGGGCGGCCGGCGTCGGGGGCAGTGATGATCTCCGGCGTCGGGGGAGGCGACGGCATAGCAGCCTAGCGGCGTCCTCTGTAGTGGTCGGCGTCTAGAGAAAGCAGATGAACTCTGAAAATTTGCAAGTGTTGCTTATATGCAGAGACCTTTAGTCCCGGTTGGTGGCACCAACCGGGACTAAAGGTGAATTTTCACCAGGCCAAGCGGCGGGAAGCCCATGCCTTTAGTCCTGGTTGGTGCCACCAACCAGGACTAAAGGGGGGCCTTCAGTCCCGGTTGGAGCCACCAACCGGGACTAAAGGCTCGGTGCTGGCACGCCGCAGTGCGGTGGATGTTTAGTCCCACCTTGCCAAGCGAAGGGCGCCCAGACCTGTTTATAAGCCCCGCCGCGGCTGCTCCTTCGAGCTTCTCTCTAAAGCAGGAATGTGGGCCTAACGAACCTCTCTCGGCCCTGTTGGGCCTACTTGCCCCGCGGGCCTGCATCCTGGCCCAACTAGTAGTTGGGTTTCTAGTCGTATGCAGGCCGTGGTGGCCTAGTAGGCGGGCATTTTTTGTTAATTTTTTTAATTTGTAGTCCCGGTTTGTGGTGGCAACTGGGACTAAAAGTCTTTTTCCAGTTTTTTGTTTTGCTGTTTGCTTTATTTATTTTCTTTTGTTTCTACTTATAGCCAAATATTTAGAGTTTTTGAGTGAATCTTTTTGCTTTAGGTCACAAAAATTATAAACTTTCTGTTAGTGCCAGTAGTTTTCAAATTTTAATAGTTTAAATTAGAATTCTTCAAAATTTGTGTGAATCACTAGTTTGTGAATAACTTTACTTTTAAAAAAGATTTTTCAGTGATTCTTTTTCCTGCTGTTTAATATTAGTGTGTTTTATCATTATATTCAATTTGTTAATTTTTAGGTTATTTTAAATGGGTGTTTTAATTAAAAACAGATTTTGTTTAGCTCTTTTAGTTTTATAGCTCAAAATTTTCATTAAATACATGAAAAATAGCGAATGAAGTCAGAAAGGGTTGAAAATTGATGACGTGGCTTTGAATGGTGCATATTGAACGCACAGAAAGTCTAGAGTTAAAATAATTTTAAAAAATCAAATGCCTTTGTAACAGATGAGTTTTCGTCTGAAACCCTTATACTTCGAAAGAGATTGTCCATTTTGTACACGAAGTGCATCCAGTTTTTGTCGTAACCCTCTCAACTTTTTAGCACATGCTATGTGGGTAAAATGATGATACCATGCCAAGTTTCAACCTTTTCAGAGTTCATTTGTAGTGCTATTCAATTTCAGGGTCATTTAGCTCAAAAAATTCATTAAATGCATGAAAAATAGCGAATGAAGTCAGAAAGGGTTGAAAATTGATGGCGTGGCTTTGAATGGTGCATATTGAATGCACAAAAATTCTAGAGTTAAAATAAGTTTAAAAAATGAAATGCCTTTGTAACAGATGAGTTTTCGTCCGAAACCCTTATACTTCGAAAGAGATTGTCCATTTTGTACACGAAGTGCATCCAGTTTTTGCTGTAACCCTCTCAACTTTTTAGCACATGCTATGTGGGTGAAATGATGATACCATAAGTTTCAACCTTTTCAGAGTTCATTTGTAGTGCTTTTCAATCAATAAATGCATGAAAAATAGTTAAATATTTTGTTTGGACATAATTGCATTGACTAACTCCTACATAATGTTTCTTTGCGTTTCAAATGCCAAAACACATATACCACTAACTATTACAAAGATTCCCTCTGGTTTGTCTGAAGTGGGACTTTCCAGATAAGTCCGGAAACTCACTAGAGAAGAAAGTGATGACGGTGAAGCCGGTCACATCCCAGAGTGGGATCTTGGGGTATAAAACTTTTTCTTCGCGCGTGTCCCTTTGCGCCGTAACCATGGACAATCTTCATCATTTAACAGGATGCTTGGGTCAATCGCCACTGTGAAGGGAGCAATTTCATGAAACTTTTCATAATCTTCTGACATGTCTGTCTTGTCCTCCACTCCCATGATGTTTCTTTTCCCTGAAAGAACTATGTGCGCTTTGGCTCGTCGTATGATGTATTCGCCTCCTTATCTTTTCTTTTCCTCGGCTTGGTAGACATGTCCTTCACATAGAAAACCTGCGCCACATCATTGGCTAGGACGAATGGTTCGTCTGTGTACCCAAGATTGTTGAGATCCACTGTTGTCATTCCGTACCGCGGGTCTTCCTTTACCCCGCCTCCTGTTAGATTGACCCATTTGCACCAAAACAAAGGGACCTTCAATTCACGTCCATAGTCAAGTTCCCATATCTCCTCTATGTAACCATAATACGTGTCCTTTGGCCTATTGGTGTTTGCTACATCAAAGCGGACACCACTGTTTTGGTTGGTGCTCATTTTATCTTGGGTGATCGTGTAAAATCTATTCCCATTTATCTCGTACCCTTTGAAAGTCAATATAGTCGAAGCTGGTGACTTGGCCAGTAAGTACAGCTCATCTACAATAGTGTCGTCATGCATGAGACGTGTCTACAACCAACCGCCGAAAGTCCCCATGTGTTCACGTGTAATCCAGTCGTCAGACTGCTCCAGGTGTTTGGAGCGTAGAATATTCTTGTGTTCCTCAATATACGGAGCCACTAAGCTGGAATTTTGTAGAACTGTGTAGTGTGCTTGCGCCCAAGAATGCCCGTCCCTACATATTACTTGGTCCTTTCCTAGCGTGCCTTTTCCACCAAGTCTGCCCTCATGCTGTGATTTGGGAACACCAATCGGCTTAAGGTCAGGAATAAAGTCAACAGAAAACTCAATGACCTCCTTTGTTTCATGGCCCTTGGAGATGCTTCCTTCTGGCCTAGCACGGTTATGAACATATTTCTTTAAGACTCCCATGAACCTCTCAAAGGGGAACATATTGTGTAGAAATATAGGACCTAGAATGGCAATCTTATCGACTAGGTGAACTAGGACATGCGTCATGATATTGAAGAAGGATGGTGGGAACACCAACTCGAAACTGACAAGACATTGCACCAAATCATTATGTAACCTTGGTAGGATTTCTGGATCGATTACCTTCTAAGAGATTGCATTGAGGAATGCACATAGCTTCACAACGGCTAATCAAAGTTGTCCGGTAGAAGCCCCCTCAATGCAACCAGAAGCAATTGCGTCATAATCACGTGACAGTCATGAGACTTTAGGTTTTGGAACTTTTTCTCTGCCATATTTATTATTCCCTTTATATTCGACGAGAAGCCAGACGGGACCTTCATACTGAGCAGGCATTCAACGAAGATTTCCTTCTCTTCTTTGGTAAGAGCGTAGCTGGCATGACCCTGATACTGCTTTGGATGCATGTCGTCTTTTTCGTGCATACGTTGCTGGTCCTCCCGTGCCTCCGGTGTATCTTTTTTCTTCCCATACACACCCAAGAAGCCTAGCAGGTTCACGCAAAGATTCTTCGTCACGTGCATCACACCGATTGCAGAGCGGACCTGTAGTTCTTTCCAATAGGGTAGGTCCCAAAATATAGATTTCTTCTTCCACATGGGTGCGTGTCCGTCAGCGTCATTCAGAACAGATTGTCCGCCAGGACCCTTTCCAAAGATTACTTTTAAATCCTTGACCATATCAAGTATATCACGACCAGTACGGTGGCGAGGCTTCTTTCGGTGATCTACCTCACCTTTGAAATGCTTGCCTTTATTTCTTAAGAGATGCTTGATCGGAAGAAATCGACGATGTCCCAGGTACACATTCTTCTTACATTTATCCAAATATATACTTTCGGTATCATCTAAACAGTGCATGCATGCGTGATATCCCTTGTTTGTCTGTCCTGAGAGGTTACTAAAAGCAGGCCAATCACTGATGGTTACAAACAGCAATGCTCGTAGGTAAAATTCCTGTTGTTTGTGCTCATCCCACACACGTACACCTTTTTTGTCCCACAGCTGTAAAAGTTCTTCAACTAACGGCCTTAGGTACACATCAATGTCATTGCCGGGTTGCTTGGGGCCTTGGATGAGCACTAGCATCATAATGAACTTCCGCTTCATGCACAACCAAGGAGGAAGGTTATAGATACATAGAGTCACAGGCCAGGTGCTATGATTGCTGCTCTGCTCCCCAAAAGGATTAATGCCATCTGCACTTAAACCAAACCATATGTTCCTTGCGTAATCTGCAAAGTCCCCCCAAATTCTCTTGATTTTTCTCCACTGCGACCCAACAGCAGGTACTCTCAACTTCCCGTCTTTCTTACGGTCTTCTTTGTGCCATCGCATCAACTTGGCATGCTCTTTGTTTTGGAACAAATATTTCAACCGTGGTATTATAGGAGCATACCACATCACCTTGGCAGGAATCCTCTTCCTGGGGCGCTCGCCCTCAACATCATCAGGGTCATCGCGGCTGATCTTATAGCGCAATGCACCGCATACTTGGCATGCATTCAAATTATCGTACTCACCGTGGTAGAGGATGCAGTCATTAGGGCATGCATGTATCTTCTGCACCTCTAATCCTAGAGGGCAGACAGCCTTCTTTTCTTCGTATGTACTGTCGGGCAATTCGTTGTCCTTTGGAAGCATCTTCTTCAACATTATCAGCAACTTTTCAAATCCCTTGTTAGATACACCATTCTCTGCCTTCCATTGCAGCAATTCTAGTAAGGTACCCAGCTTTTTCTTGTCATCTTCGCAATTTGGGTACAATAATTTCTTGTGACCCTCTAACATGCGCTGCAACTTCAACTTCTCCTTTTCACTTGTGCAGTTTCTCTTTGCATCAAGCAATGGCCCGACCAAGATCATCAGCGGGCTCATCTGATGCCTCTTCTTCAGCTTCTTCCCCCATTGTAGTACCATCGTATTCAGGGAACCCATGGCCAGGATAGTGGTCATCATCCTCTTCTTCTTCATTCTCTTCCATTAGAACCCCTCTTTCTCCAGGCTTGGTCCAACAGTTATAGCCGAACATGAAACCGGAAGTAAACAGGTGGATGTGAATGGTTTTTGAGTTAGAGTAATTGTGATCATTCTTACAAACACCGCATGGACAACACATAAAACCATCCAGCCGCTTGTTTGCCTCAGCCGCAAGCAGAAAAGTACGCACGCCATCAATGAACTGGGGACAGCGTCGGTCATCGTACATCCACTGCTGGCTCATCTTCATTACACAACACCGAAAAGACCAAATTAATACAAGTTCATGCATAAAGTTCATACACACTTACTCTCATAAAACAACATACAAACTATCTAGCTAAAGCATTTAAATGCAACAACAAATGCAATCAAGATCGCAACTAAGGTAACAATTGATCCAACAGCATAGTGATACCAAGCCTCTTTATTAACGGCATATTTTCTAATCTTTCTAATCTTCAAGCGCATTGCATCCATCTTGATCTTGTGATCATCGACGACATCGGCAACATACAACTCCAGTTTCAGCTTCTTTTCTTCAATTCTTTTCAATTTTTCTTTCAAATACTCGTTTACTTTTTCAACTAAATTTAACTTCTCGACACGAGGGTCGGTTGCAATTTCTGGTTCACATACCTCCTAGATAAAAATATCTATGTCAACTTGATGGGCATAATTGTCATAAACACGAAACGCAACAAATAGTTATAAAAAAGAATATATGTACCACATCCGAATCATAAACCGGACGAGGGCTGACGGGGACAGATATCAAAACCATGCCACTATGTATAACAAACAACGATACAGGTAAGAAAATTATACAAGTAACTATCCAAATCATACCAACATGATTTTTTTTAATAAAAAGGATAAGAACAAAAGGCTCACCAAGGTGGTGCCGGCAACGGGATGGTGCGGGCGATCGACGGTGGTTAGGACGGGGACGGGAAGGCACTAAGTAAACAACACCTACACGTATGCAAACTAAGAAGTTAATTTGAGCTCAAATTGCATATAAATCAAATAAATTCCCATAAAATTACTCCCAAACTAAAACCCACTATACTTATAGAGCATTGCATGAGCTAATCTAGCAATGAGAGATGAAAGGACAAAGTTGCTCACCTTTGTGATCACTTGGATAGATGGGGTGCCTTCAAATCTTGACAAATCTTTGGCAAAATGGAGGTGAGCTCGAGCAAGGTGAAGAACAGAGGATTGAAAGGGAAAAAACAGAGAGAATGGGCTCGGGCTGGACGAAGGGTTTATATAGGGACGTATTTAGTCCCGGTTTGTTATACAAACCAGGACTAAAGAAAGAGGCTCGTGGGGGCCCCAGCCTGACACCAGCCTGCCACCATCCCTTTAGTCCCCGTTTGTGTCACAAACCGGGACTAGAGGTACAAAACAAACCGGGACTAATGATGCCCCTTCCCTAGCCGATGGAACCGGGACTAATGGTCACATTAGTCCCAGGCCGTAATCAAACTGGGACTAATGATGTGAATGTAAAGTCGTTTTTCTACTAGTGGGGGAATGTCTGGACGTACAACCTTTGCTGCGGCATGTTAACCACGTAGAGCGGGTATCCTGGATTTTTCGAGGCGACAAGGCTTTTCTCTCTCCGCAGCACATCGTCATGAAGTCTCCTTAGATCACCGTCTATGGCCTCTACCGCTGCCTTAGGTAGGATCGGATCACCGGGGATATGGTATTCCGTCGCACCTTTGATAGGTATACGGCCTTCAACCCGAGGATGCGAAGGCAGCTGGCTCATAGAAGTAGCTTTGCCTCCATTTCGGCCTTTCTTTGGTCACTTACTATGCTTCTTTACTACCGGAAGTGAGCCTACCATACGTTCATCCTCCGGCAATTCAGGCATCAACTCATCATGCTCAAACCCTGAGTCATACTGCTGAGCCATCAATCCTCCATCGTCATAGGCGCAGGTATTGAGATACCGTAGAGGGTCATCATTCTCATCCATGGCATCATGCATTGCTTCTTTGACGGCGGCGACTTCATCAGCCACTAATGGAGCCTCTTCCTCACGTCGTCCACTATCACCCGGCACGACAGGCGATGCTAATTGGGTAGGTGGGGTGTTGGTGTTCATACCTTACTGAGGCTGCTTGGTCGTGGGTGTGCTCCCGGACGCCTCCAGACGAAGTAGACTCTTCGGCCACAACAGGACCCAACTCTTGCAATCGCCAAGCCGCCGCGGGGTCTCATCGTCATCTCCCCCTAGTGCTACTGGAGGAGCCAAATTCTCGTGGCCCGGTTTGACACAGGCCACGGAAACCTTGAAGACGCCGGGGGGGATCGGCCGGCTGTGGAACAATTGTTCCTTCGGCTTCACTATCATCACCTTTCCCATGTCCACCTTCTGGCCGCTGATGGTGTACAGTATGATGCATGGGGTTTCATCGGCCTGCAAAGACATGTCTGCGATGTGAGACATCCAAAAGGCAACAGAAACAGGAGATTATACATATATTGAAAAGGGCCGGTGTGACAGGTAGTTACCGTGAGGGCGTCGAGCTCGGCTAAAGACGAAGCCCCGCCGAGCACGCCAGAGACGGAGAACGAGCTGCTATGAGCAGGTGCGGGAGCAGGTGCTGGTGCAACACTAAACGAGCTGCTCCCGACGAAGTTGGCAAGGGGAAAGGCCGCTGCCTCTTTATCTGGATTTTGCTTGGTCCAATTGATGACAGCCGAAATCCAGGTAGCAAACGAAGATACCATTTACTCTCTTGCAGCACCTACCGTTGCTTTGACTGCCTCGTTCAGCAACTCAGGTCGTATTGCTTCTTTGGTCTCAGCTGATTTCTTACCGACCGCAATCTCAACCTTCTTGTCGATGTTTATTTCATTTAACCTCCATCTTTGCTTCCTCTCCTCGAAGTCCTCATGGTAGTAGTGCTTCCACGTGGCGCCGTCTCCGACATCGTGCATGCATCCATACGACAGTAGAGTGTCCACCGGGAGTCTTTTCAATATGTTCAAGGCCCGGTTGAATGGGGTGTCCCACTTGGGCCTCGCCAACGCCTCAGACGGCGAGTTGCTTTCGGCCGCAATCCTTTGCTACTCTTTCTGCAAAAGGAACGTGGATCGTTTACAAATGTGACTAAACATGCAGTCAAATTGATCAGAAGCTAAAATTAGGGGGTAAATTAATAATTACCAGCAGTCTCATGAACTCCTTCGTGACTGCGTTTGTTTTGAAAACCTTGTTGACTCGGTCCCAATGGTACCGGGCCCTGATGACGTCACACTCCTGCGGGGCGGTGAACTCCGCAAAGGGGTCTGGGATCCCCAAACTTTCGCGTTCCGCGTCCTCCTTGGCCCATATGGGCCTCTTCCCCGCGTAACCACGGCTTCCGAGGTGGTGGCACCCCATGTTCCTCTCTTGAAGCCCCTTCATGTACTCTGACATTTCTATGGCAACTTCGGCAACGCAAGCCTTTTTGAATATTTTGAACTGCTCTTCCGTAATTGTAGGATTATCCTTTACAATCTCGGAGTAGGGTTCCTTTTTGACGATGATACGATGTTTCACCCTTACTTTCCAGGCGGACAATGCGGCGCTAAACTTGCCCATGGTGCGTCTGTTTATCTTCTTCATTGCCGGGTCTTGCCAAGGTCGAGTATATTTGATTTCATCCTGGCCCGGGAAAAAGAATCTCTGGTGCAGCTTCTTTAGGTGGGAGTGCTCCATATTTGGTATCTTCTTTAATTTTTCATCGTTGATGGTGACGGTTTCCCGTAGGATGCAGCCTACTTGATTGCCGTAGCACATGCGCGCTTCCGCAGGCTCTGTTGGCTCGAAATTGTCGGGGTCCACCACCGTGACCACCAGTCTAGTAGTGCCGAGTTGGTTTGGGCGTCGTATCCTCTTCAGTTTTGGTTCTATACCGGCTAATTCGCCGGCATCGATGCCGGTCTCGGTGCTGGTGTCGGTCTCGGCGCCGGTCTCGGTGTCAGTGCTGGTGTCGTTCTCAGTCTCGGATGTGACACGGGGCTACTACAACAACCGTTGCTCCTCCAGATAGTTCAAATAGTTGTCTGCCACCTCATAGACGTTGCAATTACTAGAACCCTCTCCTTCATCGTTGCTAGCCATGTTTCCTATGATTAAGTCTAGTCAATTAATTCTAGACCAAATAAAATGAATAATGACATAAAAAAGGCCTATGTTTTGTCGGAATGTTGATTCATTACCGTTGCGGCAAATCCCAGGCACTCGATATGTCCTAGTTTCTAGCACAAGTCATGCCGAAATTCACGGAAAATTTCGGCATGGCCTTTGCTAAAAAGTGGACAAATCGAGCGCCTGAAATTTGCCGGAACGGAAATGAATCAGCATTCCAGCAAAACATAGGCCACTCGGATCATTTACCATGCACATAACCATCATTTTCCAAATATCACATGTCCACATATCACATGTCCACTTCAAATTTGCATATAACAGGAAGAAAACTATAGAACTTGAAGAAAAATGCAAGCTAGCTAGCTAGTGCAGTGCAAGAAGTCATTTTTCTTCATACTACCTAATTTGAAACCTAGCTAGGGTTAATACTAACTAGTGTTAATCAATTCTGTTTTTTCTTTAAATAGCAACAATTGCTTTAACTAAAAAAATTAAATACCTAGAATTCTGTTAACTACACCTAAAACAACTAAAATACCTAGAATTTTGTTAACTACACCTAAAATACCTAGAATTCTGTTAACTACACCAAAAACACCTAAATTCTTTTAACTACACCTAAAACACCTAAATTGCCTACTAGAACCTCCACCAATAAAAATTCCTAGAATAATATTTCTGTCCTAATTTGATACCTAGCTAAATTCATATATATCAAAATAGCTACCTTGGGTTTATACAAAACCTAGCTACCTAGGGTTCATACTAAAACCTAGGGTTCATACTTAAACCTAGGGTTCATGCCTAAATTCACCTAAGTAAATTAACCTACTGCCCTCTTGCAAAGTATTCACCTACTGTACCACTACTACTCTGCTTAAACCTAGGGTTCATAACTGAATTCACCTAAGTAAATTAACCGAGGCAGAGAGATGAGGGGTGGGGGGCTTATAGAGGGTGCTCGGGGGACACGGTGGCGGGGAGGTGCTCGAGGGAGACGGTGGCGGGAAGGACGTCGAGGGTGGCTCCGGTGGCATCTACGGCGGCTTCGGTGGCGACGAGGGAGGCAGGGGGCGGCGAGGGAGGCAGGGGCGGCGAAGAGCGGATGAGGGTGGCTCCGGGGGCGTCGAGGGCGCGCGGCTCCGGTGGCGGCGACGGCGCGCGGCGACGGTGGCGGCGACGGTGACGGCGACGGGGGCAGGACGGCGAGGGAGAGGCAGGAGACGGGAGAAGAATGGGGAATTGGGGGAAGAAGGGATGCCCGCGCAGGGGTAAGTCAAACTTAGTGGTAGCGCGGTTTGTGAAAGCGCGCTATAGCTAACTTAGCTATAGCGCGGGTTGGAAACACGTGCTATAGCTAAAGTAGCTATAGCGCTATTTTAAAACCAGCGCTACTGCTATTGCTTTCATTTTTTATTTTTCTTTAATTTTCCTTTTCTTTTTTTTCTTTTCTTTTCCTTTTATTTTCCTTTTTTCTTCTATTTTCTTTTCTTTTTTTTCTTTTTCTTTTTTTTTCCTGCTAGGGGAAAGTGAAAGGAAGAGAGGATATGGGGGAGGGGGAGGGGTAGGAAAACGTGGCTGCGCTTTAGCAGTAGCGAGGGCACGGAAAAGGCGCTACTGCTAAGTGGGGCCCGCCATGTGGCTAAGTTCAAACTTAGTTGTAGCGATGTCCCATTAAAACGTGCTACTACTATTTGCTTAGCAATAGCGCGGTTTGTAGACGGGCGCTACTACTATACCTAGCCTGTCGGCAACGGTGTGGCAATTTTAGTAGTAGCGCATTTTCTTGGAGCCACGCTACTGCTATATGGGTAGCAGTAGTGCCCCTGGTGACCACGCGCTATTGTTAATTAGCAGTAGCGCTTTCTTTTAACCCGTGCTACTGATAATCCTCCATGTATAAGGTTTTCCCTAGCAGTGTATTACGGAACACTCCCCAACCACTGGCCGGGGAGGCGGAAGTCGGTGGCTGGTTAAGATAGCGTTTACAGTACGGATCGAGAAGGCTTGATGTACAGTACATAGATACATAGAATCAAACACCCTGCTCCTTGTCAATATTGTCTATCAAGCAATCCAGGGCACAGTCCTCTTGGGAGTACCGAGTAGCAGGCATTACTTGGTCATACACCAGGCGGAGCGGTATTTCTTGCCCGTCCGGTCCCGCTGGGCCAACACAAGCCATATGCTCTGGCTCAAATTTGGTAAACCGGGTCTTCACCATTGCCCAGGCCTCGCGCACTCCTTCTCGGCAAGCCGATATCTTCCATAACTCAAAGCAACGCTGAGCTCCTTTGAAACAATTGGCCAATTCAGCCATCCCTTCTGGAGGTGTCTCTGTCGGCCATAACGCCTTGACCATGCTCTTCATGGCTTTCTGAGCTCGCTCATGCACAATGGACAGCTCCTTTAAAAGGTTCCAAATGAGTTGACCTCTTCTTCGGGTCGCCCGGTCAGGAGACCTAACACAAGGCGTTGCATGTCCTTTACATTCAGGCACTACGAATATCTACGTGCACATAAGTTGAAATATCACTTACCGAACATGCCGCCTTTCAATCTCTGGTTCTCCTCAAGGGCTTGCGCCAATTGAGTTTTCACACTCTCGATTTCTTTGGCCTGTTGTTGGTTTTCCGCCTTCAGTTTATTCTTTTCCTCATAGCTTCGTGTCAGTACTCGGCGGCCAGCTTCGTGCTGTGACTCGGTGTACCTTTGAGATTCTCTAGCCGTGTCCAGGTCCTTTTGTAGTTGACCTATGGATTCAACTGCTATAAGGGAAGCCTGTATTAAACAAGGTACCCTAAATAATTCATGCATTTTAAAGCTTTTCCCTCACCATGGGCTTCGCTGGTGAACTTCTTGACCGCCTCCAGTTTGGCTTTTGCAGCAGCCAACTGTGTTTGGTTCAGCTCGAGGTCCTCGGACAGTTTCTTACTATGTTCCCTCGAAGCCTACAAAATATCACAAATACATATACTCACATATCCTTAACTCGGCCGTCCCGCCCGAATCAAGGCTCGGGGGCTAATGGGTTAGGATTTATGTTAGGTTTTCAAAACTAATCTCGTACCTGCATGTTGGCGGACAGGAGGTTGGCAATCCCCTCAAGACCTGTTCGGGCTGCTCCGAGGTATTCATCCACCAAATTAAACGCATTGAATTCCTGGTCAGAAAATGCGACATGACGCAAGTATTCCTTCCGTCGTCAATGATTCATCACACTTTCAACTTCGGAATTGGTAACTGAGACATCCTCAGGATCCTCTAGAGGCTGGTCTGCGGCAAAATCTCCCGCGTTGACCCCGGCCCGTGCCGAGGATCCCATTCCGGGATTACGCCCTAACACCTCCTGGACGTCTTCGGACGGTGGTGGCGGTGCCCTTCTTCTGCATGTTTCATTAATGTCACGGGTGCCCGCGGCGGCAACTGATACATCTCCAACGTATCTATAATTTTTGCTTGTTACATGCTATTACATTATCATTCTTGGATGTTTTATAATCATTTTATAGCAACTTTATATCATTTTTTGGGACTAACCTATTGACATAGTGCCCAGTGCCAGTTGCTGTTTTTTGCTTGTTTTTTACTTCGCAGAATATCAGTACCAAACGGAGTCCAAACGCAACAAAACTTTTTGGAGATATTTTTTGGACCAGAAGACACCTTGGGGGCCAAGAAAGCACCAGAGGGGATCCCCGTGGGGACCACAAGACACCTGGGCATGCCGGGAGGCCCCCACAGAGGTCTCCTGCACCGCCTCTTCGCCCTATAAATTCCCAAATATTCCAGAAACCCTAGGGGAGTCGACAAAACACAATTCCAGCCGCCGCAAGTTCCAGAACCATGAGATCCAATCTAACACCATCACGGAGGGGTTCATCATCCTCATTGGTGCCTCTCCGATGATGTGTGAGTAGTCCACCATAGACCTAAGGGTCCGTAGGCAGTAGCTAGATGGTTTCCTCTCTCTTTTTGCTTCTCAATATAATGGTCTCTTGGAGATCTATTTGATGTAACTCTTTTTGCGGTGTGTTTGTTGGGATCCGATGAACTTTGAGTTTATGATCAGATCTATATCCATGAATATTATTTGAGTTTTCTTTGATCTCTTATATGCATGATTATTTATAGCCTCGTATTTCTTCTTCGAATCTTTGGTTTAGTAAGGCCAACTAGATCGATTTCTCTTGCCATGGGAAGAGGTGCTTTGTGATGGGTTCGATCTTGCGGTGTCCTCTCCCAGTGACAAAAGGGGCAGCGAGGCACGCATGTATCGTTACTATTAAGGATAACAAGATGGGGTATATTCCTACATGAATAGATCTTGTCTACATCATGTCATCATTCTTATTGCATTACTCCGTTTCTCCATGAACTTAATACACTAGATGCATGCTGGATAGCGGTCGATGTGTGAAGTAATAGTAGTAGATGCAGGCAGGAGTCGGTCTATTGCTCGATGTTTACGGGTTTAAAACCTTCGTGGAACTAATGTTGCATCACCTCGTCTGTGAAGCACAACGTGTGTGCGGCGCCTCTGACCCGGGCTACATCGCGCCGGAGATTGGCTGTCATCCGAGCGCGGTGCTGCTCCCGGGTTCTATCGTTTATATCACGCCAGGCTTGGTATCCGTCCCATCCAGCGGGATCGTACCCTCTAGATCCATAGATGGATCTTGTATGGTCTGTTCTGGTGGTTAAGCCGTGCCGAAGATCGTATGGGTCTTCCGGCTGCATTGGCTCCTTGCCTCTTCGGTGAGGGGGAGCAGGTGGATATTCGGCTTCTATAGTTGTCATGTCCCGTCCTCGAGGGGGGCGGTCGGGCTGGTGTGCCTGAGTATGTCTGGGGGGTATAGGCTCAAGGGCCTCGTTGTCGAATTGTGGCAGTAGGTGCCGTTTTGGGTAGCTTTTGGTTTGGTCCTGCCGCTGATTGCCGAAGCCTTCTTCGGCTGCCAAGACCATCGTCCACCTATCGTTGAGGGTGTTCTGTTCGCCTTTTAGCTGTTGCTGCTTCTTTAAGCTTCGGGCGGTGGCTATTAGTTGTCGTTTAAACCGTTCTTGTTCCAGAAGGTCTTCGGGGATGATGAAGTCCCCGGCTCCGAGGCTTTCCTCATCCTCAGAAAGAGGGAGGTAGTTGCTCTCCTCGGAGTCGTTGAGGTCGTCGGGGTCACCCTGGTCCTCATGCTCTTCCAAGCCATCGGGATGCTGCTCGAGGGCGACGTGGTCGCCGAGGTCTTCCATGTTGTCCGGGGTATCATTTTCTCCGGTGTCCATGTTGCTTTCCCTACTCTTACGCCCCCTGGATCATCTACGCTGTCGTCCGCGTTTGGGCGGCTCCTCGCCGGGCTCATCGCCGTTCCTTCTGGGGATGCCGTCATTGCTCTTCCCAGTGATGTTATCGCCCTTATCGTTGGGGGTGTCCAGCATGTAGATGTCATATGTGAAAGTGGTAGTCCACTTTCCGGTGTTGGGGGTGGTTGGGGAATTTGCGGTATAGGCCATGGCGTCGACATCCTCGTCCATGTCCTTGGCCTCCACAGAGGTGTAGTCCAACATATCGGTTAAATCTTCGACAGTGGCTACTAAGTGGGTGATCGGTGGGATGTAAAATTCCCTGTGGAGTGCCTCCGATCTGATCTGATCGTAGACCGAAGATGGCCCATCTGCAATGCTTATCGACTGGATCCGATCTAGTGTCTCGTTTAAAAGCGAGAGGTCGGCCGGGTTTGTCTTGTGGCGTCTATCGGAGTTATCCTCCGGCGTGACCGCACAGAGGGCGTGCTCGAGGGCTGACTCCTGGTTTCTGGATTCTGGGGTCGGATCCGAGCTCAAGGTTGGATCCGATGTGAGGGTCGCCCCGAAGGCGGGGCGAAGAAGAGGATCCAAAGTTGAAGCTTCGGGATCCGCAGGTTCCTCAGGTGAAGCTGAGAACCCAGTAAAGATCATATCGCCACGGGCATCAGTGACGTACTCTAGGCCGCCGAACCTGATTCCCTGCCCAGGGGCGAAACTGTCGACCTGGTCAAGGTGACCAGTCGAATTGGCATGCAGAACAACGCTGCCGAACGCGAAAAGCTGGCCGGGGATGATGATGTCCTCGGTGCGGATGTCATCGCCGATGACTAGGCGAGCCATTAATCCTTCAGCGATCCGACAACTGAACTCTCAATGAAAGCACCAATGTCGGTGTCAAAACCGGCGGATCTCGGGTAGGGGGTCCCAAGCTATGGATCTTGGATCAATGGGGAACAGGGACAGTATTTACCCAGGTTCGGGCCCTCTCGAAGAGGTAAAACCCTACATCCTGCTTGATTACATTGATGTGTGCATATGGTTACAGAGCTGATCTACCACGAGATCGCATGAACAAAACCCTAGGTGAGTAGGATGATGGTTCTTCGAGCCTCTACGGACTAAACCCTCTGGTTTATATAGACACCAGGGGTACCTACACTAGCAGAAAACAGGGCTTTGGTCCAGGCCTGCCCAGCCCATTAGTCCCGGTTCAGTCACGAACCGGGACCCATGGGGGCATACGTCCCGGTTCGTGCGCCCAGGGGGTCGGCCGGGCCTCGTGGGGCATTGGTCCCGGTTCGTCTGGACCCTTTTGTCCCGGTTCCAGACACGAACCGGGACCAATGGGCCTCGCTCCTGGCCCACATCCATTGGTCCCGGTTCGTGGCTGGAACCGGGACCAAAGGGTGGCCTTTAGTCCCGGTTCCAGCCACGAACTGGGACCAATGTTGTGCCTATATATACCCCCTCGCCCACAAGCAGAGCACTCCACTGCTCTGTTTTTTCTGGCCGGCTAGGGGAGGGCTTTGTGGTGCTCTAGCTCACCTCCTATGCACATGAGGTGTTCGATGAAATGCCCGAGCCACACTACTTAAGCTTTCTTCTCTCCAAGCTCGACCTCCAAGCTCCATTTTCCTCAAGATTTTTCTAGGTTTAGCGGTCCATCACGTCACGTCCCCGTCTTCACCACCATCGATCGCCCGCGCCGATCTCGTCGCCGGCACCACCGTGGTGAGCCTCTTGTTCTTATCTTCTTTCTAAAAGATAAAAATTCTTACTTGTATGATTTAGATAGATACTTGTATAATTTTCTTACTTTTATTATTGTTTGTTATTATATAGTGCGATTGTTTTGGTATCCGCCCCCGTCGGCCCTTGTCTTGTCTATGATTCGGATGTGGTATATATTATATTTTATAACTATTTGGTTCATTTATTGTTTATGACAATTATGCCGACCAACGTGACAGATTTTATTTATCTAGGAGGTATGTGAACCGAAAATTCCAACCGACCCTATTATCAAGAGGTTAAATTTAGTTGAAGAAGAAAACAATTACTTGAAGGAAAAAATAAAAAAAATTGAGGAGGAGAAGATGATATTGGAGTTGCATGTTGCGGATGTCGTTGATGATCACAAGATCAAGATGGATGCAATGCGCTTCAAGATTAGAAAGATTAGAAAATATGGCATTCATACCGAGGCTTGGTATCATTATGCCGTTGGATCAATTGTTACCTTGGTTGCGATTATGATCGCATTTGTTGTTGCATTGAAATGTTTTACATAGTTTCAATGTATGGTTTAATTAGATGCTCTGGAGAGCTATATGTTGTTCAATTAGAATTATGTATGTACTTTGGTTTTAATGTGATGATGAACTTCTATTAATTTGGTCACTTATCTATTCATGATGTTCTGTAATGGTTTTTGACACACTTAATTATATATAATGCACGTAGATGAACCGACAATGGATGTACGGTGACAGACACACCTTCGAGTACATTAAGGGCGTGCATAATTTTCTCGAAGTGGCCGAGGCAAACAAGCAGAATGGTTTTATGTGTTGTCCATGCCCTATATGTGGGAATACGAAGTCTTACTCCCGATTAGCCATTGTGAAGCTTTGTGCATTCCTCAATGCAATCTCTCAGAAGGTGATCGATCCAGAAATCATACCAAGGCTAAGGAGTGATGTGGCGCAATGTCTTGTCAGTTTCGAGCTGGTGTTCCCACCATCTTTCTTCAATATCATGACGCACGTCCTAGTTCATCTAGTCGACGAGATTGTCGTTCTGGGCCCCGTATTTCTACACAATATGTTCCCCTTTGAGAGGTTCATGGGAGTCCTAAAGAAATATGTCCGTAACCGCGCTAGGCCAGAAGGAAGCATCTCCATGGGCCATCAAACAGAGGATGTCATTGGGTTTTGTGTTGACTTCATTCCTGACCTTAAGAACATTGGTCTCCCTCAATCGCGGTATGAGGGGAGACTGACTGGAAAAGGCACGCTAGGAGGGGACTCAATAATATGCAGGGACGGGCATTCTTGGTCTCAAGCACACTACACAGTTCTACAGAACTCTACCGTGGTGACCTCGTATGTCGATGAACACAAGAACATTCTGCGCTCCAAACACCCGGAGCAGTGTGACGACTGGATTACATGTGAACACATAAGGACTTTCGGCAGTTGGTTGGAAACACGTCTCAGAGGTGACAACACTGTTTCTGATGAGCTGTACTCGTTGTCCAGGGGACCATCTTCGACTATATTGACTTACAAAGATACGAGATTAATGGGAATACATTTTACATGATCGCCCAAGATCAAAAGAGCACCAACCAAAACAGCGGTGTCCGCTTTGATGCAGCAACCAAGAGGGGAAAGGACACATATTATGGTTACATAGTGGACATATGGGAACTTGACTACGGACATGATTTTAAGGTCCCTTTGTTTAAGTGCAAATGGGTCAACCTGTCAGGAGGCGGGGTACAGGTAGACCCACATTACGGAATGACAACAGTGGATCTGAACAATCTTGGGTACACAGACGAACCATTCGTCCTAGCCAATGATGTGGCGCAGGTTTTCTATGTGAAGGACATGTCTACCAAACCGAGAAAAAGAAAAGATAAGGAAGCGAATACATCATACGATGAGCCAAAGCGCCACATAGTTCTTTCAGGAAAAAGAGACATCGTGGGATTGGAGGGCAAGACAGACATGTCTGAAGATTATGAAAAGTTTCATGAAATTCCTCCCTTCAAAGTCAAGGCTGACCCAAGCACCCTGTTAAGCGATGAAGAATATCCATGGTTACGGCGCAATAAGCAAAGGACACAGGCGAAGAAAAAGTGAAGACAGATGAAGTCAGAAAGGGTTGAAAATTGATGATGTGGCTTTGAATGGTTCATTTTGAACACACAAAAAGTCTGGAGTTCAAATAAGTTCAAAAAAATGAAATCCCTTTGTAACAGATGAGTTTTCGTCCAAAACCCTCATACTTCGAAAGAGATTGTCCAATTTGTACACGAAGTGCATCCAGTTTTTGCCGTAACCCTCTCAACTTTTTAGCACATGCTATGTGGGTGAAATGATGATATCATGCCAATTTTCAACCTCTTCAGAGTTCATTTGAAGTGCTTTTCAATTTCAGGGTCATTTAGCTCAAAAAAAATCAGTAAATGCATGAAAAATAACAAATGAAGTCAGAAAGGGTTGAAAATTGATGATGTGGCTTTGAATGGTTCATTTTGAACACACACAAAGTCTGGAGTTCAAATAAGTTCCACAAACAAAAATAAATCCTTGGTATATTGGAGTTTGTTTTTCGTCCAAAACCCTATACTCGAAAGAGATTTGTCCAATTTGTTGTACACAAGTTGCATCCAGTTTGTTGCCGAAGCCCTCTCACCTTTTTGCACATGGCTTGTGTGTGAACATGACATGGCATCAGTCATGCCCAATTCGTGCTTCAATACCTCCGCCTTCAGAGTTTCATTCTGAACTGTTGCTTTTTCAATTTCAGGTCATTTAGCTCAAAAAAATCATGTAAATGCATGAAAAATAACAATGAAGTCGAGAAAGGGTTTAAAATTGATGAGGTTGCTTTGAATGGTTCATTTTGAACACACAAAAGTCTGGGTTCAAATAAGTTCCAAAAATGAAATACCCTTTGTAACGATGAGTTTCTTCGTCCAACCCTGATACTTCAAAGAGATTGTCCATTTTGTACACAAAGTGCATCCAGTTTTTTGCCATACAACCCTCTCAACTTTTTAGCACATGCTATGTGGGTGAAATGATTATATCATGCCAATTTTCAACCTCTTCAGAGTTCATTTGAAGTGCTTTTCAATTTCAGGGTCATTTAGCTCAAAAAAATTAGTAAATGCATGAAGAATAACAGATGAAGTCAGAAAGGGTTGAAAATTGAAGATGTGGCTTTGAATGGTTCATTTTGAACAAACAAAAAGTCTGGAGTTCAAATAAGTTCAAAAAAATGAAATCCCTTTTAGTGGATACCAAACAAGCTCTTTCTTACCGGCATATTTCTAATCTTTCAATCGTCAAGCGCATTGCTCCATCTTGATCTGTGATCATCGACGACATGGCAACATACACACTCCGTTTCATGCTTCTTTCTTCAATTCTTTTCAATTTTATCTTCAAATACTCGTTTTACTTTTTCAAACTACATTTAACTTCTCGAACGAGGGTCGTTGCATTTCGGGTTCACATACCTCCTATGATAAAATTATACTATGTCAACTTATGGGCATAATGTCATAAACACGTAAAGCTCAACAAATAGTTATAAAAAAAAGAATATATGTACCACATCCCGAATCATTAAACCGGGACGAGGGCTGACGGGGACAGATATTCAAAACCTGCACTCTGTTAACAAAACAACGATACAGGTAAGAAAATTATCAAAATATCCTATAAATCCTACGCAACATGTATTTTTTTTAATAAAAAGGATAAGAAAACAAAGGCTAACCAAGGTGTGCCGGGGGCAACGGGATGGTGCGGGCGACGACGGGTGGTTAGGACGAGGGAGGGAAAGGCACTACGTAAACACGACCAACACGTATGCCAAACTAAGAAGTTAATTGAGCTCAAATTGCAGATATAAATCAAATAATTCCCATAAAATTACTCCCAAACATAAACACACACTATACTTATAGAGCATTGCACTGAGCTAATCTAGCAATGAAATTGAAAGGACAAAGTTGCTCACTTTGTGATCACTTTGGCTAGAGGGGTGCGCTTCAAATCTTGACAAATCTTTGGTCAAAATGGGGTGAGCTACGAGCAGGTGAAGAACAGAGGATTGAAAGGGAAAAAACAGAGGAATGGGAGCTGGGCTGGACGAAGGGTTTAATTAGGATAGGATTAGGCCGGTTTGTTATACAACCAGACTAAAGAGAGGCTCTGGGGGCCCCAGCACCTGACACCACCTGCCACCATCCCTTTACGTCCCGCGTTGTGTCACAACTCGGGACTAGATGTACAAAAACAACCCGGATAATGATGAGCCCCTTCCCTAGCCGATGGAAAGGGACTAAGGTCACATTAGTCCACGGCCGTAATCAAACTGGGACTAATGAGTTGAATGTGAAGTCGGTTTTTCTAACTAAGTGGGGGCATGTCTGGACGTAACCTTTGCTGCGGCATGTTAAACAGTAGAGGGGTATTCCTGGATTTTTCGAGGCAAAAGGACTTTCTCTTCCCTATCAGCAGCACATCGTCATGAAGTTCTCCTTAGATCACCGTCTATGGCCTCCTAAACTCGCGTCCATGGTAGGTATCGTGATCCACCGGGGATATGTATTCCGTCGCACCTTTGATAGGTATAAACGGCCTTCAACCCAGGATGCGAAGGAAGCTGGCTCATAGAAGTAGGCTTTGCCTCCATTTGGCCTTTCTTTGTCAACTTACTAGAGCTCTTACTACCGGAAGGAGCTACGATAGCTTCATCCTCCGCAATCAAGGCATAATCTCATGCTCAAACCCGATCAACACTGCTGAGCCATCAATCCTCCATCGTCATAGCGGCAGGTATGAGATACCGTTATAGAGGCGTTCATCGATTCTCAATCCATGGCATCATGCATTGCTTCTTTGACGGCGGCGACTTATCAGCCACTAATGTGAGCCCTCTTCCTCCGTTCGTCCCACTAATCACCCGGCACGACAGGCGATGCTAATTGGTAGGTGTGGGGGTGTGGTGTTCAGTCCTTACTGAGGCTGCTTGGTCGTGGGTGTGCCCCGGACGCCTCCAGACTAAGTAGACTCTCTGGCCACAACAGGACCCAACTCTTGCAATGCCAAGCCGCCGCGGGTCTCATCAGGTCATCCTCCCCTATGCTACGTGAGGAGCCAAATTTCTACGTGCCCCGGTTTGACACAGGCCACGGAAACCTTGATGAGACGCCAGGGGGGGGATCGGCCGGCTGTTGGAACAATTGTTCCTTCGGGCCTTATCATACACACTTTCCTTCCATGTCCACCTCTGGCCCTGATGGCTGTAGCGTATGAATGCATGGGGTTCATCGGCCTGCAAAAGACTGTCTGCGATGTGGACATCCAAAAGGCAACAGAAACAGGACGATATAACATATATTGAAAAAGGGCGTTCGTGTGACAGGTAGTTCCTGGAGGGCGTCGAGCTCGGCAAAAGACGAAGTCCCCGCCGCACGCCAGAAAAGAGACGTAGAACGAGCTGACTATGAGCAGGGCGGGACAGGTGCTGGTTGCAACACTAAACGAGCTGCTCCCACGGAAGTGTGGCAAGGGGAAAGGCCGCTTTGCCTCGGGGCCCCTCTTATCTGGATTTTGCTTGGTCCAATTGATGACAGCCGAAATCCAGGTAGCAAACGAAGATACCATTTACTTCTCTTGCAGCACCTACCGTTGCTTTGACTGCCCTCTTCAGCAACTCAGGTTGATGCTTATTTGGGTCTCAGCTGATTTCTTACCGACCGCAAATCTCAACCTTTCTTGTCGATGTATTATTTCATTTACCTCATCTTTGCTTCCTCTCCTCGAAGTCCTCATGGTATAGTGATCCACACGTGGCGGCCGTCATCCGACATCGTGCATGCATCCATACGACAGAGAGTGTTGTCCACCGGGAGTCTTTTTCAATATGTTCAGGCCCCGGTTGAATGGGGGTTTCCCACTTGGGCCTTCTGCCAACGCCTCAGACGGCGATTGCTTTCGGCCGCAAATCTTGGCTACTCTTTCTGGCAAAAGGAAACGTGGATCTTTACAATGTGACAAACTGCGCAGTCAAATTGATCAGAATCTACAATTAGGGGGTAAAGTAAAATTAACCACCGCAGGTCCTCATGAATCGCTTGTGAACTGCGTTTGGTTTTGAAAAACCTTTTGCTGACTCGGTCCCAATGTACGCGGCCCTGATGACGTCACACTCTGAGCGGTCGTGAAACCCGCAAAGGTGTCCTGGATCCCAAACTTTCGCGTTCCGCGTTCCTCCTTGGCCCATATGGCCTCCTCCCCGCTAACCACGGCTTCCGAGGTGGTGGCACCCCATGTTTCCTCTCTGAACACCTTACTGTACTCTGACATTTCTATGGACACTTCGGCACGCAAGCCTCCTTTGAATATTTTAACTTGATCTTCCGTACATTGTAGGATTATCCTGTTCAATCTCGAGTAGGGTTTCCCTTTTTGACGAAGGTGAACGATGGGTTCAACCTTACTTGCCATGCGGACAATGCGGCGCCTAAACTTGCCAGACCCTTTGGCGTCTGTTTATCTTCTTCAATTGCCGGGTCTTGCCAAGGTCGAGATATTGATTTCAGCCATGGCCGGGAAAAAGATCCTCTGGTGCAGCTTCTTTAGGTGGGAGTGCTGCCATATTTGTATCTTCTTTCAATTTTCCATCGTTGATGGTGAACGGTTACCGATAGGATGCAGCCTACGTGATTGCCGTGCACATGCCGCTTCCGAGGCTTGTTGGCTCGAAATTGTCGGGGTCACCAACGTGACCACCAGTCTTATAGTGCATGGCGAGTGGTTTGGGCGTCGTATCCTCTTAAGTTTTGGTTCTATAACGGCAATTCCGCCGGCATCGATGCGGTCTCGTGCTGGTGTCGGTCTCGGCTGCCGGTACTCGGGGTCAAGTGCTGTGTCGTTCTCAGTCTCGGGTGACACGGGGCACTACACAAACCGTTGCTACCTCAAATGTTCAAATATGTCTGGCCACCTCATAGATTTTCGTTGCAATTACTAGAACCCTCCTTCATCGTTGCTAGCCATGTTTCCTAGCTGATTAAGTTAGTCAATTAATGCTAGACCAACATAAAAATGAATAATGACATAAAAAAGGCCTATGTTTTGTCGGAATGTTGGATTCATTACGTTGCGGCAAATCCCAGGCACTCGATATGTCCTAGTTTTAGGCACAAGTCACCCTGCCGAAATTCACGCAGAAAATTTCGGCATGGGCCTTTGCTAAAAAGTGGACAAATCGAGCGCCTAAATTTGCCGGAACGGAAGAATCAGCATTCCAGCAAAACATAGGCCACTCGGATCATTACCTAGCAACATACCATCATTTTTTCTCCAAATATCACATGTCCACCATATGCAACACTGTCCACTTCAAATTTGCATATAACAGGAAGAAAACTATAGAACTTAAGAGAAAATGGCAAGCTAGCTAGCTAGTGGTGCAAGAAGTTCATTTGTTTTCATACTACCTATTTGAAAACCTAGCTAGGGTTAAACTAACTGTGTTATCAAATTACTGTTTTCTCTTAAATAGCAAACAATTGCTTAACTAATAAAAAATTTAAATACCTAGATATTCTTTAACTACACCTAAACACACTAAAAATACTAGATTTTGTTACTACACACCTAAATACACTAGAATTCTGTTAATCACCACAACAACACCTAAATTACTATTTAACTACACTAAAACACCTAAAGTGCTCTGAGACCTCCACCAATAAAAAATTCCTAGAATAATATTTCTGTCCGTAATTTGATACCTCGCTAATTCATATATTCAAAATAGCTCCTTTGGGTTTTATACAAAACCTAGTACCTGGGTTCATATAAAACCTAGGGTTCAACTGAAACCTAGGTCATTCCTAAATTCACCTAATAAATTAACCTACTGCCCTCTTGCAAAGTATTCACCTAGCTGTAACCACTACTACTCTGCTTAAACTGGGTTCATAACTGAATTCACATAAGTAAATTAACGAGCAGAGAGATGATGGGGTGGGGGGGCTTTGTGGGAATGACGGGTGATGGGAGAAAACGACGGTGCGCGGGAGGGTGTACGAGGTGCAGAAGCTGGGTTAGGAAGACGGGAAACCGGTGGATACGTAGGGGACTCTAGGTGGATCTGCGTCAGAGGGAGGCAGGGGCGCCAGGAGAGGAGGCAGGGGGGCGAAGAGCGGGATGAGGGTGGCTGGCGGCGGCGGCTCGAGGGCGCCGGCGTTGCCGGCGACCGTGCGGCGGCGAAGGTCGGCGAGGTGGCGCACGGTGACGGCGACGGGGGCAAGGACGGCGAGGGGAGTAGGCAGGAGACGGGAGAATAATGGGAGGAATGTGGGGAAGAAGATGCCCGCGCACAGGGTTAAGTTCAAACTTAGTGTAGCGCGGTTGTGAAAGCGGCTATAGCATAACTTACGCATGAAGACGCGGGTTGGAAAAAACAACGTCTATAGCTAAAGTAAGCTATAGCGCTATTTTAAAACCAGCGCTACTGCTATTGCTTTCATTTTTTATTTTTCTTAATTTTTCCTTTTCTTTTTTTTTTTTTTTTTTTATTCTTTTCTTTTCCTTTATTTTCCTTTTTTCTTCTTCTGTCTTTTTTTTTCTGTCTTTTTCTTTTTTTTTTCTCTGCTAGGGGAAGAGTGAAAGGAAAGAGAGGATATGGGGGAGGTGGGGAGGGGTAGGAAAACGGTGGCTGCGCTTTAGCAAGTAGCGAGGGCACGGAAAAGGCGCTACTTCTACAGTGGGGCCGCGCATGTGGCTACGTTCCAAACTTGTTGTACGATGTCCCATAAAACGGACTACTAATCATTTGCTTAGCAATAGCGCTGTTTGTTAGACGGCGCTACTCTTATAACCTAGGCCTGTCGGCAAACGGTGGTGGCAATTTTAGTCCTAGTAGCGCATTTCTTGGAGGCCACGCTATGCTATATGGTTGTACATAGTGCCCCTGGTGACCACGCGCTATTGTTAATAGCGTAGCGCTTTCTTTAACCCGTGCTATGATAATCCTCCATCTTAAGTTTCCCTAGCAGTGTATTACGCGAACACTCCCAACCACTGGCCGGGGAGGCGGAAGCTCGTGCTGTTATTAATAGCGTTTCAGTACGCCGATCGAAAGGCTTGATGCTACAGTACATAGATACATGAATCAAAACCCTTGCTCCTGTCAATATGTCTATCCGCATCCAGGGGCACAGTCCTCTTGGGATACCAAGATAGCAGGCATTACTTGTCAGACACCAGGGCGGAGCGGTATTTCTTGCCCGTCCGGTCCCGCTGGGCACACAGCCATATGCTCGTGGCTCAAATTGTGTAAACCGGGTCTTCACCATTGCCCAGGCCCGCCGCACTCCTCTCGGCAAGCCGATAATCTTCCATAACTCACAGCAACGCTGAGCTCCTTTGAAACATTGGCCATTCAGCCATCCCTTCTGATGGTGTGTCTCTGTCGGCCATAACGCCTTGACCAGGCTCTTCATGGGCTTCTGAGGCGCTCATGCACAATGGGGGACAGCCCTTTAAAAAGGTTCCAAATGATTTGACCTCTTCTGGGTTGTCGCCCGGTCAGGGAGACCTAACCAAGCTTGTGCATGTCCTTACACTTCCAGCACTAACGAATAGCTCTACGGCACATAAGTTGAAATATCACTTCCGAACAGCGCCTTTACAATCTTGGTTCTCCCTCAAGGGCTGTTGCGCCATTGAGGTTTCACACTCTCTTTCTTTTGGCATGTTGTTGGTTTTCTCTCCGCCTTCAGTTTATTCTTTTCCTCTCATGCGTTCTGTCAGTAACTCGGCGGCAGCTTAGTGCTTGTGACTCGGTGTACCTTTGAGATTCCTCTAGCCGTTGTCCAGGTCCTTTTGTAGTTGAACCTAGGATCACATGCTATAAGGGAAGCCTATTAACAAGGTTACTCCTAAATAATTCATGCTTTTTAACAGCTTTCCCTCACCATGGGTCTTCGTGGGTGAACTTCTTGACCGCCTCAGTTTGGCTTTTTGCGCAGCCAACTGTGTTTGGTTCAGCTCGAGGTCCTCGGACAGTTATTACTATGTTTCCCTCGCAGCCTACCAAATATCCACAAATACATATACTCACATCATCCTTTACTCGGCCGTCCGCCCATAAAGGCTCGGTGGGCTAATGGGTTAGGATTTAGTTAGGTTTTCAAAACTATCTGTACCTGCATGTTGGCGGACAGGAGGTTGGCAATCCCCCAATACTGTTCGGGCTGCTCCGAGGTATTCATCCCCAAATTAAACGATTGAATTCCTGGTCAGAAATGCGACAGTGACTGCAAGTATTCCTTCCGTCCGTCAATGATTCACTACACACTTTCACACTTCGGAATTGGTAACTGAGACATCCTCGAGATCCTACTAGAGAGCTGGTCCTGCGCACAAAAATGCCTCCCGCGTTGAGCCCAGGCCCGTGCCGAGGATCCCATTCCGGGATTTACGCCCTAAACCTCTGGACGTCTTCGGACGGTGGTGGTGCGGTTGCCTTCTTCTGCATGTTTCTTAATGTCACGGGTGCCCGCGGCGGCAACTGATATACATCTCACGTATCATAATTTTTGTTTTGTACATGCTATACATTATAATTCTTGGATGTTTTATACATCATTTAATAGCAACCTTTATACATTTTTTGGGACTAAACTTATGACTAGTGGCCCAGTGCCAGTTGCTTGTTTTTTGCTGTTTTTTTACTTCGCGAATATCAGTTACTCAAAGGTAGTCCAAAAACGCAACAAAACTGTTTTTGAGATATTTTTTTGGACACAGAAGACACCTTGGGGGCCAAGAAAGCACCAAGGGGGCTCCACCGTGGGACCACAAGACACCTGGGCATGCCGGGGAGGCCCCCACGAGGTCTACTGCACCGCCTCTCTCCTCGCCCTTAAATTCCAAATATCCAGAACCCCTAGGGAGTCGACAAACACAATCCACGCCGCCGCAAAAGTTCCAGACACCATGAGATCCATCTAACACCATCACGGAGGGGTTCATCATCCTCAGGTGGCCCTTCCGCGATGGGTGAGTCATAGTCCACCATAGAACCTAAGGGTACCGTAGGCAGTAGCTAGATGGTTTCCTCTCTCTTTTGCTTCTCAATATACATGGTCTCTTGGAGGATCTATTGATGTAAACCTTGTGGCGGTGTGTTTGTTGGGATCCGATTGAACTTGAGTTATATTCAGATCTATATACATTGAATATTATTGGCGTGAGTTTCTTGATCTCTTATATGAATTGATTATTTATAGCCTCGTATTTTTTCTTTCGAATCTTTGGTTTATAAGGCCAACTATGATTTTCTCTTGCCATGGAATAGGTGCATTTGTGAGGTTCGAATCTTGCGGTGTCCTCTTCCCCAGTGACAAAGGGGCGCGAGGCCCATGTTAGCGTTACTATTAAGATAACAAGATGGGGTATAGATTCCTACATGGAATAGATCTGTCTACAACTCATGTACTCATTCTTTTGCTTACTATTACTTCGTTTCTCCATGAACTTAATACACTAGATGCATGCTGGATAGCGGTCGATGTGTGAAGTAATAGTATAGATGCAGGCGGATCGGTCTTGCTCGATGTTACGGGTTTAAAACCTTGTGAACTAATGTTGCATCACCTAACCCGTCTGTGAAGCACAACTGGTGCGGCGACTCGCTTGACCCGGGCTACATCGCGCCGTGAGATTGGCTGTCATTCCGAGCGCGGTGCGCTCCCGGGTTCTATGTTGATATCACGCCAGGCTTGGTATCGTCCCATCCAGCGGGATCGTACCCTTAGATCCATAGATGGATCTTTGTATGGTCTGTTCTGGTGGGCTGGTTAGCGTGCCGAAGATCGTATGGTATCTTCGGCTGCATTGTGCTCCTTGCCTCTCGGTGAGGGGGAGCAGTGGATATTTGGCTTCTATAGTTGTCTGTCCCGTCCTCGAGGGGGGGCGGTTCGGGCTGGTGTGCCTGATTAATGTCCTGGGGGTTATAGCTCAAGGAGCCTCGTCTGTCGAATTGTGGCATGTAGGTTGCCAGTTTTGGGTAGCTTTTGGTTGGTCCTGCCGCTGATGCCGAAGCCTCTTGGCTTGCCAAGACCTCGTCCCCTATAGTGAGGGTGTTCGTTCGCCTTTTAGCTGTGTTGCTGGGCTTCTTTAAGCTTTCGGGCGGCGTGGCTATTAGTTTTCGTTTAAAAAAAATAGTAACCGTTCTTGTTCCAAAGTCTTCGAGGGATGATGAAGTCCCCGCTCCGAGGCTTTCCTCATCCTCAGAAACGAGGGAGGTAGTTGCTCTCCTCGGAGCGTTGAGTCGTGGGGTACCCTGGTCCTCATGTCTTCAGCCATCGGGATGCGCTCGAGGGCGAGGTCGCCGAGTCTTCCATGTTGTCGGGGTATCATTTCTTCTCTCCGGTGTCCATGTTGACTTTCCCTACTCTTACGCCCCCTGATATCTACGACTCTGTCCGTCCGCGTTTGGGCGTCCTCGCCGGCTCATCGCTCGTTCCTTCTGGGGATGCCGTCATTGCTCTTTCCAGTGATGTTATCGCCTGGTATCGTTGGGGGTGTCCGCATGTAGATGTCATATGTGGAAAGTGGAGTAGCCACTTTCCGTGTTTTGGGGGTGGTTGGGGAATTTGCGGTATAGGCCATGGCTCGACCACCTAGTCCATGTCCTTGGCCTCCAGCGAGGTGAGTCCAACCATATCGGTAAAAGTCTTCCGACAAGTGGCCTACATAAGTGGGTGATCGGTGGATGTCAAATTCCCTGTGGAGTGCCTCGATCTGATCTGATCGTAGACCGAAGATGGCCATTCTGGCAATGCTTATCGATGGATCCGAGTCTAGGGTCTCCGTTTTAAAAGCGAGAGGTCAGGGCACGGGTTTGTCTTGTGGCGTTATCGGAGTATCCTCCGCTGTGACCGACACAGAGGGCGTGCTCGAGGGCTGACTCCTGGTTTCGGGATCTGGGGTCGGAATCCGAGCTCAGGTTGGAATCCGATTGTGAGGGTCGCCCCGAAGGCGGGGGCGAAGAAGAGGACCAAGTGAAGCTTGGGATCAGCAGGTTCCTCAGGAAGATGATAGCGTAAAGTAGTACCAGTAAAGATCATATCGCCACGGGCATCAGTGACGTACCTCTAGCCGTCCGAACCTGATTCCCTGCCCAGGGGCGAAACTGCGACCTGGTCAGGTGACAGTCGAATTGGCAGCAGACAACGCTGCCGAACGCGAAAAGCTGGCCGGGGATGATGATGTCCTCTGGTGGCGGATGTCATCGCCGTGACCTGGCGAGCATAATCCTTCAGCGATCCGACAACGACACTACTCAATGAAAAGCACCATGTCGGGTCAAAACCGGCGGATCTCGGGTGGGTGGAGGGGTAGGTCCAAGCTATGGATCTTGGATCAATGGGGAACAAGGGCAACAGATTTATTACCCAGGTTCGGGCCTCTCGAAGAGGTAAAACCCTGACAATCCTGCTTGATTACATTGATGTGTGCATATGGGTTACCGAGCTGATCTACTCCACGAGGAATCGCATGAACAGAAACCCTAGGTGAGTAGGATGAGGGTTCTCTGATCCTCTACGGACCTAAAACCCCTGGTTTTTATATAGACACCAGGCGGTACCTACACTAGACAGAAAAACGGGCTTGGTCCCCCCACCCCCCAGGCCTGCCCAGCCCATTAGTCCCGGTTCAGTCACGAACCGGGACCCATGGTGGCATACGTTCACGTTCGTGCGCACAGGGGGCGGCCGGAAGCCTCGTGGGGCATTGGTCCCGTGTTCGTCTGGACCCGTTTGTCCCGGTTCCGACACGAACCGGACCAATGGGCCCGCTCCTGGCCCACACCATTGGTCCCCGGTTCGTGGCGGAACCGGGACCACAAGGGTGGCCTTTAAGTCCCGTTTCCAGCCACGAACTGGACCAATGGTTGTGCCTTATTATACCCCCTCGCCCACAGCAGAGCACCTCCACTGCTCTGGTTTTTCTGGCCGGCTAGGGGAGGGCTGGGTTGCTCTAGCTCACCTCCTATGCACATGAGGTGTTCGATGAATGCCCAGAAAGCCACACTAACTTAGCTTTCTTCTCTCCAATGTCTCGACTCCAAGCTCCATTTTCCTCACAGATTTTTTCAGGTGTTAGCGGTCTCCATCAGTCCGTCCCCGTCTTCACCACCATCGATCGCCCGCGCGATACTCGTCGCCGGCACCACCGTGGTGAGCCTATTGTTTCTTATCTTCTTTCTAAAGATACAAAATTCTTAACTGTAGGATTTAGAAGATACTGGTAGTAAATTTTCTTACTTTTATTATTGTTTGTTATTATATAGTGTCGATTGTTTTGGTATCCGCCCCCGTCGGCCTTGTCGTGTCCTAGATTCGGATGTGGTATATAGTATATTTTTAGAGGACTATTTTGGTCATTTATTGTTTATGACAATTAGACCGACCACGTGACAGATTTTATTTATCTAGGAGGTATTTGACACCGAAAATTACCAACCGACCCTATTATCAAGCAGTTTTAAATTTAGTTGAAGAAAAAACAATTACTGAAGGAAAAATAAAAAAAATTGAGGAGGAGAAGATGATATTGGAGTTGCATGTTGCGGAGTGTATCGTTATGGATCTCAGATCATGGATGGCAAATGCGCTTCAGATTAGAAAGATAGAAAATATGGCGCATTCATACCGACTCTTGTATCATTTCTGCCGTTGGATCAATGTTACCGTGGTTGCGTATATGATCGCACTTTGGTGGTTGCCTGAAAATGTTTTACATAGTTTCAATGTTAATGGGTTAAGATGCTCTGGAGAGACTATATGTTGTTCAATTAGAAATTATGTAGGTACTTGGTTTAAATGTGATGATGACTTCTATTAATTATGGTCACTTATCTATTCATGATGTTCTGTAATGGTTTTTGACACAACGTTAATTAATATAATGCACGTAGATAACCGGACAATGGATGTACGGTGACAACACAGCCCCTTCGATACATTAAGGGCGTGCATAATTTTTCTGCCTAGCACGGTTACTGAACATATTTCTTTAAGACTCCCATGAACTCTCAAAGGGTACATGATTGTGTAGCAAAATATGAACCTAGAATGGAAACTTATCGACTAGGTGAACTGAGGACGCGTCATGATATTGAAGAAGATGGTGGGAATCACCAACTCGAACTGACAAGACACTTGACCAAATCATTAATGTAAACCTTGGGTAGGATTGGTCGATACTTCTAAGATAATTGCATGAGGAATGCAACTAGCTTCACAAACGGCTAATCAAATTGTTCCGGTAGAAGCCCCCTCAATGCAACCAGACACAATTGCGGTCATAATCACGTGACATCCTGGAGAACTTAGTGGTTTGAACTTTTCCGCATACTTTCTATTTCCCATATTCAGAGATAGAAGCCACCGGGACCTCATACTGACCAGGCATTCAACCAGATTTCCTTCTCTTCTTTGGTTAGAGCGATAGCTGGCAAGGGACCCTTGATACTGCTTTTGAGTCATGTGCGCTGTTTCGTGATACGGGTGCTGGTCCTACCTGCCTCCGGTGTATTCTTTTTTCTTCCCATGAGCCCACACCCAAGAAGCCTAGCAGTTCCCGCAAGATTTCTTCGTGACGTGCATCCACAACCGTTGCCGAGCTGACCTGTATTCTTCAATGGGTAGGTCCCAAAATATAATGATTTCTCTTCCACATGGGTGCGGTCCGTCCGCGTCATCAGAACAATTGCCGCAGGACCCTTTCCAAAGATTACTTTTAAATCCTTGACCATATCAAGTATATTCACGACCATAACGGTGGCGAGGCCTTCTTTCTTGGTGATCTCCCCACTTGAAAAATCTTGCCTTATTTGTCTTAAGAGATGCTTGATCGAAGGTAAATCGACGCTGTCCCATGTACACATTCTTCTTACATTTATCCAATATTACTTTCGGTATCATCTTCTAAACAGTGCATTGCATGCGTTATATCCCTTGTTTGTCTGTCTGAGGGTACTAAAAGTCCCGGCCCTCATGAGATTGTTACCAACAGCAATGCTCGTAGGTAAAATTCCTGTGTTTGTGCTCATCCCCCACACGGTACACCTTTTTGTGCCCACAAGCTGTAAAGTTCTTCAACTAAACGCCCTTAGGTACACATCATGTCATTGCCGGGTTGCTTGGGGCCTTGGATGACACTTAGCAGTCATAATGAACTTCCGCTTCATGCACAACCAAGTGAGGAGGGTTAGAGATATAAGTCACAGGCCGGTTGCTATATCTTGCTTCTCTGGCTCCCAAAGGATTAAGCCATCTGCACTTTATTAAACCAAACCATATGTTCCGTGCGTAATTCTGCAAGTCCCCCAAATCGTCTTGATTCTCCACTGGTCGACCACAACAGCAGTACCTCAACCTTCCCGTCTTCTTACGTCTTCCTTGTGCCTCGCATCAACCTGGCAATGCCTCTTTGTATTTGGAACATATTCAACAACGTGTATTATAGGAGGACAACCACATCACCTGCATGAATCCTCTTCCTGGGGCGCTCGCCCTCAACATCATCAGGGTCATCGCGGCTGCATCTTATAGCGCAACTGCACCGCATATTGGCATGCGATCAAAAATTTTTTATCGTACTCACCGTGGTAGAGATGCAGTATAGGGCATATGTATCTTCTGCACCTCTAATCCTCAGAGGGCGACAGCCTTCTTTTCTTCGTATGTACTGTCGTGCAATTCGGTGTCCTTGGAAGCCATTCTTCAACATTTCAAACTTTTCAAAATCCCTCTGGTTAGATAACCATTCTTCTCGCATTCCTTGCAGCAATCTAGTAATGTACCCAGCTTTTTTCTTGTCATCTCTTCGCAATTTGGTACAATAATTCTTGTACCCTCTAACATCGCTTGCAACTTCAACTTCTCTTTTCACTTGGCAGTCTTATTTGCATCAAGCATGGCACGACCAAGACATCAGCGGGTCACTCTGAGCCTCTTCTTCAGCTTCTTCCCCCCATTGTAGTTACACATCGTTATTCAGGGACACCCATGGCCAGGATATTGGTATCATGCCTTTCTTCTTCATTCTCTTCCATTAGAACCCTCTTTCTCCAGGCCTGGGTCCAACAGTTATGCCGAGACATAAACCGGAAGTAAAACAGTGGATGTGAATGGTTTTTTGGAGTTATAGTAATTGTGTCTTCGTTACAACACCGCATGGAAACACATTAAAAAAATAACCACGCCGCTTGTTGCCTCATCCGCAAGCAGAAAGTCACGTCCACGCCATCAATGAACAACTGGGGCACAGAAGCGTTCGTCCATCTGTACATCCACGCGTGGCTCATTCTTCATTACACAACACACCGGAAAGACAAATTAATACAAGTTCACATGCATTAAAGTTCATTACACACTTCTCTCATAAAACACATACAACTATCCTCAGCTCTAAAGCATTAAATGCAACAACAAATGCAATCATGATCGCAACTAACGGTACCACTTATCCAAACAGCAATAGTGATACCAAACAAGCTCTTTCTTAACGGCATATTTCTAATCTTTCATCTCAAGCGCATTGCATCCATCTTGATCTTGTGATCATCGACGGACATGGGCAACAACACACTCCCGTTTATCGCTTCTTTTCTTCAATTCTTTCAATTTTATTCTTCAAATAACTCTTTTCACTTTTTCAAACTAATTAACTTCTCGACGAGGGTCGGTTTGCAATTTCGGGTTTCACATACCTCCATGCATAAAATATACTATGTCAACCTTATGGGCATAATGTATAAACAACGTAAAGCTAACAAATAGTTATAAAAAAAAGAATATATGTACCACATCCCGAATCATAAACCGGGAACGAGGGCTGACGGGGACAGATATTCAAAACCTGCACTACTGTTAACAAAACAACGATACAAGGTAAGAAAAATTATCAACATTACCACAAATCTACGCAACATATTTTTTTTAATAAAAAGGATAAGAAACAAAGGCTCACCAGGTGTGCCCGAGGCAACGGGATGATGCGGGCGACGACGGGGGTTAGGACGCGGGACGGGAAAGGCACAGTAAACACGACCTAACACGTATGCCAAACTAAGAAGTTAATTTGAGCTCAAATTGCATATAAATCAAATAATTCCCATAAAATTACTCCCAAACTAAACACACTATACTATAGCAGCATGCATGAGCTAACTAGCAATGATAATTGAAAGGACAAAGTTGCTCAACTTTGTGATCACTTTGGCTAGATGGGGTGCGTTCAACATCTTGACAAATCTTTGGCAAAATGGGGTGAGCTCGAGCAGGTGAAGAACAGAGGAATTGGAAGGGAAAAAACAGAGGAATGGGGGCCCGGCTGGGACGAAGGGTTTAGATTAGGGACTAATTAGTCCGGTTTGTTATACAAACCAGATCCTAAAGAAGAGGCTCGTGGGGGCCCCAGCGCCTGACCACCTGCCACCATCCCTTTCGTCCCGTTGTGTCACAAACTCGGGACTAGAGTCAAAAACAACCGGGAATAATGATGAGCCCCTTCCCTAGCCGATGGAAACCGGGACTAAGTGTCACATTAGTCCAGGCCTAATCAAACTGGGATAATGATTGAATGGAAAGTCGGTTTTTCTACTAAGTGGGGGATGTCTGAACGTCAACCTTTGCTGCGGCATTTAACCAGAGAGCGGGTATTCTGATTTTTCGAGGCGGAAACAAGGGACTTTCTCTCCTACTCGCAGCACATCGTCATGATTCTCTTAGATCACCGTCTATGGCCTCCTAAACTCGCTGTCCTAGGTAGATCGGATCACGGGGACTATGTATTCCGTCGCACCTTTGATAGGTTATAACGGCTTCAACCACTAGATGCGAAGGACAGCTGGTCATAGAAGTAGCTTTGCCTCCATTTCTGGCCTTTCTTTGGTCAATTACTATGACTCTGTACTACCGGAAGGAGACTACATCAGCATTCATCCTCACGGCAATCAAGGCATAAATCTCATGCCAAAACCCGGTATCAACATGCTGAGCCATCAATCCTCCATCGTCATAGCGGCAGGTATTGAGATACCGTATAGAGGGTTCATCATTCTCAATCCATGGCATCATGCATTGCTTCTTTGACGGCGGGCGACTTCATAGCCACTAATGTGAGCCCTTTCCTCACGTCGTCCCCACTATCACCGGCACGACAGGCGATGCTAATTGGTGGTGGGGGGTGTGGTGTTCAATCCCTTACTGAGGCTGCTTGGTCGTGTGTGTGCTCCCGACGCCTCCAGACGTAAGTAGACTCTCCGGCCACAACAGACCCCAACTCTTGCAATGCCAAGCCGCCGCGGGTCTCATCAGTCATCTCCCCTAGTGCTACGAGGAGCCAAATTTCTACGTGCCCGGTTCTGACACAGGCCAGGAAACCTTGAAAGACGCCGGGGGGGGATCGGCCGGCTGTTGGAACAATTGTTCTTCGGGCCCTATCATCACCTTTCCTTTCATGTCCACCTTCTGGCCGCTGATGGCTGTACGTATGATGCTGGGGTTCATCGGCCTGCAAAAGACTGTCTGCGATGTGGACATCCAAAAGGCACAGAAACAGGACGATATACATATATTGAAAAAGGGCTCGTGTGACAGTGTAGTTACCGTGGAGGGCGTCGAGCTCGGCTAAAGACGAAGTCCCGCCGACACGCCAGAAAAGAGACGAGAACGAGCTGCTATGAGCAAGGGCGGGACAGGTGCTGGTGCAACACTAACGGAGCTGTCCCACGGAAGTGTGGCAAGGGGAAGGCCGCTTGCCTCCGAGGCCCCTCTTTATCTGGATTTTGCTTGGTCCAATTGATGACACTCCGAAATCCAGGTAGCAAACGAAGATGACCATTTACTTCTCTTGCAGCACCTACCGTTGCTTTGACGCCTCGTTCAGCAACTCAGGTTATGCTTATTTGGTCTCAGCTGATTTCTTACCGACCGTCAAATCTCAACCTTCTTGTCGATGTATTACTTCATTATACTCACATCTTTGCTTCCTTCTCCTCGAAGTCCTCATGGTAGTAGTGACTCCACACGTGGCGGGCCGTCATCCGACATCGGCATGCACCATACGACAGTAGAGTGTTGCCACGGGAGTCTTTTTCAATATGTTCAAGGCCCTCGGTAGTGAATGGGGTTGTCCCACTTGAGGCCTCGCCACGCCTCAGAGCGGCGATTGCTTTCCGGCCGCAAATACTTTGCTACTCTTTTCTGGGCAAAAGGAACGTGGATCTTTACAAACTGTGACTAAACTGGCAGTCAAAATTGATAGAATGCTACAATTAGGGGGGTAAATTAAAATTACCACGCAGGCTCATGAATCGCTTGTGAACTGCGTTGTTTTGGAAAACCTTTTGTCTGACTCGCGTCCCCAATGGTACGGGCGGCCTGATGACGTCACACTCTGGCGGCGTGAAACTCCGCAAAGGTGTCTGGGAATCCCAAACTTTCGACGTTCCGCGTCCTCCTTGGCCCATATGGCCTCCTTCCCCCGCGTAACCACGGCTTCCGAGAGGTGGTGGCACCCATGTTCCTCTCTAACCCTTTGTACTCTGACATTTCTAGTGGCACTTCGGCACGCAAGCCTTTTGAATATTTTGAACTTGTCTTCCGTAATTGTAGGATTATCCTGTTCCAATCTCGAGTAGGGTTCCCTTTTTGACGAGTGCATACGATGGGTTTCACCTGTACTTGCCAGTGCGGACAATGCGGCGCTAAACTTGCTGGACCCCTTGGTCTGTTTATCTTCTCATTGCCGGGTCTTGCCAAGGTCGAGATATTGCATTCAGTCTGGCCGGGAAAAAGATCCTCTGGTGCAGGCGTTCTTTAGGTGGGAGTGCTCATATTTGTATCTTCTTTAATTTCATCGTTGATGGTGGTGACGGTTACCGATGGTGCAGCCTACTGATTGCCGTACGCACATGCCGCTTCCGCAGGCCTCTGTTGGCTCGAAATTGTCGGGGTCACCAACGTGACCACCAGTCCTATAGTCAGTGCCGAGTGGGTTTGGGCGTCGTATCCGTCTTCAGTTTTGGTTCTATAACGGCTAATTCCGCCGGATCGATGCGGTCTCTGGTGCTGGTGTCGGTCTCGGCTGCCGGTACTCGGTGTCAAGTGCTGGTGTCGTCTCAGTCTCGGATGTGACACGGGCACTACACAAACCGTTGTCTACCTCCAGATAGTTCAAATGATTTGTCTGCCACCTCATAGAGTGTTGCAAGTTACTAGAAACCCTCCCTTCATCGTTGCTAGCCATGTTTCCTACGATTATTAGTCAATTAATTCTAGACCAAATAAAATGAATAATGACATAAAAAAAGGCCTATGTTTTGTCGGAATTGTTGATTCATTACGTTGCGGCAATCCCAGGCACTCGATATGTCCTAGTTTTAGCACAAGTCAGCCCCGTGCCGAAAAGTTCACGATGAAAATTTCGGCATGGGCCTTGTGCTAAAAAGTGGACAAATCGAGCGCCCTAAATTTGCCGGAAACGGAACATGAATCAGCATTCCAGCAAAAACATAGCGCCACTCGGATCTTACCTAGCAACATACCATCATTTTTCTCCAAAATCACATGTCCACATATCAACATGTCCACTTCAAATTTGCATATAACAGGAAGAAAACTATAGAACTTAAGAGAAATGCAGCTTAGCTAGCAGTGCGTGCAGAGTTCATTTGTTTCTATACTAACCTATTTGAAAACCTAGCTAGGGTTAATACTAACTGTGTTAATCAACTTTGTTTTCTTTAAATAGCAACAATTGCTTAACAATAAAAAATTTAAATACCTAGAATTCTTTAACTACACCTAAACACACTAAAATACCTAGACTTTTGTTACTACACACCTAAATAACCTAGAATTCTGTTAATCCCACAACAACACCTAAATTTTGTTAACTACACTAAAACACCTAAATGCATACTAGACCTCCCCAATAAAAAATTCCTCGAATAATATTTTGTCCTAATTGATACCTCGCTAATTCATATATTCAAATAGGCTCCTTGGTGTTATACAAAACCTAGCTACCTAGGGTTCATAACTAAAACCTAGGGTTCATACTGTAAACCTAGGTTCATGCCTAAATTCACCTAAGTTAAATTAACCTACTGCCCTCTTGCAAAGTATTCACCTACTGTAACCACTACTACTCTGCTTAAACTGGGTTCATAACTGAATTCAACATAAGTAAATTAACCGAGGCAGAGAGATGATGGGTGGGGGGGCTGTGGAAATGAGGGTGTGGGGAGAAAACCCGGGTGGGGGAGGGTGCTGAGTGCAGAATGGGTGGAAGACGGGATACGGGTGAACTCAGGGGATTAGTGGATTATGGCGTAACGAGGGAGGCAGGGGGGCCAGGAGGGAGGCAGGGGAGGGCGAATGAAGCAGAGGATGAGGGTGCTAGGCGCGAGTCGGCTCGAGGGGCGCGCTGTGCCGGCGACCGTGCGAGCGGCGAAGGTCGGCGAGGGACGGTGACGGCGACGGGGGGCAAGACGGCGAGGGAGTAGGCAGGAGACGGGAGAAAATGGGGAATTGGGGAAGAAGATGCCCGCGCAGGGGTTAATCAAACTTAGTGCGTAGCAGCGGTTTGTGAAAGCGCGCTATAGCAATAAACTTAGCATGCCCGACGCGGGTTGGAAAAAACAACGTGCTATAGCTAAGTAGCTTATAGCGCTATTTTAAAACCAGCGCTACTGCTATTGCTGTCATTTTTTATTTTTCTCTTAATTTTCCTTTTCTTTTTTTTTTTTTTTTTTTATTCTTTTCTTTTCCCTTTTATTTTCCTTTGTTTCTTTTCATTTTGTCTTTTTTTTTTTCTTTTTCTTTTTTTTTTCCCTGCTAAGGGGAAAGGAAAGGAAAGAGAGGATATGGGGGAGGGGGAGGGTAGGAAAACGTGTGGCTGGCGCTTTAGCAAATAGCGAGGGCACGGAAAGGCGCTACTTGCTAAGTGGGGCCGCGCCATGTGGCTAAGTTCAAACTTGTTGTAACGATGTCCCATAAAACGTGACTACTACATTTGCTTAGGCAATACGCGCTTTGTAGACGGCGCTACTCTATAAACCTAGCCTGTCGGCAACGGTGGTGGCAATTTTAGTAGTAGCGCATTTTCTTGGGAGCCACGCTACTGCTAATAGTGTACAGTAGTGCCCCTGGTGACCACGCGCTATTGTTAATAGCAGTAGCGCTTTCTTTTAACCCGTGCTACTGATAATCCTCCTTAAGGTTTCCCTAGCAGTGTATTCCGAACACTCCCAACCACTGGCCGGGGAGGCGGAAGTCGGTGGCTGGTTAAATAGCGTTTACAGTACGCGATCGAAAGGCTTGATGTACATAATAGATACATCAAATAAAACCCTCTGCTCCTGTCAATATTGTCTATCCAGCAGCTCCAGGGCACAGTCCTCTTGGGATTACCCGAGTAGCAGGCATTACTTGGTCATACACCAGGCGGAGCGGTATTTCTTGCCCGTCCGGTCCCGCTGGGCCACACAAGCCATATGCTCTGCTCAAATTTTGTAAACCGGGTCTTCACCATTGCCCAGGCCTCGCCGCACTCCTCTCGGCAAGCCGATAATCTTCCATAACTCAAGCAACGCTGAGCTCCTTTGAAACAATTGGCCATTCAGCCATCCCTTCTTGGGTGTCTCTGTCGGCCATAACGCCTTGACCAGCTCTTCCATGGCTTTCTGAGCCGCTCATGCACAATGGACAGCTCCTTTAAAAGGTTCCAAATGATGTACCTCTCTTCGTGTCGCCCGGTCAGGGAGACCTAACACAAGCTGTGCATGTCCTTACACTTCAGCACTACGAATATCTACGGCACAATAAGTTTGAAATATCACTTCCGAACATGCGCCTTTCAATCTCTGGTTCTCCTCAAGGGCTTGCGCCAATTGAGTTTCACACTCTCTATTTCTTTTGGCCTGTTGTTGGTTTTCTCTCCGCCTTCAGTTTATTCTTTTCCTCTATGCTTCTTGTCAGTACTCGGCGGCCGCTTCGTGCTGTGGACTCGGTGTACCTTTGAGATTCCTCTAACCGTGTCCAGGTCCTTTTGTAGTTGACCTATGGATTCACGGCTATAAGGGAACCTGTATTAAACAAGGTACCCTAAATAATTCATGCATTTTAAGCTTTTCCCTCACCATGGTTCTTCGCTGGTAACTTCTTGACCGCCTCCATTTGGCTTTTGCGCAGCCAACGTGTTTTGGTTCAGCTCGAGGTCCCGCACAGTTTACTTACTATGTTTCCCTCGAGCCTCCAAATATCACAAATACATATACTCACATATCCTTACTCGGCCGTCCCCCCTAACAGGCTCGGGGCTAATGGGTTAGGATTTTGTTAGGTTTTCAAAAACTAATCTCGTCCTGCATGTTGGCGGACAGAGGTTGGCAATCCCCGCAATACCTGTTCGGGCTGCTCCGAGGTATTCATCCCCAAATTAAACGCATTGAATTCCTGGTCAGAAATGCGACATGACGCAAGTATTCCTTCCGTCGTCAATGATTCTCACACTTTCACTTCGGAATTGGTAACTGAGACATCCTCAGATCCTCTAGAGGCTGGTCTGCGGCAAAACTCCCGCGTTGACCCCGGCCCGTGCCGAGGATCCCATTCCGGGATTACGCCCTAACACCTCCTGGACGTCTTCGACGGTGGTTGGCGGTAGCCCTTCTTCTGCATGTTTCATTAATGTCACGGGTGCCCGCGGCGGCAACTGATACATCTCCACGTATCTTAATTTTTGTTGCTGTTACATGCTATTACATTATAATTCTTGGATGTTTTTATCATCATTTTAATAGCACCTTTATACATTTTTTGGGACTAACCTATTGACTAGGGCCCAGTGCCAGTTGCTGTTTTTTTGCTGTTTTTTACTTCGCAGAATATCAGTACCAAAAGCGTAGTCCAAACGCAACAAACTTTTTTGGATTTTTTTTGGACCAGAAGACACCTTGGGGGCCAAGAAAGCACCAAGGGGGGATCCCCGTGGGGACCACAAGACACCTGGGCATGCCGGGAGGCCCCCACGAGGTCTCCTGCACCGCCTCTCTCTTCGCCTCTAAATTCCCAAATATTCCAGAACCCTAGGGGATTCGACAAACACAATTCCACCGCCGCCGCAAAAGTTCCAGAACCATGAGATCCAATCTAACACCATCACGGAGGGGTTCATCATCCTCATTGGTGGCCCTCCGCGGATGGTGTGAGTATTCCACCATAGACCTAAGGTCCGTAGGCAGTAGCTAGATGGTTTCCTCTCTCTTTTTGTTCTCAATATAATGGTGCTCTTGGAGATCTATTGATGTAACTCTTTTGCGGTGTGTTTGTTGGGATCCGATGAACTTTGAGTTTATATATCAGATCTATATCCATGAATATTATTTGAGTTTTCTTTGATCTCTTATAGGCATGATTATTTATAGCCTCGTATTTCTTTCTTCGAATCTTTGGTTTAGTAAGGCCAACTAGATCTTTCTCTTGCCATGGAATAGGTGCTTTGTGATGGTTCGATCTTGCGGTGTCCTCTCCCCGTGACAAAGGGGCAGCGAGGCACGCATGTACGTTACTATTAAGGATAACAAGATGGGGTATATTCCTACATGAATAGATCTTGTCTACAATCATGTCTCATTCTTATTGCATTACTCATTACTTTCTCGTTTCTCCATGAACTTAATACACTAGGCATGCCTGGATAGCGGTCGATGTGTGAAGTAATAGTAGTAGATGCAGGCAGGAGTCGGTCTATTGCTCGATGTTTACGGGTTTAAAACCTTCGTGAACTAATGTTGCATCACCACTCGTCTGTGAAGCACACTGGTTGCGGCGCGCGCCTCTGACCCGGGCTACATCGCGCCGAGATTGGCTGTCATCCGAGCGCGGTGCGGCTCCCGGTTCTATGTTTATATCACGCCAGGCTTGGTATCCGTCCCATCCAGCGGGATCGTACCCTCAGATCCATAGATGGATCTTGTATGGTCTGTTCTGGTGTGGTTAAGCCGTGCCGAAGATCGTATGGTTCTTCCGGCTGCATTGGCTCCTTGCCTCTTCGGTGAGGGGGAGCATGGGATATTTCGGCTTCATAGTTTGTCTGTCCCGTCCTCGAGGGGGGCGGTCGGGCTGGTGTGCCTGAGTATGTCTGGGGGTTATAGGCTCAAGGGCCTCGTTGTCGAATTGTGGCACGTAGGTGCCGTTTTGGGTAGCTTTTGGTTGGTCCTGCCGCTGATGCCGAAGCCTTCTCGGCTGCCAAGACCTCGTCCCCATCGTTGAGGGTGTTCTGTTCGCCTTTTAGCTGTGCTGGGGCTTCTTTAAGCTTTCGGGCGGTGGCTATATTTTTCGTTTAAAATACCGTTCTTGTTCCAGAAGTCTTCGGGATTGATGAAGTCCCCGGCTCCGAGGCTTTCCTCATCCTCAGAAAGAGGGAGGTGTTGCTCTCCTCGGAGTCGTTGAGTCGTCGGGGTACCCTGGTCCTCATGCTCTTCCAAGCCATCGGATGCTGCTCGAGGGCGACGGGTCGCCGAGTCTTCCATGTTGTCGGGTATCATTTTCTCCGGTGTCCATGTTGCTTTCCCTACTCTTACGCCCCCTGTATCATCGACTCTGTCGTCCGCGTTTGGGCGGCTCCTCGCCGGCTCATCGCTCGTTCCTTCTGGGGATGCCGTCATTGCTCTTCCCAGTGATGTTATCGCCTTATCGTTGGGGGTGTCCGCATGTAGATGTCATATGTGAAGTGGTAGCCACTTTCCGTGTTGGGGGTGGTTGGGGAATTTGCGGTATAGGCCCATGGCTCGACCACCTCGTCCATGTCCTTGGCCTCCACAGAGGTGTAGTCCAACCATAATCGGTTAAATCTTCGACAAGTGGCTACTAAGGGGGTGACGGTGGATGTAAAATTCCCTGTGGAGTGCCTCCATCTGATCTGATCGTAGAACCGAAGATGGCCCATCTGGCAATGCTTATCGACTGGATCCGATCTAGGTCTCCGTTTAAAAGCGAGAGGTCGGCCGGGTTTGTCTTGTGGCGTCTATCGAGTTTCCTCCTGCTGACCGCACAGAGGGCGTGCTCGAGGCTGACTCCTGGTTTTCTGGATTCTGGGGTCGGATCCGAGCTCAGGTTGGATCCGATGTGAGGTCGCCCCGAAGGCGGGGCGAAGAAGAGGATCCAAGTTGAAGCTTCGGGATCCGCAGGTTCCTCAGGTGAAGCTGAGAACCCAGTAAAGATCATATCGCCACGGGCATCAGTGACGTACTCTAGGCCGCCGAACCTGATTCCCTGCCCAGGGGCGAAACTGTCGACCTGGTCAGGTGACCAGTCGAAGGGCATGCAGAACAACGCTGCCGAACGCGAAAAGCTGGCCGGGATGATGATGTCCTCTGGTGCGGATGTCATCGCCGATGACTAGGCGAGCCATGAATCCTTCAGCGATCCGACAACTGAACTCTCAATGAAAGCACCATATTCGGTGTCAAAACCGGCGGATCTCGGGTGAGGGGGTCCAAGCTATGGATCTTTGATCAATGGGGAACAGGGACAATATTACCCAGGTTCGGGCCCTCTCGAGAGGTAAAACCCACAATCCTGCTTGATTACATTGATGTGTGCATATGGGGTTCGAGCTGATCTACCACGAATCGCATGAACAAAACCCTAGGTGAGTAGGATGAGGTTCTTCTGACCCTACGGACTAAACCCCTGGTTTTATATAGACACCAGGGGTACCTACACTAGACAGAAAAACGGGCTTTGGTCCAAGGCCTGCCCAGCCCATTAGTCCCGGTTCAGTCACGAACCGGGACCCATGGGGAGCATACGTTCCCGTTCGTGCGCACAGGTGGTCGCGCCGGGCCTCGTGGGGCATTGGTCCCGTTCGTCTGGACCCTTTGTCCCGGTTCCGACACGAACCGGGACCAATGGGCCTCGCTCCTGGCCCACATCCATTGGTCCCGGTTCGTGGCTGGACCGGGACCAAAGGGTGGCCTTTAAGTCCCCGTTTTCCAGCCACGAACTTGGACCAATGTTGTGCCTATTATACCCCCTCGCCCACAGCAGAGCACTCCACTGCTCTGTTTTTCTGGCCGGCTAGGGGAGGGCTTGTGGTTGCTCTAGCTCACCTCCTATGCACATGAGGTGTTCGTGAAATGCCCGAGCCACACTACTTAGCTTTCTTCTCTCCAACGCTCGACTCCACAGCTCCATTTTCCTCAGATTTTTTCTAGGTTAGCGGTCCATCACGTCCGTCCCCGTCTTCACCACCATCGATCGCCCGCGCCGATCTCGTCGCCGGCACCCACCGTGGTGAGCCTCTTGTTCTTATCTTCTTTCTAAAAGATAAAAATTCTTACTGTATGATTTAGATAGATACTGTATAAATTTTCTTACTTTTATTATTGTTTGTTATTATATAGTCGATTGTTTTGGTATCCGCCCCCGTCGGCCTTGTCTGTCTATGATTCGGATGTGGTATATTATTATATTTTAAACTATTTTGGTCATTTATTGTTTATGACAATTATCCGACCAACGTGACAGATTTTATTTATCTAGGAGGTATTTGAACCGAAAATTCCAACCGACCATTATCAAGAGTTAAATTTAGTTGAAGAAGAAAACAATTACTTGAAGGAAAAATAAAAAAATTGAGGAGGAGAAGATGATATTGGAGTTGCATGTTGCGGATGTCGTTGATGGATCCAGATCATAGGATGGCAATGCGCTTCAAGATTAGAAAGATTAGAAAATATGGCATTCATACCGATGCTTGTATCATTTTCCGTGGATCAATTGTTACCTTGGTTGCGATATGATCGCTTTGTTGGTTGCCTTGAAAGTTTTACATAGTTTCATGTAATGGGTTATAGATGCTCTGGAGAGCTTTATTGTTGTTCAATTAGAATTATTAGGTACTTTGGTTAAATGTGATGATGAACTTCTATTAATTTGGTCACTTATCTATTCATGATGTTCTGTAATGGTTTTTGACAAACTTAATTATATATAATGCACGTAGATAACCGACAATGATGTACGGTGACAGACACAGCCTTCGAGTACATTAAGGGCGTGCATAATTTTTCTCGAAGTGGCCGAGGCAAACAAGCAGAATGGTTTAATGTGTTGTCCATGCCCTATTGTGGGAATACGAAGTTTACTCCCGATTAGCCATTGTGAAGCTTGTGTGCTTCCTCAATGCACTCTCTCAGAAGGTGATCGATCCAGAAATCATACCAAGACTAAGGAGTGATGTGGCCCAATGGTCTTGTCATTTTCGAGCTGGTTGTTCCCACCATCTTTCTCAATATCATGACGCACGTCCTAGTTCATCTAGTCGACGAGATTGTCGTCTGGGCCCCGTATTTCTACACAATATGTCCCCTTTGAGAGGTTCATGGAGTCCTAAAGAAATATTTCCTTAACCGCGCTAGGCCAGAGGAAGCACTCACATGGGCCATCAAACAGAGGATGTCATTGGGTTTTGTGGTTGACTTCATTCCTGACCTTAAGAACATGGTCCTCCCTCAATCGCGTATGAAGGGGAGACTGACTGGAAAAGGCCACGCTAGGAGGGGACTCAATAATATGCAGGGACGGGCATTCTTGGTCTCAAGCACACTACACAGTTCTACAGAACTCTACCAGTGGTGCCCTCGTATGTCGATGAACACAGAACATTCTGCGCTCCAAACCCCGCGGAGCAGTGTGACGACTGGATTACATGTGAACACATAAGGACTTTCGGCAGTTGGTTGGAAACACGTCTCAGACGTCTCAGAGGTGACACACTGTTTCTATGAGCTGTACTCGTTGTCCAGGGGACCATCTTCGACTATTTGACTTAAAGATACGAGATTAATGGGAATACTTTTACATGAGCGCCCAAGATCAAAAGAGCACCAACACAAACTCGGTGTCCGTTTGATGCAGCAACCAAGAGGGAAAGGACACTATTATGGTTACAAATGTGGACATATGGGAACTTGTGACTACGGACTTATTTTAGGTCCCTTTGTTTAAGTGCAAATGGTCAACCTGTCAGGAGGCGGGACATGTAGACCCACATTACGAATGACAACATGGGATCCTAAGACAATCTTGGGTACCTCACGAACCGATTCGTCCTACCAATGATGTGGCGCAGGTTTTCTATGTTGAGGACATGTCTACTACCAAACCGAGAAAAGAAAAGATAAAAACAATACATTGCATAACGATGAGCCAATCGCCACATAGTTCTTTCAAGGAAAGAGACATCGTGGGATTGTTGGAGGGCAGACAACTGTCTGAAGATTATGAAAAGTTTTCATGAAATCCTCCCTCAAAGTCACAGGCTGACCCAAGTCACCCTGTTTAGCGTGAAAAATCCATGGGTTACCTGCGCAATACCAAAGGACACACGAAGAAAAAGTGAAGACATATGAAGTCAAAAGTTTTTAAAATTGAGATGTGGCGCTTTGTGGAATGTTCATTTTGAACAACATAAAAAGTCTGGAGGTTCAACATACGTTCAAAAAAGAAATCCCCTTTGTAACAAATGAGTTTTCGGTCCAAACCCCATACTTCATTTGAAAGAGCATTGTTCCAATTTGTACTACCCGAATGCAATCCAGTTTTGCCGGTAGCCCCTCACCCTCCTCTCAACTTTTTTAGCACCATGCTATTGGGAAATGAATGATCATCAATGCTGGCAATTTTCAACAACTCTATTTCAGAGTTCATTTGAAGTGCTTTTCAATTTCACCCACGGGTCTTTAGCTCAAAAAAAATCATAAATGCATGACAAATAAAATAACAAATGAATCAAAGGGTGTGAAAATTGATGATGTGGCTTTGAATGGTTCATTTTGAACACACACAAAGTCTGGAGTTCAAATAAGTTCAAAAAAATGAAATCCCTTGGTAATAGATGAGTTTTCGTCCAAAACCCTGATACTTCGAAAGAGATTGTCCATTTTGTACACGAAGTGCATCCAGTTTTTGCCGTAACCCTCTCAACTTTTTAGCACATGCTATGTGGGTGAAATGATGATATCATGCCAATTTTCAACCTCTTCAGAGTTCATTTGAAGTGCTTTTCAATTTCAGGGTCATTTAGCTCAAAAAGATCAGTAAATGCATGAAAAATAACAGATGAAGTCAGAAAGGGTTGAAAATTGATGATGTGGCTTTGAATGGTTCATTTTGAACACATAAAAAGTCTGGAGTTCAAATAAGTTCAAAAAAATGAAATCCCTTTGTAACACATGAGTTTTCGTCCGAAACCCTGATACTTCGAAAGAGATTGTCCATTTTGTACACGAAGTGCATCCAGTTTTTGCCATAACCCTCTCAACTTTTTAGCACATTCTATGTGGGTGAAATGATGATATCATGCCAATTTTCAACCTCTTCAGAGTTCATTTGAAGTGCTTTTCAATTTCAGGGTCATTTAGCCCAAAAAATCAGTAAATGCATGAAAAATAACAGATGAAGTCAGAAAGGGATGAAAATTGATGATGTGGCTTTGAATGGTTCATTTTGAACACACAAAAAGTCTGGAGTTCAAATAAGTTCAAAAAAATGAAATCCCTTTGTAACAAATGAGTTTTCGTCCGAAACTCTGATACTTCGAAAGAGATTGTCCATTTTGTACACGAAGTGCATCCAGTTTTTGCCGTAACCCTCTCAACTTTTTAGCACATGCTATGTGGGTGAAATGATGATATCATGCCAATTTTCAACCTCTTCAGAGTTCATTTGAAGTGCTTTTCAATTTCAGGGTCATTTAGCTCAAAAAAATAGTAAATGCATGAAAAATAACAGATGAAGTCAGAAAGGGTTGAAAATTGATGATGTGGCTTTGAATGGTTCATTTTGAACACACAAAAAGTCTGGAGTTCAAATAAGTTCAAAAAATGAAATCCCTTTGTAACCGATGAGTTTTCGTCCGAAACCCTCATACTTCGAAAGAGATTGTCCATTTTGTACACGAAGTGCATCCAGTTTTTGCCGTAACCCTCTCAACTTTTTAGCACATGCTATGTGGGTGAAATGATTATATCATGCCAATTTTCAACCTCTTCAGAGTTCATTTGAAGTGCTTTTCAATTTCAGGGTCATTTAGCTCAAAAAAATTAGTAAATGCATGAAGAATAACAGATGAAGTCAGAAAGGGTTGAAAATTGAAGATGTGGCTTTGAATGGTTCATTTTGAACAAACAAAAAGTCTGGAGTTCAAATAAGTTCAAAAAAATGAAATCCCTTTATAAC